>VZRE01003722.1:0-324150 GCA_013396775.1 Cephalopterus ornatus | reverse complement strand
TAGATTGGGGAAAAAAAAAGAGGGGGGGGGGGGGGGGGGAAAGGCGACAGGTCTACAGGAGGAGGGCAGTCTGCAGTGCTCTCTCTCATAGATCTCCAGTGGTGTCTCTGAAACAGGAGTAGGAAGCTTAGCAAACAGAACTCCGGGATCCGCTCCAAAACCACATTTAAAGTCAAGTCACTGGAGTGGGATTAGTAATCACAATGCTGCACTTTATTCACAGGCAGACAAAGAGCAATACCAAGGGCATGACAGCTTAAATAGCCAACCCTGACAGGCAGATGTAATGTAAAGAGGCTGGCTGTGCACCTAGAGGTGAATAAACTCTTGTGTACTCCTACATACTTTTCCTGTTTCTGCACTTATTAAGTCACTATTTGTAGCTCGACCCCTGGAAATGTTTTAGGCATGCGGCATGTCTGAAAACATCTGTCTCAAATCTCCTGGCACCCCGGCCCGAAGTGGTCAAACCTTGTGACGCAGCTGCCTGGACCCATTTTTTCTTCACAGTTTTTTGGCACTATTTTTCCACAAGGATTTACATACTATAGACTGAGCTTTGCTGTCAGCCTTTGTTTAAGTAATAAATAGCTCAGAGAAAAGGGTGAGGAAGTATCAGTGCTTTAAAATACTGAGATCAAAGATAAAAAAGAGGATCTAGCAATTTTTTCAAATACTTCCTCACAGTCATTTTAAAAACTTGAATGTAATAAAGACTGCAGAAACACTAACTTTTAAATTAAGCTAATTAGAAGAATTCCTTGTTACAGAATTATATTTAAAACCAGATGTATTTGATTCTAAATCTAACAGCTGAAGACAAAAAAGATATTAAAACTGCTCATTAGGAAAATCAGGGAAAAGAACAGATTTCATTTGCAATCATTTAAAAAGAAAACAGTTTGTCCTCTGCACACTTCCTAATAAATTCAGCAAGTTCTTGTAAATATATTATAGCAACTTTGTGGAAACTATTAATAAATACTTTCATATCAAACCTAACAATGCCAAGAAATGATGCAGAGAAAGAGAAGAATCCTCTTCCTCATGTCATCAAAATAAAAAAGTTGCTGGATAGTTGCCTAACCTAGTTTATGAAATACCCTCTGGACAAATATTTTTTGAAAATCTCATGAAAATTAAGAAAATCTTCCCACTTCTAAAGAATATAAAGCCTTCTTATTTCTGGCTCTTCATAAACAAATAAATTAAAGCAATTATGCCAACTGTTTTGTCTACAGTAAAGGCATTTCTCTGTTTGAACAGCAGCTGTAGTACATATGCTCCCACCTTATTCTCCTTTAACAACGGTTAGAAAAAGCAGAGCCCAGACAGACACAGGAATAAAATATTTCAATTAAACGTTAATATTGTGATTTTAGTGGATTTAGAAGATACCTTGGTTTCTTGCATGCCAGCATTTCTTACAAAAATTAATATGCCTTTACCAATAAACAGATATAAGTGACCTGTGAACTGCTGAGGGTACAACTTCTAAGCTTTGCTTTTGTTAAGCACAGCTTCACAAGCAATACTGCCATCTTTGTTATTTCATTCGCAAAGTTTTATATATATAAAATGGACTCTTTTCTTGGAAAATATATTTTACATTTTCAGATGTTTTAGCAATATTTTTCCTTTAGGATGTGATCTAATTAAAAAAAACATGGTTAGTTGAGTCATAAAAGTCAGTCCTGCCTACACTGTAGAAACCAGTATTGGGGGACCTAGACAAGTTTTGCAGCTTAGCTAAAAACAAAATAATTTGGCTTTGTCAGTGCTGGAAGTGAAGAAAATGCAGAGCTCAACATGTGAGCAAATACTGAAACTGGACAGAGGTCACATGGTTTGTGTTGCCATGGCATTGGGGAGGAATGCTGAGGCCGTGTGGTCTTGTTCTTCTACCTGACACCCAGAAATGTTTTGTACAAACCACAAAGAATGGAAGGTTTGACCACAGTCCCACCCAGAGCACTTGGCACAACACTGGTTAATAAGGTATAAAAAGTATCCCAATTTTCTATCTAACTAAGGGATGACAATTCAACATGAAAATGCAGATACAGCTCAACAGGTTAGTTGTCCCCACCCTGCGCAGAAGGGACACCTTTTGGTAAACCTTGCATCCTCAGCTCCACTGAATGTTGACACAGGATATTGAGCTTGTGATTGCAATGGTATTGTTAGTGCTATATATAGCTACTATGAAGTTAATGCATTTATCACCAGCAATCCAAACGAACCGCCTGTAAATGCTGCATTCAATAAATCGTACTATTCATGAACCCAACTGGCTGTTTCAAATGCGATTGGACCTACAGTGCAAAGACTATTCATGCACCTGGTGTCCAGCCCACAGTTATGTTTTTGCAATAGTCAGTAAGTCACTATAGATGAAACTAAACAATGACTTAATTCTCCTCTACAGTATTCTGTACTATGGTTATGAGTGCAGAGTTGCAGCAAATCTTGGGTATAACGTTCATAACAACAACAACAACAAAAATTATCACAGTTTAGATTTTACCAGAGAAACCTGTAGCACAAATATTTTAGTGGAAGAGATGTCTTAGTATGAGATTCAATGGAAATTGTAAAGTTTGCCTTTCAATCCTTTCAGATGAGAAAATATTACTCTAATAAAAGTTTGGGAGTAACAGCAGTTGAACTGTAGTTTCAAAAACACAGATCAGTATCTAAAGAGCTAAAGAATAACCATGAAAGAATACTTAAATGCAGTTTTCAGGGAAGAAGTCTTAAGAAGAACATGGTGCAAGTCCTAATCCCCATAAATATTCTATCATTATTCAGCAATGTTTTTCACACAATATCCTGAGTTGGAAGGGACCCACATGAAGACAGACTCCAACTCCTAGCCCTGCAAAGGATGACCCCAAGAACCACACCATGTGCCTGAGAACATTGTCCAAACACTTCCTGAACTCTGTCAGTCTTGGTGCTGTGATCACTCCCCTGGGGAGCCTGTTCCAGTGCCCAATCACCCTTTGGGTGAAAAATTTCTCTCATATTCAACCTAAATCGTCCCTGACACAACTTCAGGCCATTCCCTCAGGTCCTGTCACTGGTCACCACAGAGAAGAGATCGGTGCCTGCCCCTCCCCCTCATGAGGAAGCTGTAGACAGCAGTGAGGTCTCCCCTCAGTCTCCTCTTCTCCAGGCTGAACAGACCAAATGACCTCAGCCACTCCTCACACAGTTTCCCCTCAAGGCCCTTCACCATCTTCATTCCCCTCTTTTAGATGCTCTCACATACCTTTATAGGCTTATATTGTGGCACCCAAAACTGTGTTGAAGAGCACTGGCCCATTCTATGGAGCTCTATAGAAATCCAGTTGCCAGCTTGATGTAATCCCATTTACTATAACCCTTTGTGTCCAACCTGTCAGCCAGATTTCACCCATCACATGATGTATGCTACTTATTTTACTATAAACAAATTTAATTTTCAGATATTTCGGTTTTGGTAGTTGCAAAGAGATAGAAATAAGACAGCTTCATATTCTTTAGACATGGGAAGATTTTCTCGACCTTTCTTAGATTTATGAAAATTCTAATGACATTTATTTTCTTCTCCTTGGCTAGCAGGCCACATCTTTTAAGTTCAATTCTTCTGGAGACATTTAGGAAGGATATAAAGCCAATGATGACCCCTGAAGTGAAAACTGACCAGTGTATGAGGTGGTAATGTTATTATCATTCTTCTCTGCATTTGCACCTAAGTAGACAGTATTATCCTCACAAATTCTGAGGTTTAGGGACCTGAACAGTAAGCTTAATACACTCAAATTCAAACTGAAAACAGAACACAAACCCTTTTCCTGAAAGGAAGCTTTTAGCAGAAACGGCAAGTTTAGACTCTTGGACTTTCTTGAATCTTCTCCCTTTCTTCCCTTCTGTATTTGGGGTTTTTAATCCCTCTTCTCCAAAGGGGAAAATTTAATTCTAAATGAGAAATGACATCTTTCAGTATCTCTTAGCTGATTTTGCAGTACTAATGTTAAAACCCACAATTCCAGGATAGAAAAAGACCATTTCATATATAGCCTTGACATCTTTTGACTTTGGACTAGCTCATATTAAAGAACAGTGTAATTTTTAGGGAAGCATACCAATTATTTTCCTCTTTAAACTCCAGAACCTTTACTGATGATGGCACTGTGACACAGACATGACAAAATATGCAACTTTGATTATCTCAAATTCATTTCTGGAAAAAAAAAAAATGATGGTGCTACAGCAACACACCTGGGATACTTTATATATATATACAGAAAGACAGAAATTTATCATAAACTCTTCAAGACCAATTTTAAACACGTGGAAATGAAACACCTCACTATGTTCTTAAGTATAACACCAGACTGAAGAAATACAAAAGAGTAGATAAATAAATGAGCCTAATGAAATACCATAAAAGATACAAACAATAAATAAACGGCAAAGCTACTGAAAAAAATGGTAGAACTGGAGATAGACTGCTGTTTTAATAAAGACAGGATAATCAAGATTATTAATACTGGATAAAGCTTCATCCCTGAGCTAGGCAGCAAACTCACAATGGGGATACTCAGCCAACAGCGCCATCATCCTGCCTCATAGTCCAGACTCACTTAAAGTTAAGAACTCCATGATACATTCGTCAAAAGAGATCAGCAGAAGAATGTACCCATAATTTCCAAAATCTGTAAAACTCCTGAGCCAGATTTAAAAAAAAAAACAAACAAGATGTCTGGCTAAAGTGATGAGATTTTAGTTGAAAGTTGGCACCATATATACATGATTTTCTTTCCATCTCTGTAAGTCACTATGATATAATATCATGAACACAGCAAGCTCCTGCTGTGATAAATTTATGATTTAGCAACAACTGCAAGAAAAATGGAAAATACAGCCAAAAGTATTTCTTCATAGAGTCCCTTTGCCCCCACTGTCCATCATGATAAACTGATTTTTTTTTTTCTGCATTAGCAGAAAAGGTGAATGAGTTAAGACAAGACAGGTGGCAGGTTTTATGTCCAGGTGGTCACAATGGCTCACACAGCCTTGCCTGGACAGAGGTGTATAAGGGGAAGAATTCCTCCTCAACCTCCTGGGTCCCTGTGTAATGCAACTCAGACTTGTCTTCTTTCTAGAAGAATTTCTATAAACACTTTTTTTTTCCTTGGGTTTATGTCTGCTCTCACAGCTCCAACATTCTGACAGCATTCAATAGCTGTAGTGGAGCTCAGATGATTTGTGGCACATCCTTGTTTTGTGGGAAGACAATGGGCTAGCAACACTAGTGAAAGCAGAACTGGTATTCAGTTAAAAAGATGACTACATAGGTCAAGTGGGGCAAAGAGAATAAAATATTTTAACATGTCAAAAAATATTGATGGTAGTGTGTGCGTGATGGTTTTGTGCTTCTAATCAAAATGATTCCCAATAAAATTAAAAAAAAAAAATCACAAGCAATGGCTTCTACCAGCCAAGTACACAGCATAGCTTACACACATATCTCCCGTAATCCTTGAACAAAAATTTCTGAAGCTACTTTAAGAGGGGTTATGGGTATTTGGTGAGGGTTTTTTGGGTTTCTGTTGTTGCTGTTTGTTGTGGTTTGAGGGTTTATTTTAATACCTTCACTTATGACAAATATAAGGCAAATCTCCTAAGGAAACAGAACTAATAGAACTGTAAGCTTTCCTTTAGTACCTCCAGGAATGATATACATTACTCTTTTTTTACGGCATCCTATTTCTGCAGTGAATCCAGTATGTTTTCATATGTTTATCTACACAACACCTATCTTAAAATTACATTCTCTTCCCAGTGAGGGTAGATTATCTGAGGCTATTTAATGTTTTCAAATTATTACCATGATGCATGAGGAGAGCTTTGAAATTAAATCTTCTCAAATCAAAGTAAACAGCTAATAGATTCAACATTTTAAATTCTCAGATGACCAACACCCTCTTTTTTCTTAAATGCTGACATGAAAAAAAAAAAAGGAAAGAAGCAGAAGGAAATTACTCATTTCCTAAAACAGGTGTCTCCCAGTTATTTCACCAGTCCACCCGGCTTAGTCCTTACTACTACATATACTTGTTCAGCCAAAAAGGAAAGATGACATTGTATAAAAATCAACCACGTAAGCAAAATAGTTAAGCTCTTAGAATTATTGTCAAATTACCTTTTTCCACTTGTGACAATCTATGAGGAAGTTCTGTCTTGTCCCCACTTAGTCATCAATTTGAAACAAAAGGGGAAAACAAACAAACAAAAACCAACAACAACAACAAAAAACAAACTAACAAACAAACCCCCACCTAGTTCCCAAAGATGAAAACAAGTTGACCTTAGCTATCATATATCTTAGGAATACCATCATCTGAAGATGTCTAATGCCAGAAGCTAAGAAGAAGGAAAAAAAAACCAACAGGAAAAAGAAAACAAAAAAGAGAGATAGACACACTAGATTGACATACAGACCAGAGGCAGATCTTCCCTAGATTTCAGATTACACAGAGAGGACTACAGGCCTTGTGAGGCACAGAAAGGACTGAAAGAGATAGAGGTCACCCCTCCTCTCTTCTTTTTCCCCAATAAAAGTGCAACATTAATCAAAAATCTTGTTCAGACTATCCTCAAACCCCTTCTATTATGCAGATTCCACAGTCTCCTTGAAGAATTTTTCCAGTGCTCTAGCCTTTCTTATTACAAAGGCATTCCTTATACCTAACCCACAATTCCCTTGTAGCAATTCAAGCATACTATTGACCTGCTTTATCTACAGCAAACTCTGACAAGACATTATTCATCTGTGGATGAATTTCTAACACACTTGAAGACTGCTACCATCTTTCATTTTCTCCCTCCGTCTCATTTCCACCAGACCAAAATCATCTTAACTTTTTCCAGTGTAACAGGTTATATCTTTCCCAACACAATAAAAGAAAGATATTAAGGTCTCAGAGAACATCCAAAGGAGGGGAATGAAGATGGTGAAGGGCCTTGAGGGGAAGCTGTGTGAGGAGTGACTGAGGTCACTTGGTCTGTTCAGCCTGGAGAAGAGGAGACTGAGGGGAGACCTCATTGCAGTCTACAACTTCCTCATGAGGGGAAGAGGAAGGGCAGGCACTGATCTCTTCTCTGTGGTGACCAGTGACAGGACCCGAGGGAATGGCCTGAAGTTGTGTCAGGGGAGGTTTAGGTTGGATATTATAAAGAGACTTTTCACCCAAAGGGTGATTGGGCACTGGAACAGGCTCCCCAGAGGAGTGGTCACAGCACCAAGCCTGACAAAGTTGAAGAAGCATTTGGATCATATTCGCAGACACATGGTGTCACTCTTGAGGATGGTCCCTTCCAACTCAGCATATTCCGTGATTGTGATATTTTGCAGATCTCCCTCCTTTTTGTTTTGCTTTTGATACCACTCACTTGGTTCTCATCTTTCTTTAAATACATTGTCCAAAACCACACTATACTATAGCTGAAGTCTGGTCAGTGCTGGGGAGAGAAGCAGAATTACTTAATACAGCTTTACATAAAATGCTTCTGTTGCTATAACTTACTTTTCTCTCTCAGCAGTACACTACTCATACTTCATACTCAGAGACAATATACAGGCTAGGACAAAGGGCCACAGATCTCCCAAATAACCTTCTGATTTGCTGATACAGGTATCATCCCCATAAAGCAAGTACAGAACATTTCTTGCATGACGTTAGCAGGACTGAACTCAGCCCTTACTCTGCTCTGCACATAGGAGTAAAACCTCCTGCACTCAAACCTCACCCATCTAAAAATCAGGCAGAATATGAGCCTTACTCTTTCTGTTAATCACAAGCACAAACAAGTCTGAAAACTACATGGATTCAAAAAGGCAAGGCACAGCTAAGTAATTTGATTTTTGGTTTCAATATATAATAAGCTACTCTTCTTGAAGACAGGTATTTTCATTCTTTCCAAAAACTTTGTTACTGTACCCTTGTACCCCTCACACCCAGTTCTCTTTCCACAACAATTGGAAGAAATTAGACATGTCAATGAAATTAAAAATAGGATGATCTAGCTTTATTTCGTCCAAGATTCAACACCTTCTCTAATGCTCAAAAGTACACCACACAGTTCTGCATGAGGTGAAGTGTACTTCTGCACACTCAAACATTTTGAGCAAGACAACAGTACAACAAGCTGTATTTGATTTAACATGTCTAGACAGCTATAGCAACACATTATTGAAGTTTTTGTTATTTCTGTAACTCATATTTTTTGTTGTATTGATATAATCTTACAAGTATTTTATCAGCTAATAGAGCTTCATGTTTGACATTTTGTCACTTTTCAAGTACTCAGTTCTACCGTCTCCATGCAAATCAAAAGAGCAAAACACAATCCAGCTACTTATTATGACAGTAACTGAACAGGGGTGTGCACAGATTTTTTTTGTTGCCATTCTTATCGCCACCATTACACTTCTCTATATACCTATTTCTGATTTGCCATGTCCCTACATCTTCGCATCATTTTCTCCTTCTGTCTTGTTTAGATGCTCCTACCAAATCTTCTCCCTCCAATCAAAGCTGAGCTCTCAGACTTCCCGCTTCCCTTGCACTCTTGTTTCTTTGCCCTCTTTTTAATCCCTTCTTGCTTCTTCAGCATGCTTGAGACAGGAAAATAAATCATCCAGAAAATTTGATGCTTCAAGGCTAAGGAAGAAGATAACTGAAAAGAGGATATCCAGAAAAGTCTTTTCCTTTTTGATTATCACAGGGATACAATCTCTTCCTTGCTCTCTGTCACAGAATTGAACAGAGAGAATTCTGCTGCCTTCCTTACCACCACATCCACCATCCTTCAAACACACTAAAATACAGTAAAATTTACGGGATATTCTAGGAGAGGCAAGTAACCCACCCTTCCATCCTCTTAATATCAGTTTAAGATAGAGATAAATGTAAACAGCGTACTGTTTGAAGTCATTTATTACAGCAACACTTGCTTCATTCAAGTAGGTTTCCTTCATTAATTTTGACAAACTCTCTGCTGTCTAACACAGGTCTCTTGTGTTTTATATGGATGGCTGTCACTTAAAAGTAGCAAAAGAGCACATGCACGCACAAGTGTCAAGACTGTTTAGACAGACATTCATAATTCTGTTTACATGCCAGCAGAAACCCTTTGCTGATAAATTCTTTCATTGACACAGCCTTTTTAAGAGCAAGTCAGAAGAATGCACAGAAATTACTATCATTTCTGTCCTGTGCAAATGCATGACATACATAAGCAGAGATGTGAAATCTGGGATCTCTGTCAGCAGGTTTTATGAATCACCTTTTGTCTTCCTTGTCCTTTTTACCACTACAAAGATTCTTTATATGCAATACTCAAGCAATGAACGCCCTACCTTAAAATGCAGCCATGCTCCCTGTTTAAAGCATTGTTAAGATCTCTAATCAATAGTTGGTAATGAGAAAAATAACTATCATTTCCCTTCACCTAGTTCAGAATGATCCCGAAAAAGGTACCAACTCAAATAAATTAGACACTGCAAAGTGGTTTGATGTCACTGCAAAGTGTTTGATGGAACGGCCTCAACCCTATTCAACTAAACTTACTGCGTGCTAATTCTTTTAATCTCTTTTGTGTTTATTTGGTTTAAAGGTATCCACAAATGGATATGATGCTAAGGAGCTAATTTTAAGCCTCAAGTTACACAACTAATCAGTCCTAGGTCTCTTTTCCAAGGGACAAGAAAAGTTAATTTCATGGAGCAAGCAGCCTAACCAGCACACTGAGCAGAATGTGCCCAATCAATGAAACAGGAAATGCTGAGGACCCAAGACTGCTTAGTTCAAATTCATTTAGAGCTCAGACGTTTCTTTGAAGATCTGGGTGACTCTTCACTGTAGCTGGATTCTAGACACCACTATGACTACGCTATAGCACTGCTTAGGGAGCTAAATCCTGCAGGAGAGTTTAGTTGATTGCCCCTCTAAGTTTAGGCAGGCAGTCAAGTGCTTCAGCTGCAGCTTCAGGTATGAACTGCAAAATATTAGAACCCAAATAACTTGTCTTTTTCAGAGTGAAGCACTTATTGTGAAACAGAACTTCAAGCTCTTCAAGAGTCTCACGCTTGAGAGTTCACATCCATGCTTCAGGTTTGGGGCTGGATACAACTCCAGCTGCAAGCAAACCAGTACAGCATTCAGGTATACAAGCCTTTTTAGCTTCCATTCAGGTTATTCAGCTTCTTAGGTACCTAAGCATATTTGGACCCAGAAGGCTTTCACTTGAAGGATATGGAAACAAAAGCCAAAAAGCCACATTTAAACACAGACATACATCTAAGGCAGAAAGTCATTCTACACAATCCTCATCTGAGCTGAAGCAGCAGTAACTTCACAGGCCAGTACAAGCAACTTTCTGCTGGAAGATACTGCAGGTAGTGAACATCTTTACACACAAACTTACAGCCATACAGGAGCTTTATTATTACCATCTAAATACAATGCCACTGTCCACTTTATCAATAGGACTCTTTCAAGAAGGTCTGAATTCGGCCTTTATACACTGGGAATGAGACTCATTCCCACCTGATGTCACTCATCTAAAACTATGCATTTTGCCTAAGGTAATTATTTAGGCTTCCTTCACAATAGTAATACAAATAGAACACAATAGTATTACAAGTCTTAAGTTGGAAGAACATTATTTCTTGAGAAAATAAATTCTTGAGATAGTTTCCCCCTCCCAACATAAGCAACTCTGTCAAATGAGAAAAGAAGTCTAAAGTGCAACAGTCAGTATTTATCACTTCTACAAAGAATAGTGAATAAAAATTAAAGTAATATTACCTTACTAAGTATATCTACTTAACATTCCATTTCCTGAAGGGAAACAACTGAACAGCACTAAGGAAGTCAACAAACTGTAAACAGTGACAAAGGACAGGACATCATGGAATTAAGTTCAACAAGGCCAAGTGCCGGGTCCTGCACTTTGGCCACAACAACCCCCTGCAGCGCTACAGGCTGGGCACAGAGTGGCTGGAGAGCAGCCAGGCAGAAAGGGACCTGGGGGTACTAATCGACAGGAAGCTCAACATGAGCCAGCAGTGTGCCCAGGTGGCCAAGAAGGCCAATGGTATCCTATCCTGTATCAGAAATAGCGTGGTCAGCAGGACAAGGGAAGTGATCCTTCCCCTGTACTCTGCATTGGTGAGGCCACACCTGGAGTATTGTGTTCAGTTCTGGGTCCCTCAGTTCAGGAAAGATATTGAAGTGCTGGAGCGGGTCCAGAGAAGAGCAACAAGACTGGTGAAGGGACTGGAACACAAGACCCATTGGGTGAGGCTGAGGGAGCTGGGGTTGTTTAGTCTGGAGAAGAGGAGGCTTAGAGGTGACCTCATCACCCTCTATAACTACCTGAAGGGAAGTTGTAGCCAGGTGGGGACTGGTCTCTTCTCCCAGGCAGTTAGCAATAGGACAAGGGGGCACGGGCTTAAGCTCTGCCAGGGGAAATTTAGGCTGGATATTAGAAAGAAATTCTTTACAGAGAGAGTGGTCAGGCATTGGAATGGTCTCCCCAGGGAGGTGGTGGATTCACCGTCCCTGGAGGTTTTTAAACTCAGATTGGACATGGCGCTTGGTGCCATGATCTTGTAAACGGACTGGAGTTGGACCAAGGGTTGGACTTGATGACCTCTGAGGTCTTTTCCAACCCAATCGATTCTATGAACATAGCCACCTCCGCATGCTGAATCACCATTAAAAATCTTCTCTCTCAGCACTGCATGAGGCCAAGATCTTTTTTTTCCCTTAATTTTCTGAAGAGGGAAAAAATGCAACAGAAATAAGGGTGTCACTGATTCTGAAATCTCAGATTCACAGGGTAGTAAAAGACCTTCCTCTAGCAGTACTTTGTCAACATTTGTTCATTCCTTGTGGCATAAGCAACGGCACTGATAGAGAAGAGTACTTCTACATCTCCTGTGAAGAAAACCAGACTCAGCTACTTCCAACAATCAGAATCAGTTCTTGGTATCAAAGACTTGTACTACAGCAACTCTGGAGTCACCCTGATTAAGGGACTTTTCATGTTTGTGCGGGTTCAATCAGTCTCTATATCCACATAAATTAACATTTTTCAAACACATCATAGAGGTTTTCCTTTATAGAATTTTCTGGAAAGCCTCTTCTTTTTTTCTTCGTCAGAAATTTTGGGGTTTGGAGGCAATTCTCTTTCATCTCAGCAGTTGAGATACATTTGTCTCAGTCTATGTTTTCCCCCAGTTACAGCACGCTTTGAACTGATTTTAATTCTGTTTGCCAGATCACCAATCTGATTTTCCAACATTTTTCCTCATGGTGCTGTATATCAGTCTCTGTCTCCATGTTTTAAAGCATAGAGATAATTCATTTTTGGGTGAATGCAGCATTTAAAATAGTTCCTACAAAAACACCAGCAGTCTTTGCCTGTCACACAAATGTTCAATTGGTGAGCTCAGGGTCATAAAATCTTTTCAGAGTCCAAAGAGAAAAATACAGTAGTTTTTGGGGGATGCTGATTTACTGGCCTCCTCCATTGTGAGCCCTTCATGGATACACAAACAATCACGCAGACAGCTTAGAAAAGGTATTGTTAAAACACAGCTACAGTATATTGAACAAAGCAGTTTGTATTTATACAGAGTTTTTCTGACTCCAAAGAACTCCATAGTCTTTTATATTTGCTAAATAAATGACATTTATTTGTTAAAGTTATTTTTTCAGAATTTGTCACTCTATTTTTGAAGCAAAAGTCAAGTAAATGTGCTGCTTGATTTGATAGAGTTAGCTGCTTTAGTGTGAATCTAGTTAAGTCACTTAATTTACATCTTAAGTTGAGCCTATTGTTTCCAAGTCCTGCTGGAATCAAAAGTAAACTTTAAATGGCTGTTATGAATTGCCATGTTGTTCCATGGCAGGATGGGTAATGCTCTTAAATGGGAGAAAGGAAAAGGATGCTTCACTAAACTTGTTTGGGTTTTGTTCTCAAAAAAAAAACAGTGCTGTTTGACCCCGATGCTGACAGCATCAAATTTTTTCCTTAAACTTTTTACAATGTCCCTGAAAAATCCATCCTGACTCTTGAACGGGAGGAAAGGCTTTGAACACACGTGCAAATGTTCTGCATTTGAGAACACAAAACAAAAAAGTCCTCGACATTTCTATACCTACTATTTCTAACTCTATTTCCTTGTATTTGATTATGTACAACTTTAGTAGCAAGACATGAATGTCAGTTCCCATGAGTGACTGAAGTGGATTTGACTCTGCATTCCCTCCAAATACACTATGTTGTGATTTTTCAGTTATTTCTTCTTATTAGTCTTCTAACTGTTCATTCTCTTTTTACCCACCTTATTCTGCTGGCTATATCTTGTTCAGAGTATAGCCTCAAAATCCTTCCTTACCTCCAAATTTCCCAAAACTTCGTTAGGAAAGTTACCAGTGTTTAACATCCATAAATATGTTGATAAGCAGAAGTTACAAGGATCATGATGCAGTGCTCTAGTTAAGATGAGCCACTGAGAGAATTATTTTGCTGTTTATGCAGAGCAGTTCCACAAACAAATACCAAAAGAAGGGTGGAAGGAATATCTGACCCAGTGTAGACCAGAGGGGGACTTTCCTCTAAAGTTAACTCTGAACTCGGGTAGAATGTCAAATCATACAGATGCATTTATGCTACAAATGTATCTCTGTGTGCACTTTTTTAAACAGTAAAACACGTATGTCCTTTACCCATAGTTCCTGGTGGGGAAACACTATCATTATGAAGCAAGTGTCACTTAATGAAGTCAGAATGGTGCAATTCCACAAAAATAGCTTAAATTGGAATTTCAAAGTGACACCTGTTTTTGCTCAAATCAACCTATAAAATCATCATTGAAACCAGCTTGTGTAAAATATCAATGACCTTAAAGAAGCGCTTCTCTAAGTTATCAGTGCATTATGCTTCCAGCAGTAGGAAAGCCACTGTTTTGTCAAACTTGTAACAGGGTATTCTGCACATCACAATTGTAAGTGCTGGGACATTTTCTTCCACATTAGTCTTATTTCATGTATATAAATGCACGTAAAATTATGTTGTAGAATATGGGCAATATAATGTATCCACAGTTAGAAGAGTTACATGACTTTCATACTGTTTCAGCTTCATCTTTACACAGGAATTCAAGTGTTGCCAACAGAATCACATGCAGGTCCTCAGAGTCCAGTATCCATACAGGCATATTAGTCCAACCTCTAGCCACAACACACACAACTAAGCCACAGTAGGGTGCTGCAAGCCCAATTTCACTAAACTTTATCTAACCTGTACTACTTAAATTCAAGACATGCTTTCACTTACTACCTAAAATGGAGGCAAGTCTCCTTAATGCATTTTATAAGAAATTTTGGTGAAGACCAAAAAAACTCCATCTACCTAAAAGAAGGGAAAAAAGTTTGCCATAGTATTTAATTTTATAAACATAACACACAACTTCAATTGCAAAATTCACATACTTGTCATATTGTCTTCCTGACAGAAAGATTAGTCTCATTTTCCTTCTTAGTCTCCCTTCTTCCTTGGGATAACTTCATTATATAAATACATGCTTTAATTTACATGATAACATTCCAGTTTGGGTAAAGTACTTTATAGCTACTCTTGAGTTTTTCTTCTGCTTTTAGTATATTCTGTGGTCACCTCAAGCACTAATTAATATATTTTCTTGATGTGCCTTTAAGACAGAGAAGTGGTGGCATCATCATTGCACTCATGGGGAACTGTAGCCTGGTGTACAAAGTTGTCCTACATATGCAGGCAACTAATTTCAGAAGCAGAAATATCACTTTTTTCAGTTCGATGGGAAAAATGCACAAAAACTAGCCCTCAACCATCTCTGGCTGGAAAATGAAGCATGTATTTCAACGCATTTTCTGAAGAACAATTTAGCACCAGAAGTAGATAGAATGAAAATGAGAACTTCCTAGCCTCTTACCACTGTAATGAGCAATTCTCACAAAAACTGCTTTGAAAAGAATTCCAGAAAGAGTATGTTTAGTTAGAATTTGTTTATTATCATACACTTATACATTTTAGATCTATAGAAACAGCACAGAATTCCTTTAACTAATTTTCTTCAGCACTGCCTTTATAAAGCCAGGGAGATAAGCACTGATTAAATATTTAGAGGATCCATGCTCAACTAACTAGTAATTACTGTTTAACAGTGCAATTAAGAGAGTAGTAGGAAATGTCTGAGGAGATGTACCTGAATTACTAAAAATATCCTTCTCCTGTTTTATAGGCTACTAGATTGCAAATAGAATTTTACAGTTGAAATTTCTGTGCCTGACACAAATGTTGAGATCCACATGATGGATCGGTTTTTATTTGCTGATCATATCAATTCCTCCGCAAGCTTATTTTTATCACTATATATTCAGTCTTCATACTAGCGCAAACCCATGTTTACACTTTCTCTGCAGCTGTTAGCCTATTCAACATGAGCAATTTTTATTTGTTTGAGAAGGCTCTGAATTTCTAAAGCCTTATCTTTAAGTATTTGCTAATTCAACACAAAGACATCTGATGATTAATTTGCAGTAGCTTAAATATAACAGTGTAATGATTAAATAGAACCGGATCAATGGTTTATAGTGTAATACCTTTAACAGGTTATTTAGAAGCATGCAAGCAGAATAGCATTTCAGGTCTAAAAACAAGCACTTTAAAATTATACACCACCATACTTTGAGTCCTGATTTTTCTCTCCTTCTGTACTGAATGTAGTATAAACCCTTTGAAAAACGCAATATACAGCCATATAAAATGAAATGCATTGCAATACAAGGCATAAGGATGTAGAATTAATTATGGCGTAAAACTGTGACCCTTCTGAAAATCTGAAGGTGTCAATGAACTCAAAACAATGTTTAAGATTTTTAACATTATTTACAGGGTGGGGTTTTTGTTTGTTTTGTTTTTAAAAAACACAACTTCTTAAAAATCACTATGAACAATTTTAACAGCCTCACCTATTAGATACAATGATTCAGAACTTCAAATTTAGCAGTAAGAAATTAAAATTTTTATGTAAGCTTTATGACTCTTACGCTAGCTAGTCTTTAGAGATGGCTTGTATCCCATAGGACAGAAGTTCAAAATGCTTGATAGTAGAAATGGCTATTGCCAGGTAATTTAATTTCACATCCCAGGGTACCTTTAAATCCTATTATTGTAACCCAAATGGCTTACTGAATTTTCAAGCTCTGTAGATGTGACATGTAACTTTACAGTAAAATTCAGCTTAAGAGCCAAAAAAGAACAGAATATTTGCTGTCTTTAATAAGAGTACTATACTGCATGTTCTGAACACTATCAGACACTCATAAACTTAACTGCTCATAAATGTATCAGAGTAAACATTCTGGGAGGAACCTGACGTTAATTTTTATTGAAAAATATTTCAAGTGACTAATCTTCAACATTTTTTACCTTAGTATCTCCAAAAGCTGATCTTAAAACATTATTGTGGGGCATTCAAACATGACTGACTTTCTGTGAATGAGGAGATGCTCAGAAGCACCTACTCAGGGTTGGCAGTTTTTCTCCCAGTCTAGTAGTACCCCACATCTCATTTGCCTCTGACAGGACAGACCTGTTGGTAAAGGTAACTCAAGACTGACACTTTTTCCAGTTTTACGACTATCTATTTCATGCCACTGAATTGAAATAACCTAAAGAAGTCCAGAAAAATCACAAACACCAACTGCAGCTACACCTAGAAAAAAAAATTGGCATACATCTTTCACAGATGCCAATCTCTGTCACAGTTTTAATACTTTAAAGTAAAATGCATAGAAATGCTCAGGAAAAAAATAACAATGACTTGCTTTGCACTTCATGTTAGTTGATAACTATGAACTCTTGGACAATACCACCAAGTATTACCTGGTTACTATTTTTTCTCTTCTCTGAAAAAAAATTATTTAATGATAACATAAAAAAAATTATGAAGCGTTCAGTACAAACTTTTTGGTTTTCGCTTTTTTAGTAAAATTATTACATTTTCCCCCTCTTCCTTTTCAAGTATTTCCACATCGTCATCACCAATTTCACTGCTCAATGAAATAAGAGGCTCTGCCACTGAACAAGATTATACACTTAAGAGCAGTGACAAAACAACATGAGATCATCAGCAACTCATAAATTAACTAGACAATGTCAACTGTGGCATAAGTATGAACTAATTCACAGAGCTCGTCTCTCTATTCAAGACAGGACTAGGAACTGCATACTGGTGGTTATCACAGAACACCTGACATCAAGTTTCACATCCTAATCTTACCTCACTGTAATTAATTCAAACATCCCTAACATTAAAATACTGACAGTTGAAGTTTAACAGTCACTTTTTAGCAAAACAAGTAATCTTCTATTCTTAGAGCTCATTCCAGTACCTAAGGAAACCAGAAGCCACCCTAAATAGATAGAGCTGGCCAAGTTCTAGGTCTCCTGATCCAGCTAGGAATACACAAACTTAAACTCTAATAACACAGCTCAAAGTGCCCTCTGGACTACTAGATATCTAAACTGCTTCATCACAAGTTGCCATCACTGACTCGCACCTCACAGATGTAGAAGTGGAGGCAAAACAGGGAATACGACCTTTTTTAGGCTGCTGAAGAGCCCAGTATCAGAAATTTCAACACTATCTAAATAGTCTTACATCTAGCCCTGCGTTTTACCTCTAAGTCAACACTTAAGTCATGGCTGATCTTATCAGGCCGTAAAATCTGTTTTAACTACCTGTCCTCTGGCTGTTTGAGGAGTCATAAGCTTTTCAATAAGGGTAGAATGTTTTACTAAAGCACTGCTCACTGAGGGGTTTCTTAGAATTTGATAAAAAATACTCTTTTTTCTTCAGCTCCTGGTTTTCCTTCTCCTAGTCATGTCCCTCAGAATACTGTAATTAACAGTGGGGCTCAAATAAGATAGAAAGAGCTGGAAGCACTGGCTCCTTTGTCAAACAGCTGGATGGAATTATCTTCTTATGCTACTATAGAAGAAAAAAAAAAATCTCACAGAACCTATTCATTTAGTAGCAGCCTGGTACTTGCAACTAACACTGAGTGTATCTAAGGTAGTCTTACTCAGCCTGAAAAATGGGGCAAAAAGGGAAGATTTTTTTGGCCAGAATCCAACGAGGAACAGTCACTCCAAATACTGGAGGACTATACAACCTGGAATTTGCATACTCTTTGAGTAGCAAGAGTCAGAAGTGAGGAACACAACCCAATCCCAGTGGCCACTAATATTTTTTTTAAGGAAAATTGCTGCTAATTGGAAGAAAAGCAATACTGTCTTAATTGCAAAAGGGACTACTAGTTCATGTTGACAGTGTGATTAAATGTCTTTCTGACGCTTCTGAGAATGGGAAGTAGTGCTTTGCAAGAAGCATACTTCACCACTCTGAAAAAGTTAATTGAAAGACCTCCAGCTGCCCACCGTTCTTCTCATTAGAGCCAATATTTTCATTTACCACCTATGAACTTACACTTCAGAAAAAGGAAGCAGGGAGTTGTATTTCAGTATAAATTGACAGAGCATAAAGATGTGCAATGCAGAAATGTAAAGATACACAAAGAAATTCTATTTAAAGATTTAGAATTAAAGGCTCTTCCCTAAAACCTCAGCAGAACATAATTCTCTGTGCTACAGCAGAGAAAATCTGTCAGGAGACTGCAAGTACCTTGAGGTCTCAATGTTAATAGGTCCATTATTTAACTGCAGGAACTTTTCTTCAAATCAAGCCAGCAGACACTCTGTAATACCTAACCCAGTTTTTCATCTTCGAAGCCAAAACTTGTCCTCAATCTCCCCACACAACAGGGCATGAGCCAAGGCCACAAGCTGGGCACCTACACAATCCTTTCTTAATAAATATGAAGCAGAAACTCTCATGCAGCCTCCATACTGTGCAGAAGTTCATAAACACATAATAAATTAAATATAGAGAAAAATAGTCACCAATGAGACCACAATCCTGGACTCCAGCTTTCCAAAAAGGGTATCCATCATACTGACAGTGAATACACTCATAGTTATGCCTATTCTAGCAAAGTGTTCACAAAGCACCTTTTATCTGAAGGAAAAACTATCATCTAGAAATAGCATGATGAAATTCCAACTATGAATCCAGGAAATCTGTTTCGTTTCTCCACAAAAAGCAGAATGTTGGAGGCATTTGCTAATCTCAGAATTCTCATGTATAATTATTTTAACCTTTCTCTGTCTTGAAGTGTTAGTGCAGAAAGTTTCAAGATCTTAAAAAAGGAGGGTGAGGGCTTTGTGGAAGGAAAGAAGGGAGTATGCTTTTTGTAGTTGTACTCACATCGAAAAGGTGATGCAGGTTGATCCTGGCCCAGTCTCAGTGGTAATGAACCCTCAGTGGACTGTTCTCCTGAAATCACTTTTTTTACTGGATAATATTTGGGTTTAACCACATATTCCTGTGTTTGGCCATGATGAAGATTCATCATCAGTGTCTGAGATGAAAGGGGTATCATCCTGTTTTGGAAGAAGATAGAAAAGACAGAATGATGTAAGAATTAATAAATTAGACTTACAAACTACTGGTAAAAAATCCTGAAGACAAATTCATCTGTACTCCAAGTTCTCAAAATGATTTTTGTTTGTGAAACTTACTAGCTTCCAAGTAAGCACTTCACCTTCTCATTGTATTGTCAGCTTAAAAAACACCTAACAAATAAAGACTGCAGGGATTATTTCACTTCCTTTTTTACATGGCAAGAGAAATATCATAGACAGCTCAGCAAACAAGAAGGAATAGGACAAAGCCCTGCTCAAAAACATGAGTTGCAGCTCAACTTCATTAACACACAGAGCAGCAGTGCTTTCAAACCTTTCACAATTTCTTACAACTGTCAATTCACGCCTGGTATATTAAGTAGACCTAAACCCAGCTGACTTTCTCCCTCTGGTCCCAGAAACCCTGAGCACCGCTACTCTTCCCCTTCTTCGGCCTGTTTCCCACGTCATCACATCTGTCTGTTTCTTAGAGTCACATTAATCACATTACTTTCCCCATCCGCTTTCTTTGCCTGCACTATTGAACATCTCTGACAAATGTCCCATAACTACATGGCAAAACTATTTCTCCTTCCCGTTAAACAAGATGATTCGTTCAAGATCACATATTCCCTCATTGCCAAACCCAGTTCCTTATGCATGCATATTGTTAGATTCCTATGACCTCAGCTTCTCACTGCACAAGGCCTTGCCAACTTTCAGTAACAATTCCCTTCTCTCCCTATCAAAACTCCCATGATTATTTAGCCACCCTTAGCAGTAGGAATCACTTCTTCACTAACAAACCGGCCTTCACTCTTCCACAGTGCTACCCAGCAATAAATAAGGCAGCAGATTGGGTAGTTCTTAGCACATGCAATGAAACTGCAAGCTTCTTCGGGCCCTGGACAGCGTAGAATACCACTGCCTAGCAAGAAGTAGCACACTTTCAAGTAGCAAACCTACTAATAGCACACCTTCAAGTAGTCATAGCTAGTGTAGATCAGATTGTAAAGACACACCTTCCTCAAAGAGTAGTATCAATGACTAACCTAGTAAGAGTGGCTATTAAGACTACATTGTCCTTTGCTCAGATGAAGGCATAAGGAGTGTGATGCTATAAACTTCTCACTTTATTCTCAACTGAGGGTCCGTAATTAGTTTGGTCTCCAAAAATGGAAAAAAACGGGAAAGCTATGGGATTTGTAACAACCATCCCTCAGAGCCACAGTTTTGCAGGGTAAATAACTGTCCTCTGAGAGTAACTCTTGAGCTCTATATCACACAGGACAGCTGAGCAGCACTTCCCCACAGCGGTGAGACTGCTGAGTTTCAGCTAAGAAGTTAGATGACTACTGCATTGTTTTCTGACACGTGGAGCCTGAGCCAGCCCTTATCTCCAAACCAATGCCTAGTTCCTTGGTCATGTTATTCAAGACGCTTAGTAACTGCTGTAGCAAATGGATTTGTGGTTAGAAAAAACAATGGGGTTTTGTCCTACAAAAGATGCTCTTACTAACTTGGATCAGTTTGAGAAAAAGTGCATTCATTAATAGTGACATGCTATGACTCCTAAGTAGAACAGAAATACAACTGCTCAGATTGTCTCCAAGTCAATTTTTTTTTAATACAGTACTTACACAGTCTCATTACATTCAGTAAAAGTCCTTTTCCCAGACTAAGAAAGAATACTGTCCTTTCTATGTTGTCTTGAGATTTTCTACCAGCAGATCAAAGAGAGGCTTAAGTGATGTTGGAGGTCAGGCTCAGAACTCAAAACAGTCTGCTAAGAAGTATCATCAGGAAGCCCTCAGCCTGAGATAAAGCTGAAGTTGCTGCCTTCCATACTACCAGTGAGAATTTAATTTCTTTAAAGAGTCAATGCAATCATTTTGACACAACCTGTTCTATCTAACAGACCTCATCTGATGCCTCGGTTGAAGGACATCCATTTCTGTTCTTGGATGTGCATGTCTATACTGAATGTATAAGCAGGCCTTGACAACAGAGCTCAAAATACTAGAAACAGATGCTGCCATTTAAGTGGATGAATGTTTTTTGTTAAGGCTATAGCATGCTGTAAAGCATTAGAGAGTCTCAAAATGGTTAAGGTTGGAAAGAACCACTGGTGGGGTCAATCGGTCCAACCTCACTACTCAAGCAGGGTCTTCCTAATCATCCCTGATTAGCAGTCCTCTAATCATCTTTGTCGCCCTTCGCTGGACCTGCTCTGGAACTCTGAGTCTTTGTTGTACTGAGAAGCTTGGAACTGGATACAGTACCCCAGATAGGGCTTCACTAGAGCTGAAAAGAGGTCCAGGATCACCTCTCTCAACCTGCTTGCAGTGCTCTTCCTAATGCACCCCACGATACCATTGGCCTTCTTGTCCATAAAGGCACACTGCTGGCTCAGGGACAGCTTATTGTCCACCTGGACCTCCAGGTCCTTCTCCACAGAGCTGCTTTCCAGCAGGTCAGCCCCTAGCCTGTACTGGTGCAGGGGGTTTTATTCTTCCCCAGATACAGGACCCTGATTTGCCTTAGCTGAACTTCAGACAGTTGTTCTCTGCTCATCTCTCCAACCTGTCAGGACCCTTCTGCACAGCACTCTGCAGTATTGGCTACTCCTCCCAGTTTTGTGTCACCAGTGAATTTGCTCAAGAGGCATCTACCCCTTCATCCCAGTCACTGATGAGTAAGTGAACAATACTGGACCCAGTATCGATCCTTGGCAGACACCACTAGTGACAAGCCCTAAACCAGACCCTGTGCCACTGACAATAACCCTCTGCGATCTGCCATTCAGCCAGTTCTCAATCCACCTCACTATCTACTCATCCAGTTCACACTTCCCAAGTTTGCCTATGAGGATGCTGTGAGAGACTGTGTCGAAAGCCTTGGTGAAGTCCAGGTAGGCAATATTCACTCCTCTCCCCTCATCCTTTCAGGTAGCTTTGTGATTGTAGAAGACAATCAGGTTGGTCAAGCATGAATTACCTTTAGTGAATCCATGCTGACTACTCCTGATCACCTTCTTGTCTTCCATGTGCTTAAAGATGGACTCCAGAATAAGGCATTCCATTACCTTTCCAGAGATTAAGGTGAGTCTGACTAGCCAGTTGTTCTCTGGGTACTCCTTTTTTACCCTTTTTGGAGACCGGGGTGACATCTCTCACCTGAGTCCCCGCTCCATTCAGTAACAGGCCCACATTTTCCTTTGTCTTCCTTTTGTTATTAATGCATTTGAAGAAGACTTTCTTGCTGTACTTGATATACTTGGCCAGACTTTTAATTCCAGATGGGCCTTGGCCTTCCCTGTTGCATTTCTGCATACTCTGACATATCTATATTCATTCTAAGTGGTCTGTCCCTGCTTCCTGTGAACCTCCTGCTTGTCCTTGAGTATTGACAGGAGCTCCTTGTTCATCCAGGCAGGTCTCTTGCCCCCTTTGCTCAATTTCTTGCTCATCAGGATGCACCAGTTTTGAGCTTGGAGCAAGTAGTGCTTGACTACTGACCAGCTCTCTTGGATCCTTCTTCCCTGCAGGCACATTCCCATGAGATTCATCCAAAATGGTCCCTGAAGAGGCTAAAAGTTAACTTTCCTGAAGTCCAGGGTTGCAAACTTAATTGCTGCCCTGCTTCCTTCATGCAAGATACTGGACTCCACAATCTCATGGTCACTGTAGCCAAGGCTGCCCCAATCTCCACATGTTCAAAAGGCCTTCCTTCATTGTTAGTATGAGGTCCTTTTACTTTTATTATCACCCCTTATATTGCCACATATCCAGTCACACTGTAGCCCAACTGTCAACCTACAGTAAATTATATCATAAAACTTGAAATTGTAATAAAATTCAAAAAAATAATTTAAAAAACCCAACAACACACCATGCCACTCCAACACTATGAACGCCATATGCTAGATGCTGAAAGCTTAACCACCAGAATTTATAGGAGTTGCCTATTCCTTCCTTCTCAGCTATTGTAATTTTCTTCCGTAATTTAGTTTGCATCAAATATTAATGTTAATTAATTACTGCTAAAATAGTAAAAAAGTAATCTTTGTTTTGCAGTAGAGTGGCTTACTCGTTAGTATACAGGAAAGCTGTAAAACTTAAATCTAGAAACTCCAGTTCTTTAAAAGAAAACACCTTCATGTGATGAGAGTTATTAATCCTCATTTCAGTATAGACTAAATCATTTATTCTTGAATCAAGGTATATGCTTACAATAGCCACATGAAACCAAAGTTAAGACTTGTCTAGACCCTTTTTCTTGCACATTTATGCTCAGTTTTGATATCTCTATGTGCAACTACCAAAGATCCTGAATACAGGTACACATGAGAACACTCCGTGTTTAGACATTGCTCAGTATCAGGCATCAGGTGTGACTGTGCACATCAGCTAACTGGCAGCAGGGTTTTGCCAGCCATGAAACCAGCTTGTCTGGTCTTGGTCACTAGAAGTGCAGTTCCAGTAGGAGCTGACATGGTCAAACATCAAGACATTCACGAGATCCTTCTGTTCTGGCTGTTCTTTTGATATTCAAATTCTTCACAACATTATCTAGTTCTTAGAGATGTTAGCCCATAATCCAAAGGATACTTGCATACCTAACTGAGATGCTTTATCTTCTGCCAGAATCAAGGATACTCCTCTAATTACACCATGGGGAGCAGTATGAGATCTGTCACAGAGCTTTTCAAGGACTCTGGTATAGCTGCTAATAAAAGACATGGATTTTTTTCTTCCTAGATCACGAGGTCCTTCACTACTGCAGGATTTCTAAGATATGAATTCTAGTGGCTTAGTGGCCAAGGCCCTGGCACAAAACAGAAGCCTGCTACTATACTCGGATTCATTTAGCTGTGCCAAGGCTCAGGCAGGTTATCCTGTGTTCAGAGTACACTAGGGTAGCTGTGTTCAGAGTACACTAGAGTAGCAATGCTAGGCACTGAATGGAGTGTTTTCATCTATTCCTAGTATTGGAATATCCAAATAAATAAGAAGCAGAATAGACTAATTTCCTTAACATCACCCGAGATTCAAGGCCTCTAAGAATAGCCAGTGTCCTCTTGCTACCACAGTCCACAAGAGCATACTCGAAATAGGTCACAGACACTCTGAAGCAGGCTTTAATTATTTAAAACAAAGACATTAAAGGCGTATTCATCAACTTACAGCCACTCTACTTAACATTAAAAGATAAAGAGCTCTTATCTACTGAGAACAACCGTTGCAAGTGCTTCCCAACTTTAGCATGTTGCTTATTGCACATTTGAACACTATACAACTCAGTGGACCCCCTGGGCATTGCTGAAATACAAAATATTCAAGTACTACTAAAGCTTCCCATAACACTAGTTAAAAAGATGCAAGTGACAGTTACAATCTTTAAGTTTTTAATGAAATGGACGAGTCTAAACAAGATTTCTGCATTACACAGGCTGATCTGGTAGTTTTTAATTAGACAGTCAAAACTGATATCAACTTCATAAACATGATGAAAGCTTTCTGTATGTGGTGTACACTAAGCAGACAAGTGTCTTCTTTGACAAACAACCAACGTGATAAATACTAGTAAGGTTACAAGAGCACTACAGAAGGAGAAAAAACGTTTGAAGCTATTATGTGACAGAAAGCTCTCTTGCTTGATAACAGCAAACAAGGAACTTGATGTATCAGAGTAACTCTGGCAAGAAGAAATGAGACCAGCAACATTTCGCCTGAAAAGTAGTGTCTAGACTCAGATGAGCCTCATTCAGACTACTTTATTTACTCCAAGTCTGAGGGTCCCACGCTTAGCTCATAGCTAGCAACACTGTAAAAAAATAGGAATTGCTAAACACTGTTGTTTCATGCAAGCGTACAAATTAATACCTTCTTCACTACCTCCTCTCAAAGTCACCATGAAAAGTTAAAAGGAGAAGAAAACCAGCATTTTCTGAAACTATGAGATAGTAAAGAAAATATACAGGCCAGTTCAAAAGGCATGAAAACAGAACTAAATCCCCACACACACACCCTGCAAGTTAAAATTCAGTTGCTGGCTCTGCGTAACCTTTGCCAGCTGTTTCCTCGTTCCACTGCTTCTCTGATATATATCTTTTTAAGATACATGAAAAAGTTTAACTTCCCAGCTGACGACAAACAGATGGGATTTATTCAAAGCCTTTTACATTATCGTACCTAACATTAATCAAGTATGGCCTATTTCATAAGGTCTTAGTAGTCACAAGAGATGAAAGAGGGGAAGTGTTCAGATCTCCTTTCTTCAATGCAAAAATTCTGCACAAAATTGATTTTATGTACAAATATGTATTTTTAATGCGTATTTAAGAATCCTGTGCCTGAAATACAGTGCAAACTCTGTAAAACAAGCACTGAGACCTGACTACCCTAAAACAACCAGGGTTGCATTCATATCTTAATTATAAAACTGCCTTGACTTTTTGCCTTTGCAATACATTTTTCCCCAGGCAAAATTTTGCAAAGATATGGTTTGGATATGACTAATTTGGTGTTTGGATGTGACTAATTTATTTTAAAACAATACCTTCAGGTTACTAATTCTTATTTTTTTTACCCTTTTAAAGGCTTAGAATGTTATTTACAGTATAGACAAGATCTTTTCTGATCATCACCAAGTTGATTTGGTTTGTAAATTAGGTAATACCACAAGTACAACAAATCCTAATAAAAATATTTAATGTACAACAAGATAAAAAAGGGTAAACAGGAAATCAAAATTGTTTATAAAAGGTACACACAGAAATGTGAGACAAACTTTTATACACACATACCAGTTTTGCCCATCTTATACACAATTTTTGTGGTAAAAGCCTTGTCCAAGATACTTTCAGGGATCATACAACTCTTAAGTGGTGGCTAATAAAGCCAGCCCTGTATTTCCAGACTCAACTGAATTGCTCATTGGTCACAATCCTTTTGCCAGCATAAGCTGGTCTATTAGCTGAACAAAAGCTCTGTGACACAACATTAAAAAAACTTAGCACAATATTGATATATTCCGTCTTTTGCATAATACAAACTGAAACTGGCAGATTACCAATATTCTTTCAGGTTTCTAAAAACGTACACTGAGCCTTCCAGAATCTCAAGCAATGTTTCCTTTCCTAGATGTCAAAAAGCACAAAGAGATCTTAAGGTAAAGAAATTTATCTTCTGGTTGCATATTCAGATACAAAGCAAAAATACAGATGCTCAGTCACACAACATGAAGGAAGCTACAGTTCTCGTAAGTTATGCAACAGTAGGCAAGCATTCCTCATATAACAGAGCATTCAGAGATTAAATTTGAAGAACATTAAATTATAAATGGTAATTCTCTCTGAGGGAAAAAAAAGACTGCCTAGTACATCTTTTCCTTAGAACAAATACAGAAAATTTGTTCCACTCCGTTCCCAAAGTGACATCAAGACACAAGAGATGCAAATTTAAAAAAAAAAAAATCTTCTAAGGAGTATTAAGTCAAAGTAAACAAACACTAAAGGAAACAGTATGAATAAAGGTTAGAAAAATCTGATACGAGACAATGATGAACGCAAAACAGCCACGAGTCTTTAAGTCTCACACCAACAGCAATTCACAAACTTCCCTTTCCACCATGAACCAAATGAACAACTAGAAGCTACAAATTATTCGTTATCTCATGCACACTTTCACCAACACTTAACCAGTGATGCTCTTCACAAATCCAGATTAATTAATTTGATATCTGGATTATTTTATACAGATTCTCAGCCACACATTCATCTTCAATTACCAGCAAAGTTCAAGAAGGTAAAAAAAAGAAAACTCCACAACAAAAAAACCTAAGTGTGCCCACAAAAGTCAGGTATGTTGCTGACTGGTTCTTGTTCTCCTGTTTTTATTGATTTATTGTCTATTTTGGTATTCTTTTTAGTTTTTGTTTTCCAGGATGCTGCATTTGCTAATACCACAATCAGATAAGATATTTGGTCAGTATCAAACTCAGTAATTTAGCTTTTAATAAAGGAGCTACTTATGTCACAAGTATTTGCATCAAAAATTTAACCTTCAGATATTCATTATGTTGCAGCACTGTGTCACAACAAAATTCACTAGTCAGTAGCAAACTTATTTAACTGAGCAATGAGTCAGTTCAATACGTAATCTCCAGTAAATTCATTTATGTTATTCCCTTCTCTGTGTTACATTAAATTTTCTACAGAAAAATTGCTTTTGTTTTCATAATACTAATGGCACATTACACTAACAGTATGTAACAAAAAAAAAATTACTCAGATAAAGACATTAACTAGTGATATTTTCTAATCTGTCCACCCATGAGACAGACTTTGGTATTTGAAAGGCATGTTGAAATGACAACTGAAAACATAAACTCCCACAATGGATGTTATATGATAAAGGTAAATAAGCACAGCTGCTGCAAAGCAAAACCATGCATCACTAATCTACTCCAATTCTTGAGCATGTTAAAAAAAGCAGGAGATAAAGAGCCCAGTAGGTTGATATCATTTATTTGAAATTTGAAAAATACTTTGAAGTCTTATCTTACAAGAGGCTATTGAGAAATCCTAAACTATAAAACAGTGTTTCAAGTTTAGAATGAACAAATATATGGAACAGAACAGATTAAGTTAATTTTCTTGGACATATAATAATTGCAATATAACTGTTTGAAGTCTACAAACACATACATGATTTGGCAATACATCACATCAGTTAATTAAGTATCTTAAAAGTATACATAATTTTGTTACAGTAGTTCAGCAAACCCTCAATTCTAATTTTGTCTTTCAGACTAGCAAGTATGTATTTACACAAGATAAATTCACTCTGAGAATACACTTATATCCTTGTCTGAATTAAGCAGAAATCTGTCATTTAGAAATATAATGCCTAAATAAAAGTGCCAGTAAAGAACACAAAACCTTGGCCTATCCTTGATATTTTGACATTAATTCATGATTATAAAAAACAAATGCAACTAGTAAGTAACTACCCCATCAAGTTTTTGCATAGATGCAGATAGATCAGCAAAAGATGTTTTGTCACTTTAGCTTATTATATCTAGAAAATGTTTTAAAAATACGATCTTGGTGGTATAAACAGAACTGCTCAGAAGGAGTCACATATAAGGAATACATCATAGGCTTATAACCTATTTATAAAATAGACTCATGTACAAGTAGGAAAAGACAAAAAACCCATGATAATTAATAACGGCTAGACAGGAAGAGAGGAGGACTCTGAGGACCTGGAGTGTAGATGAAATCAAGCACCAATGAATATGACTATATGCACCAGAAGCAACCAAAACTTGTCACACACATAACTGATGTCTATGCTGACTGCAGCCAACCAACCAAGAGACTCTAGCATCAGCCCCACAAAAGTTTCCAGTGTAAAAAATTGGATTAAAAGATAAAACTCAAGCATTACTGAGTGCAAAGAGCTGAGGGAAAATAACAAGTAAAGGCACTGATATTCACAAAGCTAAGAGTGTCCATGAAGCGCCCAGGCAAAGAAAAGCCAGGCTGTGGTCCCAGAGGAAATTCCTTAAGGAATGTATGACAAAGAGACAAAATAACCCTTAATTCAAAATTAACTTCAATTATATCTACAATAAAAAAAGAAACACTTTTTCCACATAGTGCATAATCAGAACTATGACAAGACATGATCAATCATTATTGCTTTCAAGAATGCCAATATAAAGGGGCGATGAGCACACCTCAAATTCAACTATGAGATCACAGGGAAAAAATTCTCATAAATCCTTATGCTTAAGGATGTAAGTTACCCAATATAATAAAAAAATTTTAAGAGACCTTACTTTTCTCCTCCGAAGGAAGTGCCAGGTGTGCAAGTCAGAGCACTTTATCCCTCTGTAATACATACTGATTTCTTACATAAGCAACTACTAGCAGATGTATTACGATATTGACTTTGCCAAAGTGTTATACACAAGAAGTGCCACATGCTCATATGAGAACAAACAGTGTCATCATGTTTGAACAGGGGGATCGTTACTGCCCATTAAGAATATTAATCACATTTACTGAAGGCTTTCTAACTTTACTTGACAAGAAGCCTAACACGTATAGTACTTCATGATGGGCAAGCCTTGAAAATTTCAAGATTAAATCCAGACTCCATCTTCATTATGTGCATTTATCAGCAGAAGCTCTTTTTGGTATACGAAATCAGCAGTAAGACTGTACCGGCTACAGGATATACTTCCTGAAACAACCCAGGGACTGCTCTTCCTAAATTACACCACAAAATTTAGCAACCCTAAAAATGGAGAGTCTGGGGGGAAAAAAAAAAAGCACAAACCCCAAAGTTGACCCAAATTCTCCACAGCAGTCACCTAAATTCAAGTGATGAAACAATGGCATGCTTCCTGCCACATCTGGGAAATCTGGAAGTGATGCAAGGCAAGAACAGAAGTACATGTTGTGCTGTACCCCTGAGGGTGAAAAGATGAGTGGTGAAAAGTTTTGGATCTAGAAATAATATTTGTATTAGGCCAAGAACACTTTTAACATCTAAGTTTTTAAATGTATAATTACTTTCTTAGCTCAACTAGATAAACAACTCATCTATTTTTTCATACCACAAAATTGAGCAACAAAGATTATCCTTTGTTTTAAAGTCATCACCAAAATGGAATGCTTTCATTTGTGGATAGAATCAGGGAAAGGGGGGTCAACAGCAAGCAGTTACACTTAGCAGGAGTCTAACTTTGGGGGTCAGGAGTTTCCAGAGCCTTGCGACATACATGTACAAATAGTTGGAACATAAGATCACAAAAAAATATTTTCTAATTAAGATAGTAAACTCATGACGGATCAGATGACAGCCATTTCAAAAAATTGTTAGTGAATTTTAGCTGTTGGTTGAAATTCAGCCATATAACTTTTTGTACATTAAAAATTCATACATATGACGCATTATAACTATGTGTTCCTGATCACATTTTCAGAAAAATAACATCCAGGGAAAAAACATGTTTGTGCCTACATGATCTAGTGTCTCAAAAAAGATAAATAGAAGGTAGCTCTAATCCTTTTGGTGTCAGTACAAGATCCCTGATGTAAAAAATTCACTTCAGTAGATCTAAAGAACAGACTAAAGCTAGCAGAACTAATAAAGTATTTATTCACTGTCATGACCTAGGAAATTCCTGTGCAGAGAAAACCTTGGAAAAGAACCTTGACAACAGACTAACAAAAATCCACATGCTTTATTTATACTATTATAGATAGCACAAAAATTAATTAAACTCCACCACAACACTATTTATTGAGATTGTTTAATAATGGAGACCAGATAAGGTAAATTTTACCTACAGGACTAATCACTTTAAGGCTTAAGAGAAGCAGCATTTTTGGAGTACCTATGCTAGCTTACTGTCCCTGAATCAGGAGAGGTACAATATATACTTTTTAATTTCAGATATTAAAGGAAGAAAAAATAAGTTCAGTACTTCAACAGTAGCTCTTGTTATATATGGATCACAAAAACATTTACTTGCTGTGTGAAATGTTGTAAAACAGCATGTGAGGAATCTAGATTTAAAAACAGGCTGTCTTGTCCTCATTTACTTGCTTAATTTCATCCCACTATAAAAAAATTGGTTGCTTGAAAACTGTGTTAATGTAATCTTTCAGAAAGCAAACCTACATAATATAAAGATAACAATACTTTTTTTTTTCTGACAAAGGTTCATGATTTTCAGCAAAAAAATTACAGGGCTAAAGGTGAGCGTAGATTTCAACTCAAAAATGACTCACCCTTCCACTGCTAATGAGCCCAATGAATGCTATAATTATAATTAATATCATAACGATGCACTGGTTTTATTTCTAAAATTATTAGGTAGAAGGTAAGTTTTTCTAGTGCACCGAGGTCAAGGATGAAAGCTAATCTGTATGAAATTCTCAATTTTACTACTGATCCTGCTCTACCAAGCAATACAGTTTACTCCAGAGACAGAGAAGTTAGCATAGAATAGGCGCACATTTATTTTTTCTCCACTTCTGTATCTGTAAAACAAGGATCTACATCATCATCTAATAAGATCCTGCAAAGTATTTAACAATGAAAGGTTGGTACATATGCAAAAGGAATACCAAAATAGTTAAACTGGTTTTAATACAATCTGTTTTCCCAGACAGTAGCATAAAATCCTGATTCCGCTGAAGTCAAAAGCAGAACTCCCATTTATTTCCTTGCTGGCCATGATTTCATCCCAGGACTTTGTCACTTGTCAAACACAGCTTTGCACCTCTGGATTTTAAACTCATAGATGCTACATTCAGCGGTCTTCACCCTGCCTTGGAATGCCAAAGCAGAGATTCCTCATGGTTCCTAACTCTAGTTGCTGAAACCCACATTTGTCACCCTGGAAGGCAGTGAAATGCAAACAAACTTAAAGAACACTGTATCTCTGACTTCAGCCCATGATCAACACAGGAATAAAGTATGTGAAAGCAATCTAATTCCTTATTATAAAAATAAGTCCAACTACACTTCAAATTCAGCTTGCAAGAAAGTAGTTATGAAGAATTTCTGACACACGGCAGAACCAACAACGTCTGGAAGAACTTGGATCTCCTATTCCAAACCACTTTGCCTACTTGAAAAAAAATAAAAATGCTGTGACCGAAGCCCAGACTGCATTCCAGAGGTCTAGGAATAGCTTGTTTTCCTATTTGCAGTTGGTAAATTTGAAGTCTGTGAGGCATTCCTCTGGTTTTTAAGGATGTCTCCTATTTCTCCTCAAAAATTCACTTTGCTTCTTTTTCTACATGTAAAATTTTGCTTTCCCTAGAACTACAGCTTTGTCATATGAAATATTTTTCAGAGTGAATTTTGAGAAAATGTAACTGCTATACATGCCTTCTTTCTGATACTGCCCCAGTCCTTAGTTTTGGTACAATATACTAGGCATATATTATAAGTTGCTGAAGCTTGTGACTTGCAGCTTTGGGTTATACACAGGCATAACAGTAAACTACATTTCACAATACTTCATTTTTTTTTCTCCCTGTTGCATAAGGGATGTTTTTTAAACATAAACTGAATACCGTCATTCCAACAAGTCTAAACCATAAGAAGGACAGGTTATAAAGTGTTTGAGATTACATCCTTAGGGCTCAAATTAGAAGCTTCTTCTCAAATTCTTTTGATTTGCATGGTTCATTACTGAAATGTCTTATAGAGTTCTTTTTCTTTCCTCATTAATGACTTCAAAAGAAACACATGCTTGAACTCCTAAATACATTAAACTAATTTAAATTATCTTAAAACACCCAGTGACTGCTCAGCAAACCAGAAAAAGCAGACTGCACTTCTAGAAATAATATACTATTTAGTTAGTGAACTGCATGCATAATGAATTACAAAATAAACACATCTAATTAAAGAATATCATCAATATATACACATACAATTTGGAGTTTGTTAAAGCTACTAAAGCATCACATTAACACAGAAAAAAAAATAAATTTCAAAACTGAAAATAACTTTTTAAAAATTATTTTAATTTAAAAGAGAACAGTTATGCTCTTTATTTTCTAGTGGGGGAAATAAAAAAAAGGCAAACACTTATGTACCTTCCACATAGAAACAATTCACAATTACAATTAACATTACAAACTCATCGGTTTATACTATAAGTTAATAAACCTAGATAGAGCAGATGCTCTTTAAAATTAATAAACCCCCCAAATTTAAGTACAGCATTACCCTCTACAAGGATGAATTCTATTATAGAACTTTCAAAAATTAAAACACAGTTTCAACAGAACTGAAAAACCATCCTTAACGTGACCATATTTTGGGCTCTACAGAAAAAAAAATTAGTCTGTCACTAAAAAAAGTATCTTAATTAGAAACCAAATCAGAATTTCTATTTTCAAATCAGATATTGACAGAGACAACCTACTGCCAAAAGGAAACAGAAAACTTACTGTTGACAATATTTGCATAGGCTAATGCACGTTGAATGACGAAACTGATCCAACAACCTTATGCATATACTAAAATATAGACAACTTGAAACCAAAATCTACTGAGATAATTTGTCATGGTAGGAATGTAAGTAAAATAGTACTATCTCAGGACCACTACTAAAAGCCTGTTTTGGAAACATCCTATTCTGTGGTGACAGCTGGTTTGCAAATTACATATCCTCAGCAGCCTGGAAGAACTTGTTCCTCTGAAATTCTGGTAACTGGGATTACTGCCAAACAGACCTTTTTGAGGCTTGTATTTAGCCGTTTGGTTCTATGTGAGGCAAATTCACTTCTACCTTAGTAAAGCAACAAGGATTTCAGAAAACTCTGGGTACTACTAGGAAACCAACATTACACATTTCCAGGCCACTTTGCTACCTTGAGTCATGGTGATGCTGAGCACATTCTTCCTGTTTCCAGCACTTAACTGTTCCTGTAATTGCCTAGTATTTCTGAACACTTTGAGTTCTTTGGCAGGACTCCCTGCTCATTGCTATTTTTAGAAACTCCAGCAATAAATACCATAGGTACCTGCCCTTACACACCATTTAATGCTGAAAAGGCATAGCTGTTTGGAATCCCTGGGCTTAACACACTACTTTTGAACAAAGAACGAAAGATGGAGCAGTCACTACTCATCTCCAGTTCTTTAAACTCTACTTTGGACTTAACTTGTTCAAATGCCTTCATCCTCACATGAGAAATGAGCAAACACTCTAAGCTCCACTATGCATCCCCGCAGACAACAGGTTTGAGCAATAAAGGCCCTGGTTCTACCCTTTCAGCTGAGCAGAAGATACAAAAGTCTTGCAATCTATCCCTGCTCCTTGCTGACCAGGCAGCCTGACATCTTGAGATCAGCTCCTTTTTTGAAGTGGGAAATGGCTGTATCATCCACAGGTACTTTCTATATCTGCAGCCTCCTTCCAGGGGAGATAGATAAAACTGGATATCTTTCAGCAACAAGGAGATGGCTTGCCCAATTACCCCTGCTCAGGATAATGATAAGTGACTCTACTGATACTATCAGTAGGCAGATGACAGTCCTCACCTTCACAAATGAACAAACTGGGGCTGCAGGCTGGAAATGAGACACAAGATTGGGAGGGAGGGGAAAAAAAAAAAAAGCTAAAAGCCCCACACAAGAGCCATAGTATGCCTAGGACCATGCAAAGTCAAATAACAAGTAGAGCTGACTGGCTGACCCTTTATAATCCTTACAGCTTGCTGCTTCTTAGCTTATAAGAAGCTTTTTCTCATACACAGACTTCTACATAGATGGAAATGGAAAATAGCTATAGTAGAGACTTTTTTTCACAATTAAAGCAATCTAGTTACACCAAAATAGTATCTTCTGTGCATACTTGTTCTAAAAGAGAAGCTTTTTTTTTAGCTCAGCTTAACTCCTGATGCAGTACTAATGCACTTAACACTTGGGCCAAGAAACAAATGAACCTTCCTTGACAGAAAGGAAGATAAAATCCCACAAACACCTGAAAAAATACATAATTTCAAAGTACAGGGCATACAGTAATTTTCTACTAAAATTAATCAGCTGGACGTTGAGAATATTTTGACTTTCAAAGTACCCTTAAATTTTTTCGCATTCTCTATTCTGCAGCTTACGGCATAATTTGCTGTAGTTCTTAGAGCTATTCTGTAATGTATGAGGCTCTGCAGTTTCACAGTTCTGAGTGCTTTATTAGTAACTGTGAACTAACATACAAGGATAAAAAAAGCAATGTTTTAAAACAACACATCAAAGGGTAAAATTTGGACTGTACTTCCAGCCATAACTACTTTTCCTCCCTACTGATCACTTGAGTTCTTGACTACAGTTCCTATGAATGCCAAAACATTCTGTATGAGGCAGACACACTGAGTAAAATTTCATTTTACTAAATTCAAAAACTATTTAGAAAACCATTACAATAAATATAGTGCACAACAATTACAACTGATTTAAACTATACAGGATCTGTTGGGGATTTCTTTGTTTGGTTTGGTCTTTTCCCCCAGTAACACAGGAGGGATGGGAGGAAGAGAAGCAGGAAGGATCAGAAAAAAGCCAAGAGCTGACATTTGAATTTTAGAATAGAGGCACATATTACTTCTTCAATTCTCTGTAACAAGTTTGACAATTAAAATATTTTCAGAAGACAATCACTGTAATTTGTAGTTTAACTGATTCTAAAACTATTTACCTGAGTCATATAGCTCCAGTCAAAACCAGCTATGGCTCCTCATTGCATGTGTTTAAGAGAACAGCAGAAATAGTAATTCTGGAAGATTGTGCTAATCATGCTAAAAGTCTACAAATAAGTCTTTTCTAGCAAGCACTACCATATTAAGAAGATAAAGATTTTAAGAACACATGCACACTGTTTTCTATACAGTTAAGAAAGTTATCAAACTGTTTTCAATTACTATAACTGCATTATACTCTGTGTACCAGGAGGATGTTGAATCAGAATAGCAACTACTTCCAATGTGAGTCACCGGAATTTTAGAACTTCAAAAATATAATCAAGAGGCATAAACTTAGTAGACCCACACCAAGTTCGACGTATCAAAGAACTTGACGACTAATACGCATAGAGCTTATTATCTACCCCTCCCATCATCAAAAAGAAACTCTAGGTTTGAAGTGTACTTGTAGAAAGAAAAACATTTAACAAGCCTTCCCACAGAATTTTTGTATCTACAACAGTAGAGCCACCACAGACTTAATAGAAATAAATGAGTGCCAATCACCAGCTTTTACTGCCTCTTTGGTTTCTTTCTTTTGAGCTGTAAGAATCTTCCTCCTCCCCTTTCTCTTGAATGAGAAAATAAAAGACTACTCAAGTATTTTTTTTAAATGCCATAATCAAGTTAAATGGTAATGTTTAACCATTTGTGTTAGAGATGCATTGTATATAGTGTAATCTAACAAAGTGGAAGTTACACCCACTAAACTCTGCACCTCAGTCTAGGTACACAACTCCTATAGCCTTCAGGACATGTTTTGTAACATACACTGAGACAAATCTTTTGTCTGAAAAGACAAAAGCTGAAACTTGGCACTCTTGGTCTTGTTTCAAGAAAACTTTCTTTAACCAGATATTTCCAGTTTGAAAGAGAAAAAAAGATCCTATTTATGATTGCATAACTTAAAAAACAAACACAGAAAGTTAAGCAAACAGCAGTCTTACGTTTTAAAACTCTACCATATCTTAATCAGGATGAATATTTTGCCCATTTAAAGAAAATTAAATTAATTGGAAATGTTATAGAGTGCCCATGAAGCATGACATTTTCAAGAAGGGAGCACAGCCAATGAAAGCAACAAACGCTCATATTAAATTGAGAATCATCTAGTTTCCATAGCTACTTTTTAAACAATTGTAAGCGATTATCGTTTCTTAGAATGACCTTGTTTACTATGAATAGCTTTAAACTGGCTGTTCTCAGAAAGATTACTTGAAAACACTCATAAAGAAGTACAATAATCAAAAGCAGCCACTGCTTTAAACTTTTAAAGAAAACAAATAGGTAAAGAACAAAACAACAGTAAATAACACATTTACGTTTTCCATAAATATCATTAGTAGTAGAGCATAAGCCTTAGATACCTCAACCAGGATCCCAATCTTGCCACGTGAAACACTTCAAAAATGCCCAGTAATACAAAAATTGCAGTGCAAGGATCATACAGGACACATACTCGCTACAAGAAGTGGGAATGAAAGAGGAGCTCCAAGAGTATCAAGCTCCCCAAAGTGAAAATTTGTCACCAGAGCTCCCCTCCCACTTAATTTTTTTAAGTATTTATTTAATTTTCAACAATGCCAACACAACACAAGTAAATATCAATTAAGCAGATATCAGCTATACCATCTTATCCTGGTAAGAACAAACTATGCATCATGTAGAAAAAGCAGCTGCAGTTCATGTTACATGACAACACAGGACAACGTGACAATGTGCTGCTACTCTGTACAGAGCAACCCTGATGGAGTGTAACTTAAAGGAACTCAAGGTCTCCAGGCCTCCCTAGATCTTACCCCTGGATAAAGTTAATGCAGTCACTAGGGAAGCTATAGACTTTACACAGTCACACTGTTTCACTTCATATCCCACCAGGGAATCGAGTAAGGCTGAAGATTAACACCCATATCATCTCCAAAAGGAGCTTTGCCATAAGGCATGAAAACATTTCAGGAAAAACTGCATTCATAACAGTAAGCCCAGTACTTTCCTCTCACTTGGTTAAAGCACATGGAGTTAAGAGCACTAACAGCACAGCACTCAAGAAGAAATGGCAACATCCACACAAAGCAGCTCCCCAAAGATCCATTAAGTGCCTGAAAGCAAAATGACAGAAGACTATGAAAAAAACTATGTAGTCTTCCTCTAAGACTCTGACCAGCTGAAGCAGCCAGAAACAAAACCTGCATCCACCAAAAAAATTACATCCCAGCTACAGGACTAGGAAGCCATGAAAAGTGTGTGTCTCCCTTCTCCAATGGGAACACAAAAAAGGTGTGAAACGCCATCCCTTCAAGCAGACTGGCTGTTACAGAAAGGACTGACAGACTGACTACTCTGGAAGCCCCCCAAAATCATCTCCTTTACAAGGGGCACTGCATGTAGAATTGACAGTTCTCCTCTACTCTTTAAATAATAGTAGAAATTGGCAATGAATGGGAGGAAAGGAAGGGGGGGCAAAGGAAAATAACTGAATTTATACACCTTTTTTTACTTCTACAATCTCATGCTCTTCAGTCTACATCCCCTGAATTCCCATTAGAAACGTTCCAAGTGTATGCCTGAGGGTTACATTTATTTTTAATATCACTTCCAGAAGCACATCAACAGACAATCCAATTTAGGAATTCACTGGATTCTTCAATAGACCATTAAAAAAAAAAATTATAGATACAGCCCTCCAGGGTGCAAAAGAAGGAAACTACTTCAGGATGCAAAATGTACTCTGCAGGGAAAAGCCACTAAAAACCACTGGAATAGCAGAAGAGGTAATGAGGAGTTGGCTTCTTGTTAAGGATCTGCACGTGTGCAACAGCTGGAATACCCAAACAGGCCTTATATAATACACAACAAAAGCTATTCGAAGCAATAAGGAGCAACAGCTGAGGCTGTGGTGACCAGCAGTTGTCCTCTACTTTAGTGCTTCAGGGTTCTAGTGCAGGAAGCAAGACAAACACCAGAGCTTTTGCTCTAGTATATAAACGTGTATATGTATATCTGCTTCATTGTCGTCATTAATTTCACTGTGGCATCAATTCTACAACCATCCTTGTCCACCATGCAGAAACCAGAACGAATCCATAGCACAGTAGTATTTAAGATCAGAGTATTCATCAATTGAACAGGGTTTATATGTTTGCTACCTTTCCCAAAAGCACATCCAGGTTATAAAACACAAAATGGCATAAGGAAGGAACTCTCCCAGTGTAAAACCCTTACAAAGGAAAGACTAACTTCATGCTCCCAAAAACTGTCACATTCTAAAAGTACTTTAAAAAAATACTTAAAGCTAGAGGGATTCCAGACTCAGATATTGCTGTCCAGAGGCAATTGCTGGAGATTACCAAAGTATTAACTTTGCTCCAAGGTGATCTGGGAATGTAGTTCAGAAACAAGTTGAGTAGCATCCTGGTGGGAATATGTGTGTGGAATCACAGTGAGATTTAAAAAAAAAAAAAGTAAATACATTAAGATTGTAAACTTTGTAACTAGGAAGCTGATGTAGACAGAAGTACTGTAAAGTACTATAAATTTAGATCTTGGATTACTGTTTCCTGTACCACACCTTTAGACTAATTCTTGAGAACTTAATATTTACAACATTGTTATAAAATATTTTTGAATCTTGTTTATCATACAAAGGCATTTACTTTTTATGGAGGCAACAGTTTTAGGCTGAAGTAGGGACATAAAGAAAAACCTTTTATGATGAGGATGGTGAGGCATTGCAACAGGTTGCCCAGAAAAGTTATGGATGCCCCATCCCTGGAAGAGTTTGAGGCCAGGTTGAATTGGGCTTTGAGCAACCTCATCTAGTGGAAGGTTCCTTGTCCATGACAGCAGGGTTGGAAGAAGATGGTCTTTAAAGATCCCTTCCAAACCAAACCATTCTGTGATTCTGGAAAATCATGCTCTAAAAGTGTCATGCTCTGACACTTGTTGCTAGCAGTCCACACAAACAAGGTGCTAAAAAGTTTGACGGTTTAAGTGCATGGCTCAGAAAATGGTATAAAAGCACAGGACTGCAGGGTTGTCAGAAACTGGGACAAAGAAACCTCTATGGCAGACACAACTCCATTTAAAGCTTGATGGAATTGACAAGTATCACAGAAGAATTTTTAAATCAGAAACTGGGAAAGAAAGTATACAGCTCTGAACGATGCAGTCACAACTTCTGGTGAAGTTAGCACACTCAAGTAAAGAGCAAAACAAGAGTTGGTAACAAACAGGTAACAGAAACAGAACAAACTGAAAGCTTTTTAAACAGTGTGCTTTATAACAGAGGAGGCAACCGAATCAAAAGTATCTGTGCTTCTACGTGAAACATTGCAAGTTCAAGAAATACAACTGAGAAAGAGAATGACAAGACTCACCAGGAGGGAATCATTCCTACCTTAGGAAAGTAAAAGTAATTGGAGGACTGGGAAAAATCCATATAATATTCTGGATATGAAACAGATGACCTGGTGAAGGAGTGATGCTACTTCTCAAAGACTAGCCTTTCAAATTCGTGATTTATATGGTTAACTTGCTGATCTAACAGTGTATCTATGATCTGTTATTTCAACACAAAGCAGAGGATACACACCATTAGGGCTATATTACAAGCTGCCTAAGATGGTGACAGATACCATAACACTGATGCTACAAATTCAGGAAACAACCGTAGTATGAAATTTCAGTAAACCCCCAAAGCAATAGCACAACACTAAACTATAATTTTCAGATGTAATTAACATCTTCAGGGATCAGCTCATCAGGAGTGCAGAAGAATAAAATCTTGATTTGGCCTGAGCTATGTACAAGATCCAAATGAAATGTTGCCACTGAAGAGACACTGCAAGAGCGAGTAAAACAGTTAACATCCTTGAAGAGGGAACAAAAGCCAAAAGATTCTCTACAGCAGTTCATAATTCCAAAACAGAAGAATGAAGATAAAATGGAAGCTAGTTTAAAAATGTTAATGAACAAAAAAGCTGTCCAAAAGTCTTTAGACCCAATTAAGAAATGTATTAAAGGAATGCACACAGAAGAAAAGACCAAAGAAGACAGTTCCAATTAATTCTTCCCATCTAAGCTCATGGAGGAGCTTAGAAAGGTTCCTATGCCTTTCTCTATAAGGTATTCTCAGGATCTGTTTCAAATTGAAGGACAACAGAAGGTCAAGGCAACACCAACAGATCACTAGACCAGATAAATCTCATACAAAACTTGTAGAAGTTAAGCAAAATTCAAGATCCTACCTCTCTACTATATAGTACTCCAGGCACAACAAAACCCACACCAAAATTAGATAGGCCTTTACATTCCTTTCTTTCATGTGGAATGAGGGTTTTTTGAACAGTTTGCTACAATTCAAGCACAGTGCCTGGAGAGGTGAAATAAACACAGTAAGCTCTTGGAGACTGACTGGAATCTTAATTGGAGCTGTTTTCTCACTCACTGTAATGAAGGTTGTCTGCACTGGCTTCCTAACACAGATGAGTCATGACTGAATGACAGGGGATGGGGTGGAGGATTCTCCTATAAACATTTGGTTGATCCTTCTCACATTAAAGACACAATTACTAGATGAAATTGTACAGTGGCATAGCCAGGCAACAATTTCCCTTATAGTACTCCAACATTGACTACCCTTTTCTCTCACCAAAGCTTTACTCAAGCAAGTGGTGTCACATAAAACCATCAGCCAACTGGCTGTTGTCATCCCACAGATTAGCTTCCTCCTCCTGTCTGGAATAAGTTCTGGCTGGCTTGAGATCCCCGCTGACCCCCTAAAATTTAAGTCTCTCTGTGAAAAAGATGTTATTTCTGAGAATCCTTTTCCTGTCAAAAGATACTAATGAAAACACTGAACACCCTGTAACACCTGTTTGTGAGATCTTCACTTAACTAGATGATAGCTCAAGTGTGGATAAAATGAGATGTTAATGTAAAGGTAGGCTACATCCTCTCAGGAACAATAATAACTCAAAGTGTAGCACACTGCAGCTGAATCTCTTAAATGTCTTGTATGCTGGTGCAATGGTGATACTTCATTTTCAAAATTCTCTCCAAGATATCTCTGCTTTTCTGGTGGACACAAGTTCACTGCACATGTACACTACATGACATGGCCAGATGCTATCTGTCCACTGAAAGTAATATGATTAACTCTCAACAGAAGTGGATCCTTGCATCTCCAAAGATGTGACCCCAAACAGAGGGAGTAGAAATCACAAGTATTCACATTCAAAAGGTCTTAAGACATTAGAACAGGCTTGACTTTATCCATCCAAACTCCAAAGGCTTCCCTCAAGGCAGTTTGTCGTAACAATCTGTCCATTTCTCACACCATCGTGAGCTAACAGAATCTATCAAATGATTAGCCTATTTCACAAAAAAAGTCACGTTTTTTCTGTCTTTTACACCCCATTTAAGTAAGGCCATGGTCTTCAGACCCAGGTCTATTATAATTTAATTAACAGCAAAAATACTTAATCCAACAGAGGTAACTACAAGCCATGTTAGGTTATCAATTAGCACTGAACTGTGCATCAGCAGTGTTCAAAAAGGACACCAAGACTGACATTATTATCATCAAAAAATCATCTCCATGTTCTCTGCCAACACAAACGACTCCAATCCCGAGGGAGACCAGCCATTTTAACTAAGCAGTGACTTCAGCTCTTCCAGTCCGATGACTACATTCCCCTAGAATGATGAATGGAGGTGTTCTTGAGGGCTGACTCAGTGCCTGGCAGCACAAAGAGATGAGTAACTACCTTTGAACCAGTTTTTGTTCTAGCACACATACATCAATAACACTGCCAAAGACTACAGAAGTGAGAATAACTGCACTATCAGAATATCAAAACACTGGTCTCAGTGTACCGACAGTTGATGCCAAAGATCCTGTATGATATGCCCAGTGCTCCTGCAGCTACGAAATGAACCATGCCTTCAACTGACAGCTTAGAACTTCATTACCAGTCCCAAAACACTTCTCATCTTCATTAGGCATTGTGTGAGGACAAAGATTCAGCAGTGAAAATGTAAACTCATATGGAGCCTCTATTTACATAAGGAGACCCCCCTATACAGAATGCCCTGCCACCATAGAAGTATGTTAATTACTGGTATAGAATTTCTAGAATGACATAACTGAATGAATACAATCATGTTTGTGATCAACAATATCCAAGACGGCTGATCTTCCTCAGAACAATTATTATAAAGTGCACACAGGATGTAGTGACTGAGAATGAGAGGGGTGTCACATTTTTTAATCCCAAACAAACTTTTTCATAACTTCAATAGCAAAACAAGAAGAACTCTAACTCGATCATTATGAGGAAACCCAAAGAATTAAACTTGACTAATGATTAAAAATGTGTTCTGAAGAATAGATGGACAACAGCTGAGATGAACTACATAGGAGAGATGCTGCACTCCTGGTATTCTTTGTAAAGAGATAGAGCTGACCACTAATTAATTAGCTATCAGGTGATTTGCTCAAGGCAAGAAATCTGAGCAGAGAAGGGGTATTAACAGTCACTCCCAACAGAAAGATCCTAAGGACAAACACACAAGCATTGCCCTCTCTACACACCATTAGCTTTATCTAGACAATTTGCTTCTGCTGTCCCCATACCTGACCCTACACATCAGCAGAGCAGGCTGATTTTGCGAGGACAGGTACACCAGACTAGCAATTCATGGGGGAATGGAGGGGAGAATGTGAACACATGGACTAGGATAGGACAACACATCATAAGACAGCCAAATGAATATTCTGTTACTTCTCCTTTTCAGGAATAGAACAGGGATAGAAGTGTAAGTCCCATTATGAGAAAATGTTGTATTAAATGAGGGCCACCCCTAGCTGTACTGTGGTCCACAACAGAAGCTGAACAGGAAGATCACAAAAAATTTGGGATTGACAGTGACCACACCTCATTTGTTTAATCCATGTATTAGTAATCTGCTTACAGAAGCCCTAACAGAACAACGGAGCTCACATTTCTTGATTTCTGTCCATCTGTCATTTGAAGAGAGGCTTCACTTCACTATTCAATAGAAAGAATTATCCACAATGAACAAAAGAGATAGTTTAAAATAATGTGCTGCCAATAAATGACATAATCTAGTGAATTTAAACCACCCTTATAAAAATTCTGGCATTCCACAACATGAAAATAAACCCTAAGTAGAAGGAAAAGCAAAGCTTGCCACCTACTGCCCAATGACATAATAGTAAGCACTGGTATTGTCTATCGCCTTTTAACAGACTGTCTTTTCCTGACACAGAATATACAGAATTGCATCTTCACTTGTCTTTTTAATGAAACAGAAAACACAAATCAGTACATGGAATATCTAAAAGCAGTCTTTTCCTTTACACTGCTTATAAAATCCCTGACAAGCCTGAAACATGATTTATCATAGCATACAAGCTGACAAAGAACTCCTTTTAATATTCTCCAGTGGTGCTAGAGGCTTTCATAAAGTCTGTCCTCAGCTGCATGATAAGTTTTAAAGACAGTACTTTAAACTTAAAAAAAAATTATTCCAATAGATAAAGCCTATCAGAAGAGATTTCTTTTCCTGTACACCTCTGGAGGAAGTATTTTTAAAGCTAGAGATTACATTAGTAACAAAACATGGTTGAATAAACACTGGTTTATGGCAGATACTTTGTCTCAGAAATTTCATGTCTCAGCAACGAAAACAATGCTTCGTTATGTTTCCAAGCACAGAAATTCTCTTCAGTATTTAGAATACTTCAGTGAGCTATTAGTCTAGAGGTATTTATTTTCCTAACATCACATTATAAAATCACTTTTGAATAATACTAGGTTCTTTGCTTAGTGTAGGAAGTTGCTTAACTCAAAGTCAAGTAGTTATGATTCAACTCCCTATGTAACTTCTAAACACACCGGCAGACTTATCTTCAGAAACAACACCATGCTGCACTCTGCAAATTAGCCGACACTACACCTTCTGATCCTCCAACACTGTTCTTCAAGGCCATATGATATAATTAAGGCAAAATTTGATAAAGAAGGAAATAAACACGGACCTACTGCCGAGTCCCTCTAACAGACTACTGGCTGGTTACAAAGTCTCAGTCAATACTTGAACAATAATATCAGGAGAAGATCCTGCTCTCTCCATCTGCCTCGCGTTCTCTACCAGTTACACTCATAGACAAAGAAATCTCTGTCCCTCACCAGATACTGATGAACAGTGACACCTAAACTTCAACACAAGACAACATGAGTAATAAACCTTCTTGGGTGTGATTAGATTAATAACTGATTGTAAAACAATAGTTTTGGATTTCTAAGCAGAATTTACCAAAGGGCAAGAATACACGGCATATGAAGCCTTTACGGAGCTTTGGTAAAGTGGAAACTGCTTCTCAGTATGAAAAAGTCTGCTTCTCAGTGAAGTACTCAGACTCTAGCACTGAAGAAAATCAGTTTAACGGAGATGAAGTATGGGTGTCGTTCGTAAATCATGAGCAGAACAGGCTATTCATAACATGAGAAATCAATGAGGCATTTGTAATTAATCAGACAGCCCCAATCCTGAAAATATATCTGCCTTTGTCTAAGGCCAATTCACATTACGTTAATGAAGATTCTTAAGCCATCTAGTTATCTGCTACACTAGCAAAATGCTAAGACTAACTAAATCCCCTGAAGAGGGGTTCTTTGTGTCTTTGTCTATTTAATAAGATCATTAACAATGAATAGTGACCAGAAGGATTAAGACAATACCAAAATTTATACTAATACACAAGACAGACAAATCAGCTAATAGGTATGACTAATATAATTTTAAAGGGCTGAAGATCAAATATCAAGCAAGATTTTTGATACAAAGGCCAAAGGCAAATAACATCTACAAACATGAAGCCTTTTCTCCAAGTTCAATATACGTGAAAGCAGAAAGTGTTCCCAATTCAGTGATCAAAAACACCTAGATTTTTCCAAAATCATATTTTTATACCTGATATCAGTAAAAATATTCTTACCTTGCTTTTCTTCCTTTGAAAGTTAAAGGTACAGATATATTTTGACAGCAGACATTACTTTTCCATTGAGATCTATTTCACCAGCTCTAAAGTAAGGGGAAAATGGCTCTTGCAACATCGTTTTTATTTCAGCCACATCTTATAATCACTACTGTTGCACAATAGCTTGCTTACGGAAACAAACTGTAACCTGAGTGGGTTACTTATCTGTTTGGCTAAAAAGTTTCAGTAAAGTATAAAACTGTTGTATAATCGTTTTGGTATCAGAAGCATTTGCTAATAAAGAAACCTTTTTAAAAGCAAATGTACTGAACGCCTAGAAAGACATTTTGACATGATAACAGCAAGATGTCAAATGAAACTTTAATATAAATACACCTTTCTGAAACTGAAAACTCACTGTCATGCTTTCCATGAAAAGCTGTGCTCCTTCAGCCCCAGCAAGCCACTGGAAAGAAGTTCTTCTGATTGCTGCTCAACATCTCCTGAAATAATTCCTTAATGATAAATGGTAAAAGTTTTGATAGCTATACAATTTTTAAAAAAGACCAAAAAAAAAGCTGGAAAAGCTCCTTTGAAAGAGAACATACCATTTTGCAACAGAATAACAAAGAACACTGAAAGCTCCTTTAATAAAGTCCCTATACATCCCCATGCAAACACTGAACGGCCAGGCACACTGCATTTTTAAGTTAAAAAAAAAAAAAAAAATTCTATGGTTTGAAATGGTGGCTTACAGTCCTCTAAGCTCAAAGCACCAGTATAGTTTTAGAAGTCATTTTCTTTCCTGAAAAGCTGTGCCTTGAAAACAAGACGATGGTTTTCCATATCCATGGAATATGCCTAAATTGTTATTTCACTATTTTGCCATTTTGACATACAGTAGAATGAACAAAGTCCAGTACCACTCAAAGAAAATAACTTAATGAAAAGTTAATTAAAAAGTTGACTCTACCTCATGGTGTGTTCAAGTTGCTGGGATTGTGTGAGGGAAGGGTACATTGACATTCTGAAAAGAAATGTGCCTTACAGGACAATATGGATAACTGATCTTCATAAACTCAAGTCTATTAGGAAGAAATTAATAACCTGATGGATAATAGAATGCCCTGTGGTTCCTTGCAGCAGGTCTCTTGTTAAAAGCACTGTGCAGAGGCATCTCAGAATCCACTCCAAATAGTTCACAATGAAAAAGTAACTTCCTTTATTCTCCCTGCAGCCACCCTGCATTAGTGAACCTAAAAAACAAGCACACCATGAGTTCATCTCATGTCAGAAGTTTGTACTGAAGGGCTGCAGTACATAACCTGCAAACAGACCACTAGTTTTCCATCTCTCTGATACAAACCACTGGGCTCACGAATTGCTGGAAAAGCCTCACCTATGACTACTCAACTTAAATTTTTAAGTCTGCGAAGCAGTCACACCTCAGTGTTGCAAAGTGCGTGATGCTAATACAAGCTCTCAGGATTTACATGTTCTTTTCTTACAATAACTCAAATAGGCATGTCCCAGGGCTCTAGGAGTGCAGAACCCAGTTGCCCATGACTTACTGAAGCTCTGAAGCACCAGGTAACAATCTATGGTTGTATCTTCACAGTGTGGTCATGGCTCGGTCAGCATGCTCAAGTGTATCAGGCCTGAGCACATATATATGCATACGGTTAAGAACACAGATCCAGTTCTGAGAACAGGAAAAATCAGATTTAAAAATATTAATATGGAATATTTTGCCTAGAATCATAAATAATAATTTCGAAGATATCATCATTTCAGTTGCCTCCAGCTCCCCTGTGTAGAACATAAACAAACTTTTCTATAATCTTTTTTCAGACCATCACCTAGTCAGTCATCACAAGCTAATCTTAGAACCAGAAGTTCTAAAAAATAAATTATATGCAGTCAAAAATACAAAAAAAAGAACCAGTACACAAGACAGGATATAGCTGAAAGAACAGTCTCATACTTTGCAGTAATCCACAGCCAAGAGTTTGTACAACACAAAGTCAACAATCTTTATAGATTTTAAATATATATGTAATATACATATAACTTACAGAAAAATATTATATAAAGAACATATTAATTTTCAGTTACAAATGTCCTAACATTGCTGATTTCAGTAGGGTCACAACAGCATGCCCACTTCTTCTCTCAGGCATTTTTTTTCCAATCTAAACTCACACTAATATCACATCAATTAGTTAAAATTGGACAAATACTGGAAAAAATGCTACATCCTTGAACAGAAGAGAAAAAAACAGTTTTAAGATGCAGGGTGATAGGTTCAATAAATTAGCAGGCAATACACCATAACATGGAACTAGACCCAGTGACATAGGTTTGGAGGGGACCTCTTCGGAAAGATTTCTGGGTGCATCAGGCATACCAGTAAATCCAAATCTGTCACCTGAAGTCTGTGCATCTACCATTCCTTTGACGAGCTTTGCTTTGCCCAACATTAAAGTAGACTTTCACATTTCATCAACAACTGCTTTCAAAAGAGACTGAAAAAACAATGCTGTGACACTGCCATGTATACTGAGCTCCAGTTGGTTTATACTGTACACCTTCTGGTGATCATTTCCAAAACTGTACTAGAAAGGATCCTTTAAAAAAAAAAAAATCTTCTGCTTACACAGATGGTAAATGCAGAAAATCAAGCTGTTGAAGCTATAATGTTGCCAACAAGTGAGAACACGAGATGTGAAAGGAACACCCAGAGTTACTGGAGAGCTATCACAGAAATTCAGGCCCACAAAGCATGCCTGTTACTGAGATCAGAATTCCCAACAGGTTCCAATAAGAAGCAGATTTTTGAGACACCGCTTGTTTTCAATTACAGCCATCTACACCTTCTGCTAACATTCTTATGAGATGAGACCTTGTAAGTGACAGTATCCATCTTCAGACCAGAGCTATGACAGACTTACTGAATCCAGGATAATGCAGGAATTAAATCTTTCTCCAGGTTTCCTTCTGCTCAGCATCTTACTCTTCAAAAAAAAGATATCTGGAAAAAAATAAATTCATTCCCTGCTTCCCTAAATATCATTGCCACCATGATCCTAAGAAAACATGCAAGAACACATCTTGGTAACTGAGCTGGAAAAGTTGATTTCATAAACAAAACAGAAAAAAGTTGATAGAGGATGGCAAAACAGAACCACTGTAGAGGCAAGCCTCTTCTGGGAGCTGATTCAGGTATTCCAGGTTGGGTTCTGCCCTGGCTCTCAACAGTCCTTGACAGCTCTGCATGACAGCAGTGTCCAGATCAGCATACCAACCACACTTTCTAGGAGTGGAAACAGAAAAAGCCATTCCAAAAATATGTGGGCAGCCTCACGTAACATACAAAATCACAAGACGCTCAAAGAGGAACTGAAACAGGAACTAGCCCATTTACTCTGTGCCAATGGCAGAGACCTGACCTCTGAAGGATCTTTCAGTCCTGTAAACTGTCCTAATAGCCATATATAAAAACTACTGCTGGCAGTCATTTCAACAGCTGTATCTAAATATCCACCTTCTGCTGCATTTGATATGACTGCTTTGGTTTGTGAAACAGCCCATTTCCTCTCCATCTGCTGCTCCTACGCCTGCCTCCTGCCGAGGTTGTAGGCTGGCTTTCTCATGACTCCAGAAAGTCAGGTTTCCATTTTCCCACTCTATTTTTAAGCCAGTTGAAAAAGATTTATCTTTATGTGATCTCAAAAACCAACACATCTAGCTACCTGAAAAGGTCTCTTCACAGTTGAAGAAAATCTTTAGGCTGAGAAGGGTCACATGAACAAAGCAGCCCACCTAGGTTAACACTGCATATGGAAGCATACAGAGGCACTTTGGATAACAGACAACAGATGACTCTTTTTTCAGCCTGAAGTTGCTTCCTCTACATCTGGGATGATGTCTCATGCAAACTGGCACTGAGATTTTGGTGAAGCATGACATGCAGTAGCTATCCTCTAGAAACACTCTGAACATCATAGCCCTGCAATTATCACAGCAGCACAGAATAATATCAGTTTAGCATCACCTCTTTTCTTACAAGAGAAACTCTTTATCCCTGGACATTATTCCAGGAATAATGAAAAACAAGTCTTCTTTAGAGATTGTCACAAGCCTTCTGAGCATAGTTTTACAGTGCTTGAAAGAAGATGTGGTTTTGGTTTGGTTTTTTTTTTCAGGCAAGAACAAATTACATTCTTATCTTTTTTGTCTTCCCCTCCCCTCCTCCATTTTCTTTCTTTGAAGTATATGCTACTACCCATTTTGGAAAACTGGCCTTTATCACAACAGAAAGAAAAATTCCTTGAGAATGGTTGTGGGCAGAGGGAGGAAGAAAAAAGACATGCAATATCCTCTACAGGAATCAGTACTGATAAGACAGGAATTGTCTGGCCTCTTTGTACTCATGTGCTGTGCACTGCACTTTGTGGGGCTAAGCCGAGACACCAGGTGATGAGGATTAGCAGTCTTGCTGGTCTGGATGGAAAGGAGCAGAAAAAAGCCTGATGATTTTACTGGTAATTTCCCCTTCATATTAGTCCCTTCAATAACCTTTGCTTCCCTTAGAGGAATGAAACTGGACTCAGAGTACTATGAAATACTAAAATTGGGTAGCAATTTCTCTGTCTTTCAAGACTATGGATGCATTTTTTTCCTAAAGCCTACCCTGATCTACCTTCTACATTTCTCAAGGAACATCCTAGCTTAGGGTTTAGAATGCCAAGGAAGTTCAGGTAAACTGTGTTCCTACAACACATGTAGCAACCTAGTTTATCTTGTGGATCCAGAGTTAGATGAACCAAGACAACAGTAAAAAGGGTTGGAAGGGTTTAGGAGGAAAAAACCTGATAAAGAGGTTACAAGACAACACCAAACAACATTGGCAGCGCCCAGTGATCTCTATTCTCAGATGCAGCTTTGCAAGGGAGCAGCAGGATGTACTTGGTTGTCACAACTGTATGACTACTCAGGTGCAGTACTTTAATCACACACCACCCTTCCACGTTAATTTTTACAGTTTTGAACACAGAAAAACACAGTTTATTTCCTATTTCTGGTTATCTTGCTCTGGAGACTAAAAGTGAGATAGACTGCACCCTCCTTGCAGCTCTCCAAAAGCAAGGCCTGTTAGAGGACAGAAACACTTTTTGTCACTGACTTCACCTCAAACTGGAAGGCCAGCAGTTGCTGCAGACACCTGCCCCCTGTTCACATTCAACTTGACTGCCACCCTCCTGTGCACCTCCCTCCCACCAGTATGAAATACAGCCTTGAAAGAAGTTAAGATCAGACATATCAATAAAAACAACACCACAGAGAAACTTCAGACTCAGTTTAAGTGACTAATGGAAGAAATATCAAAGTCATCAGCTACTGAAGAGGTAGAGAAAAATCCTCCAATAAGATGGTTATTTCCTTGATACCTATCAAAGTCAGATACAATCCTGAACCTCAAACACAAGCAAGCAGAAGCATCCACTGCAGTACAACCATACACATTTCTTTTAAAAAAAGAAAAAATATCACAAATAGAAGAAACCAGAACACAACACAAGCAACCAAATCTTACTCTCCTCAGTCATGAAATTCCATGCCAGACTCTGTTCTAGGCTAAACTCAAAAAGTGACTAGTGTAAATTAAAAATAATTCCTCCGAAATCAGTACAGCATTGTCATTCTAAGGGAAATAAAAGCTGACTGATATTACAGGACATTGTGTTCAGGTGAAGAAATCTGGCTCATAAGTAACAGAAGTTTCAAAATCCACTAAAATCTGACACTTTAAACAAGAAGCTCTTTGAAAAAAAACTTTGTGAAAGTTTCCAAGTATGATTTTTTGAAAACATTTGCAAGGAACAACTTTTTACAAATCTAACATACTGGACTTCTTGGAAAGCAAAGAAAACACTTACTGTGGTTGCATTTGCTGAGGTAACCCAACAGGAGGCTTCTGCTTGATGGTGAATGCCATCTGAGTCATAGGGCCAACCTTTGGTGGGACCTGCACCTTCTGAGAGAAGGTCTGCTGGGCAGCCTGCTGGGGTATGGGCCATGGGGGAACAACAGGGCTCCGGCCTCCAGTGGAAGATGTGTCTTGCACGACAGTATCCTCACAGGAATTACCTTTTGTTCCTGGTTTACACACACAAAGCTGAGGTCGCAGGCACATCCCTCCATTTTGGCATGGTGGTGCACAGTTAGCTAAGAAAAGACATTTTAAAAAGTACCTGTGAAACAAAGCACGAAGGACAATGCAAACCCTCCCCATCATAAAAAAAGGCATTAATTGTTAATGTCATTGGAGTACAAGAGAGCAACATTGCTCAGCTCCACAAAAAATAGTATACAAGCTGGTACAGCTTTCGCTGCTTTCCTACATAAGACATGCACAACACTTGAACAGCTCTGAAAAGTAAAATGCTGGCAATTTAAAAAATAGGAAATGCACAACTTAAATCAAGAAATATGGCATTATTTCAAGTTTTCCTGTTAGTGGCCTTTCACGCTCTCTTCCCAGCATCCTTCCTCCTCATACTTTAACAACCTAAACTGCATTTAGTGAAACAATGTTATACTGAGCTTAGAATTTTACTACTGATCCCGGCCTGGATTCATCCCATTACTATTTTTAAATCGGATACTGCATAGGTACCTAGACTAAATCCCTACAGTTACATTAGAGACCACAAAAAAAGATGCGGAGAAGCATGAAGTGATTGAACCTTTCCCTCACGAAAACCCAAATGACATTGCCTCCACTACCACCACCAAAACAACATAAAAAAAAGAGATGCATGAACTGCTGCTACAAAGACATCGCTACACCTGGGGATTACATTCTTTGAAGAAAAAGACAGGTGCTTGTGATTATCCCAAGCCAGTTTCCATGCATTCTTTGTACCATCAGTGAAAAGGGATCAGATCCTTCAAAAGATAATTCGCCTTCAGATAGAGCAACACAAAGCAGTGTAATTAATCCTATCTAGTGACTATCAAGGGAGCCTGAATAATCAGCCTAGACTCAACACCCAGGTCACAGACCTAGTTAATGCAGGATCAACTCCACTGTGAGTAAGAACCCTGGCGAAGCAGTAAATCCCCCTCAAAAAAACAGGAAAAATAAAAAAGCAAAAGCAATTGCTGATCATATGTATACATAATACTGCAAAAGCATACCTAATTTGAGGATTTATTTTGGGTATTTAAATTCACAATGCTATTGCATTTTGAGAATGCTAAAATAACACAAAGATGGCAAAACAAAATTAATTCTCTTACCCAGAGAATGGAATTTAACATTAAAATATAATCCTAATTAATATAAACATCAAAATAATTTCATTTGTCCCATTAAAGGTGGCATACAATGAAGCATTTATTTTAAAAAAAAAATCACTGCTGAGCTACTTTGCTTCCACGAACTAAGTATATTTTTAATATTGTTAAAGATCTTTTAACATTGACAAAATGACACGCAAGATCAGTTTCTACTAAAATAGGTAAGATCATACCTTAAACCGTAACATTGGATTCTACACCATATTTAGATATATCCAATTGCACAGTTATATTATTTCAAAAAAAAAAAAAGTCGGTCCACAGCCTGGTCCAAATAAATTAGAGTACTTGGCACTTTGATCAAGTTTTTATATGCCCATTTATATATAAAAATAAATGCAAAAGCATACATATGAACAAACTTAGTAGGATGGGACTGTGTTAATTTGGAGGACTAGTTTGTCAAGTGACAACATCCTCTGATACAGACCTAACATGGTATAGCAACTGTACCAGGCACCGGAATTGCCATACAACTTTAACCTGAGTTTTGCATGGGGTTGTTCTCACATACACTTTCCCCTCGTGTTGTTCAGAAACTTATCTTTTCAACACTACTTAGCTGGGCTACCTTAACTGCATATTATGCATCTCCCTGGCAACACAAAAGTAATTGTTTGCTTACTTATACTGGTTTATTTTTGAGACTGTATCTCATCTTTGATTGCTGGAAGACTGGAGACCGTTTCCACTGTAAACTTGAGAAGGGATTTGTAACAAGCATATACTGTAATATACCAGCCAAGTCTTCCTTGTGCCTTGTTTCTAAGACTTAGATTATGCTACAAACAGTAAAAATTTGTCTACGTGCACATGACTGAAATGAATCATATCTTGGAAAATAGATTCAGGAGCCTTAAATTTTAATTAAGTTTCACTGGCTTTGGAGAGACTTTTAAGACCAGAACAGTGACCCCCATCATCTGCAGAAAATGAGTAAAGATGACAGTGAAAGAGTTTGGGCACAGTTGGGAGTGCTTTCGAAAAACATCAGAAAAAGAATGCTTAAAAAAAAAAAAAAAAAAGCAGAGCTTTCAAAGGTCTGATTTCTACAACATTAAAAAAACATTCATACTGAATGTATATTTCTGGAGATTTATAGACATGCACCTATATCAACCTCTGAGCTTCTCAACAAGTTATTTAAAAAAACAAAGACTGAACACAGAAGTAAGCTAAAAAGGCCATCCCAAAAGTCAGTATGATAAAATATACACTCTTCTAGGACACTGATCATGGCATATCTTCTCTCAAAATGGAAATAACAATGTATATATACACAAAAGACAACACTGAAGAAACTGCAACTCTTCTTCCTGTAGTTAATAACCAAAGCCGTGCTTCAGAAGCCTAAGAAAACTTAAGTTTCTACTTATGAAAGTGAACTTAAGGTTTCAGTGAATTTAAAATTATGAAGCTGAAAACAGAACCTGTTTTTAAATTACTTTATCTATTTTACCCCAATAGACTTGAGGATTCTTACTTCTTCACTGATAGCAATGTAAACCCTGAAAGTTTAAATACGTATTACATAAAGCATATGCTCTGCAGGACAAATTGCATTACTCTAACTGGCCTTTAACAAAACAAGCAACTCTTGTCTCAGATCATATGAACAGTGACAACAGGTTAAAAAAATGATCCATTAGATCTTTACAGCAATGAACACTTTGACTGAAATCCTTCACTAATGTTGTGTAGCAGAATATTACAAAACTTGATAAAAGATCACATTTTTTAGGAAAGAATTAAACTGAACATTTTAATTTACATAACACAGCAGTTTAGCTTCAAAAGTGTCCAAGACAGCTGCAGTGTGCCAAATGAATGACCTAATTATTTTGTTGGAAGACAACAATAATGGCACACAATTGAAAAAGACCAATATTTTCCAAAAAGCTAAGCTTTCAAAAACTAGAGTGTGGAATCACTAAGTTCAAAACTGAAAAGCAGGTCAATATATTCCTGTTAAAGGCAATTGGCTTGGTCCTATTCAATTCAAGAAGGTCATGACTGGAAATTCAAAATAGAGCTTGGTAAAGATGCAGATAATGAGATCAGGCTTAGTGGGTCAGATTAAAGATCCACTTAGTCCAGTCTTCTCCCTCCATTACCAAGGTGGATGCCTAAGCACAGGGTGAGATGCAGTAGAAGTTTGTACCACTGTGGCCTTCAAGAATTAGAGGCTCAGCAAGTTCCTGAGCAAGAGTGCTGGTTTTGATGTTTAACAACCCTTAGCAGACCTTTCTGTCAGAGGTTCACTGACCTGCTTTTTGAACCTCCTAGATTGAGCATCAAAAACTTCCTGTGCCAAGGAAGTTGGCCACTTTGGAAGTCCAGGCACAGACAACATAACCAATCTTCCCTCGCTTTCCAGAAGCGTGGTGAAAGAATAAGGATTCTTCGAGTTGGTTTTTGCGTTTTAAAGAACATGACATCTCTATCTACTAAGAATAAAGCCACAGCAACACATTTGCTTTGGAAGTACCTACATCACAAAAAGCTGTAAGCTTTATTCCAAGATGCTCATACTTTTTATGCATCTCTCCCTAATTAACTGCTGCTCACCACTCTCAGAGACAATGACTGGGTTTGACACAACCATATTGGGACTGGTATGGTTGTATTTGTGACACGCTTTCAGAAAAGCAAGTATAAAATAACATTACCATTAGGCTTAAACACACCCCTTCCAAAACATCTTATGTTGTTTTGGGACTGATCTATACATATACACTTCTCAGTCCATGTGTTCATGTTGTTATGGTTAAAGAGGACATAAATAGTTGCAGGAGCAAGACCTAAAATAAAAGGTTTACAGTAGTTTCAAAATAGGTAAATATTTTAAAACCTCTACATATACAAAATGTATTTGTTTTAATACATGCTAAATTAAGCATAATTTATTATATGAAATCAGTAATTATAAAATATTGCCATGCATGGAAGAAGTTTAGATTATTTCTCTTTTGTCCTTTCAAATGACTCAAAATACAGGTATAACTGACTCTACTTGTCACAAAACAATGTTTATATTAAATTAAAGCTTGAATTAGGATCATTACAATCTCAAGCCCATGCTAATAATTTATTTTATCTTGATTCACAATTAATTTCTTCAAAGATAACACCACACTTACAAGATTATTTCCTTGTGTCTCTAGATAATGTCGAGAATTGAAATTCACAAATATATCTTCAGTGAAAAAATCACAATAAACAAATGTACATGTCCCAAAAGTTTCCTGCACTCAAGTTTCTAGCCTTTCAACCTCAGCTCCACCTTTAAGTATTTCCTTTACCAAGCAATTGCTGTTGATTTGTACTTAAACGTAGACAAAAATTTTTCCATATAAATTTCTATACTTTTTGAATTTCTACAGATTTCTAACACTGTGACAACAAGTATACTACAACAGTGTTGTGAGTCTTGTGCTATTTCTACTGCACCTATCCACTAGGTTTTTTGTGTCTGTTTCCACATGAAATTTATTTTTTCCCTCCTCTTGAGCACACATAGTCAAGCACCAGTTTAAATAGGATGCACTGACTTTCAACAAATTTCATCACAGTGCACACATCAACTTCTCCCATAGGAGTGCACAAATCCTGTCAGGCAACATACATGGTAGAGGGCAAATAATAGAAAATACAGTAATTGGAAAGAGGATAAGTACAGGGCTATTTCAGATTCCAGCATAAAATGGTTGAGAAATGATGCATGCATCAAGTTGACAGAAAGGGGAAAAAACAGCACTCTGGCATGGATATATGTGTGCTCAGAGCAGAAATTTCAAGTTGCTTTACATGAAACGCAGGCATAATGTTAAGGGCATAAAAATACTGTCTTTCTTATTTTATTGATTCAAGATTTCTATTCCTCGAGCACACAAGGAAACCAGACCAAAGCTCATCCTGGTTGAGTGCACATCCTAAACAAAAAGTTGTGACACAAAGGCACCTTTAAATCCTGCTGTGTTGAAAGACAGAGTGATGATCCCCCACCGATTCCAGAAGAAAAGCAGTGAAGCACTTTCTTTGGAAAGCAACAAGCTGTGGGTTCTGAAAGGAAAGAGACCAGTTTCCCTCTGAAAAATCTGAATACAGTGCTGACATTCTGCAGAAGAGCAATGTTTCTAAGAATTTCCTGTTCTCCAAATTACCCTACTGATTAGCTCACCATTTAATTTTATGATTTTATTCTGGACACCATTTTAAGTCTTTAAGCATTATCAGGACTGAGGCGACAATACTGGAATCAGGAAACCCAAAAGCTAACTGCAGGAACATCTGGTGCTCACCATCTAATGCTTTTCTGGGGATCTAGTTCTCTGAGTATCTCGCTCCAAACAATTTTCAAAAGTTGAATTTTACCAGAAATATATCCAACAATTCTAAACATTCACTGAGAACGAAAGAGACAGGAATTTGTAACCAAGGCTGATACAACCATGTTGCAAGACCATTTTATAAAAAAAGTTTAAATTACTTAAATAATCCTAAGAAATTACATTAACTGCAGAAAACCTGTATGACCTTTACACTTCTAATGGAGGAGGTATTACAACCATCTGTGTCTTTCTACACAGGAACTTTGTTTTTAGCATAACTATATGATCTTAAGGAATTCTTTCCCTAAATATACTTCAAATGAAAGCATGTGTCGGAATTCTTTGCTTGTCCACTTCAAAATATCAAATTCATTCCCATATTGGCATGTAAACCATGACCTCCATGAAGGAAGGGAAACAAAAAACAATGCTTTTGGCATACATATTTCTTTTAGAACAAACAACCAAAAAAACTCAGTTTCTCTCCTAACCCAATGACAATATAACATACTTTATTTTCTATTTATCTTCATAGTACAATTTCTAAATGCCAAGACTTATCAGAATTTAATAGCAACTATACTCAAATACTTCAAAAGCCCAACTTCAGCAAAAGGATGCATTATTTTATCAGTCATAAGGATATAACATGCTCTTTGATACTTGGCATTTTCGTTTGTGTTGTGTTTACTGGAGTTTATATAGTATAAATACTTAAGACTGCACAATCTGAGAGACACTTAAATATTTAATTATATGAGATGATAATTATACATATTCTGACAATATAAACATTTCACATGCTATAAATCCTTCTATCATTTTAGTGTCAAAAAAAAAATCATTCACTACGGAATGGACTAAGCCAAGGAAATGAGCAAATTCTCATGTTACACTCTGTTCTTGCTGCTGCAGTGGTTAACACTCCAGTCTGCAATCCTTTTAACTGCCTTAACCTTTCTCATTACAGTGCCTACTCGTTTTGTTACAGAATACTTAATAAATACACAGGAAACTGAACAAACTAAGAGAAACTCAGTGAAGAGACAACTGGAAATATTTAACCGGATGCAGGATTCAGACAACTGAAGAGTTACAAAAAAAAAAAGACTGGAGAAAAGACTATTAATCTTAACAGAGTAAGTAAAATGCTAAGCACAATGAAGTTTTTCCTAAGTTCAACCAACTCTCAATAAGGGTTCACCATTTAGTTGAGCTTCTCTGAAAATCCAGGCCTAAACTGCCATCTAGAGATAATAAAAAAAACCTTGATCATAGGACACAAAACAATTCGCCTCTATCAGGAACCAGCTCTCCAAAACCCTAGGTTTATGCAGAGATGCACAAAAAAAGTACATGGCCAAGCAGACCTATTTTTAGCTCTGTATTTAAATTAACATCTTTCCTTGATAACATGTAAAATTATTGTTCCTCTTCTCTGTGCAATCATAAATGCAAAGATGCTAAAGGTTTGCTGTCTTCCTATCATCAGTGGGGATGATCTGTTTTCTAGGAATAAATTAGGCTTTGCAAAACAAGTACTGGTGCTTTTAAAGGCAGAATAAAAAAAAAACCACAAAAAACCAAACCAAACAAACAAAGCCACCAATAACAAAAACAAACAAACAAAACAAAAACAACAACAACAAAACCCACTAAAGCAAAAAACCTCAAATCCAACCCAGCATCAGCCCATGCTGGTTACAGAACATGGACTGACGTGACACCCTGAACCACCGATAATCTACTAATACCCAGTACTGCAGAACCCAAACAAGGAGACAGTTTAGGGAGGTGTGTCCCTCTCTTCATCCACCCTCCACAAATCCTATACGGCCCAGGCAATGCAACCTTCCTTTAAGGCAGGATCAGTTGGAACAAGCAGCCCTTCATCGTGAATGCTGCAAAGAATGGTATCATTAGAGGTGCTGCACTCGGCTTCTTCTCAAGGCCCCACAGAGAGCAGAACCCCAGTGCTCACACTACAGCCCTGCTTTCCTGAAGGTTGGGACATTTGCTGAGCCCACACCCAAAGCCACTTTGCTCAGCTCTCTCACTTTGCAGGAGAGGAAGAAGAGGGGAGTATGCCCCGCTCCCAGCTCTTCCCTTCTCCATGCTCAGGAAGAGCAGCTGTACAGAAGAGCTGTACATAAGATCACTGCTGTAAGCATCAAAGTATCACTTCACTGTCAATACATAATTTCGTTCCCGCACACATGCAGAACAAGAACAGTGCACAATTGATGGCTGAACCACAACTTCCCCTGGCATCCATACAGCTTTCTGTGTGTAACTTCAACTTACACAGTGAAAAAAAAAAAAAAAACAGCCAACAAACCTGAAAGGGAGGGAAAAAGAAAAAATACCAAACTCAGTTTTCTGGGTTTCTTCTGATTACATATTAAGAAAGAAGCGTTCAGGAGTTTTTATAACTCTACTACATCCCCTGCTTCTTTTGTTAACACCAACTGCTGCAATGAGCTGAGCAAGTTCACTATCAATCTCTCATCCACTTCAGTGCAGTAGCACAACATCTTCAGAAGTTTCTTCTAAGGTTCTCTTTTTTGTTGTTTCGTTTTGTCTTAATTCTGCACATACTTGTAGTATTTGTAGAAAATAGAGACTATGTACCATTATAAGCTTGTTTCCAGTAAAGTCCCAAGTGTCGCACAAAGAAAAGGCTGGGTAGGTTTCCCGTTATACTAACTGTGGACTTCATTTTCCTCACTGAAATGAGGGAATGGTGCATGGCATGGTCACACGTGTACAACAGGCAGCAGCTAACAGCTTCCTCATCTTCTCACAGCTCTTTTACTGTCTCCTCTCACAGGAGGGAGGTTGGCTACAATCAGTGGCCAGGAGACAGATACTGGAAGTCTGCATTACTGCTGATTCAGGTCCAATTTTGTCTTGAAACACATTTTACCAATTGCATTTACTGAGTTGTGCGGCCATCTTTAGTTACGTGCACTCTATTGTTTTTAGATACAAAGAAAAAAAATGTTTAAATAATAAAAAGCTAAACCCAAAACACGACCGCTAAGAAAGCGCCTAATGTATTTCAGCCTCATATTGGTGTTCATTCCATGAGACCAGAGCACACCTTGACCAAAATAAAATACTAAGCCCTGTGTTTCATCAAACCCAAAGGCTTTTGCTTACATGTTAGTCCATGCTGCTTGCTCATGTAGACTAAGACTACAAAAATTTGGACCCTGTCATACTAATCCCTCTTCCCAAGGACAGTAAGATGAAAAATAAGGCAGAGTAGAAATACTACTGAGTGCTAACAAGAGCTTTCTCACTACAAAAGCCCATCTATTTCCTGTATATCAAATTCAAAAGTTTTATTTACATATTACAGTAACAAGCATAGCAGAGGCAAAACCCAGCTCCTCAAGCAATGGCTTTCAGTTTTTCAATATTGAATTGTATAAAAACCTCACCAAACAACAGATTAAAAAGGACTACAGTTCAGTTACATGAGTTCAAACTAGTTACACCCCTTTAAAACTGAGGCATTTAATTTTGATTTAGACATAATTTGAAGGTGATTGATACTGCTTTCACTGAGATGATGGTCTTAGAATGAGAAGAAACAACATTTGGGGACAGTATGCTATAGTTAGGCTTTGTATACACAATGTAAATAAACAGACCTTGGTAAAACTCAAAGTCACAAAATTGATTAAGCACAAGCCTCAGGAACTGTTTATGACTGGAAACCTCCAAGAAGTGCAGCTGCAAACATTTGAAGTACACAGTTCCCATGATCAGAAGTACAACTCTCTTGAATTCCATTTCAAAGAGCTGAACTGAAGACAGAAAAAGAGTAGATTCTGAGCAACCAATATTAAAATACTTAGTAATACAGAGTTTTATGTCTAAACTGGAGGACCCGTGTATGCTTCCAAGCTTCCAGGTCTGGGTCCTAAACCTGTATCAGAACAAGACCTAAGCACACACCCTTTTCCTCACCTTCCCCAAGAAATTCAGGAACACAAGCTAGAAGCAACCTAGGGCATAATTCGTCCAGGTTTTGGACAACTGGAGAACTAGAACTACTGGTCACATTGTGAAGTGCCCATGTCCTGGAGGAGACACAAAGCCGTAGCATGCTAAGTCATCCAAATCAACAAGTATAGCTCTGGAAGTTTAGGGATCAGATGGCTCAAATTAAACAGGAGTGCACAAGCAGAGGCCACACAGATTCAGGAACTGAACAAAGTGGACTCTTCCTCTGGGCAAGTATTCACACAACTTTCCAGTCTCCTGCTTTTACATCAGCAAGAATCTACTGTCATGTATTTTCTTATTCTGAAAAATAAATTAAACCTCTACAGTGTGTTTATTTTAACATTGAGTCAGGAAGTCTTTTGAAAGAGAAGAGAATTAGCAAGATAATATTTTAATACAAAAAAAAAGACAACAGATTGTTTGTCTTATTTTCTGATGACCTTTCCAAGGTGCCCAAACACACGACAGACAAGAAAAGTTCATGATCAAACTCACATAATTCAATCCAGTTCCAACACCAAAATCCTCTCCTTATGCCCATGCATCAAACACATGCATTCACACATGCAACACCCTCAGCTAAGCAAGACAGAAGATGCTCTTAATCTTAATTCACAATGATGGTGTACATGGGTTCTACGTTTACACAAACAGCAATTCATCTCCCTGTAGGAAATTTCCTCCAGACATGATCCTGCAAAATCCAGTTCCTCACCTGTTTGCCCTAAGAGCCTTTCTTACACCTCTGCAATAAGGAGCTCATGCTTCAGTACTCCATTAGCAACAGCCAGATCTCTCCTTCCCACTTTTTTAACCATCCAGTTTACACTGAGAACACACTCAAATAACTGATATTAATACTCCAAACAAAACATATTACGCATTTTAGAAGGGCTCTACTATTACAATAAGGTAAGTCTTTTCATTTATCTTAAGATATCAGATCCTACATACAATAGGTAATTTTTTCCCTAACTTCCCAACATAAAAAACAGCTCCTTGTAACCATTAAGAAAACAAAAGCAAAACAAATAGAAGGAAGTAGCTTTAACTAATAGAAATTTAGTAGCAAGTAATAAAGTAGGAGACAACAGATTTCAACAGGATAAACACACACTTGGGCAGCAAAAACTAATTTCCAGCATAGGCTTCCCAACAGTTGTTAAAACTTGTCCAAGGACACATTTAACCTGTGGTTCAATTTCCATAAATGAAATAAATAACAAAAAACCCACACTCCAAGCTCTACTTGCCTTACAGCTATATTATAGAGCTAATTAATGTTTCTATAATGCTCTCCTATGCAACAAGTACTAACAAAACATGGTGTCTCCAGCCTTGGTGGTATCTTATTACTGCACTTACGCAGATTATAACCTCTGATAAGTATGACTAGAAGACAGTCTTTGTCATAAACCCTTTCATGCACTTCTAACTTTCTGAGGTGTTTACTGCTGTGGTTCAATTTTTCCCACCGTTGTCTTTATCCAAAAGTGGATGTTCTGAAAGCTTCAAAAAGGTTGTTTTGGATTGTTAGACATTATTCTCCCAGCATAAAGCAGTTCTGAATACTTTTAACACTGAGTACTATGATTTCATCTTTTTAATTAGAATGATGTAGTTCATCATAACTGAAGTCACACCAAGTTTGAAAAAGAAGTTCTTAAGATAAACTTTAACAATGTAAAACTGAAAACTTAGGCACAGAAGGCGAAAACCCTATATGCTCAATTGGATATGGTAGGCACTCATAGTTTAAAGGAAGAAAGAAGCTCACCTTCTAAGGACTGTCAGGCTTCCAAGAGAACATGAATAGCTGTAAACACAGCAGGCAGTTCAGCTTCAGACTAAAATTTAGAAAAAGGACTTGAAAAGTCCACTTGCCTCCTCCATACAGATACTGCCCTCTGACCTGCACAGAAACATTTCAAATGCCCCCTACTGCTGCTGCTGAGGGAAAAGCGATGTGGCTGCCACTGCTCCCAGGCAGACCACCACTTGCCTGGGACAGAAGTCACCCGAGGGAATGGCAGCCTCAACTACAGTCTCACGCGTGAGAAAGTAGGGCTAGCAAGCACCATCATGCAAGAGAAAGGGAATGGGAAGCAGCCTGGGCTGCAAGACCATACATCTTCCCTTCACCCCCCCTTCTTTGGGTTACAGGCAGGCTTATTCACACAGGTGCAGCAGAGCAGAAACACATGCTGCTTGTTCCAGCCTGGGATTACACCTGAGCTAATAAACCTTGCCGATCAGAGCTGGCTCTCAGCACTTTGGTTCTGGAAGCACGATGCAGACAAATGGAAGTTGGCTCTGGAAAAAGTCAGTGTAGGTCTGGGGTTTATTAGCTCAGGCTTTGCACCATGCAAAAAAATAAAATCTGGCCCTAGAGACCAAATAGCTTATTAAAGTGATACTGAGGCTGAGCTAATAAACCCTGACAGATCCAACCTGCCTTTGCATCAAGTCAGCTCAGGTGTGCTGGCATCTGTGGCACAATTAATCCACTACTGCAATAACCCACTCAAAAGCAACAGAGTGCATCATCTGAATTTAAAAATTGCTTCTTTTTTACAGAAAACAAAGGGGTTAACTGTTGTTCAGTTATAGGGTTTCTGGTCTTATGAAAGGAAAATCAGCAGCTTCCAGAAAAGGTGATATCTGGCTTTTATAACTATGAGACTAATCTTCCATAGCTAAATCAAGTCAATGCTATCTCATGGTTTGCCTAAGTTACAAAACAGACAACTTCAGTACATTTAGTGCTTCCCTTGGCCTGCCAAGAGAGGGGTGAAACTGGGAAGACCCAAGCCAAGTGTATTATACCACTGCGAGGAGGTATTAGAGTAGCATTAGAGGAGGCAGCAAAAATACTTAACGCTAAGGAGACCCTAATATCAGAGGCACAAAAAGAGAAAGAAAAGTCAAGGAGAAAATCCCCCCCATGTTTCTTTTAACTCTTTCTCTGCTGCTCCATTCCTCCAGTAACTATATGAATGAACCAACTAATTAATGGATTTAAATTAAATTCTATGTAGTTATCCCGTAAAAATCCAATGGCTTGGTCTTTATTGAAGACTCTAAAAATAAAAAAAAAAAAAAAGAAAGATGAAAAAGAGAGAACAATTGAACAATAATCAGAAAAATTAAAAAGACAAAACTTAAAGGACTGAAAGTAAAGAAAACTACTTAATTTATAAATAAAAGTTAAAAAGGATGAAGTTATCTGAAAATAAAAGTTACTGGAAGACGAGCCACAAAATGAAACATTGTTTGGGTTTTGTTCAAAAGAGCAAAAATAAAATCGTTTCACAATAGCATAGCAGTTGAAATACAGTTTTTCACTTTATCTCCTGAAATTACTAAGAGATTTTTTCACTTTGATTAGTATTTCAGCTAAGGTAGGTATTTAATAAGCTCTGCAATTAACCTTAAAATACCACTGTAAGCTGAAGGAAATCATTTCAGTACTAGTCAGGTATTAAACAAAAAAGATGGTGAACCTAACACAGCAGCATGCATTTTAAGCTGAAAATGTTAATTTAGAAGCGTATCTTAAATACGTCTAAATTGGTCAGGGAAATTGTGAAGTTTCGTCTTTAACTACTGTAATAAAGTCTTAGCTTCTTAGCAACAGATCTATACAGGTCAAAGGTACTTGACCTTACTCAGGATTACAAAAGTGGTTGCCCTCTATTGTGAAAAATCCCACACAGGGACAAAAGCCACCCAAAAAAAAAAAAAAAGAAAAAAAAGGCAGCAAACCAGCATTTGCATCCTGGAAGCATTTACTCCAACTCTCTCAAGGACAGAAGTCTGTCCCGCTGAAATAAAGCACCAAGATCTGCCCAATCTCACTGATAGCCAAAGGAGTTTCCTGAAGACGTATGCTATTTCAGTGTTTCCTGACCTCATGGCAACACTACTCGGCTTTAGCCATTTGCAGTCATTCCGAATCTTGCCTGAACTGCTAGAAATTCTTCCACATTCATATTAGAAAGCACAACCTGAGTATAACAGTACTGACTATCAGTGTTATTTTATGCACGTGTTTTGTGCTTCTAGTTATCAAGTTATAAAAATTATCTAGTTATCCAGTTATCAAAGCAGATGTGCATCCCCCACCAGGACCTTCTCCAGACCTACTTCTTTTGCGTTGTTCAGTGCTTCAAGAATTCCATGCCCTAAGCATGGAATCATCACATGGGCTGCTGGTTGAAGGGACAGTGTAGGTAGATGGCAATTTCTTGCTCCCCACCTGTGCTCCTCTGGTAGATTCTTTACCCTGTTAAGCCCCCCATTCAAAAAACTCCTAAAAAACAAGCACTAATGGAGGGGAGAAGGTTTTCACAGAAAAAAAACAGCCTCCACAAAGCTCTCTCCAAAAATGTCAGTTTGCGCTGAGGATAACTGTAAAAGGCATCCTCTATTAATCCTTCAGCAATTCTGAAGGTTAGGAAGGAGGGATTTAGGGATGAAGTGTTAAAACTGCTGCTGTGGGTTTTTTAACTCAGCCAGCACCTCTGTCCGCAAGCAATGCCAGCGTTCACCACCTCGTCAGATGCCAGCACGGTCCCCTCGGATCCCCACGACGCTACTGACCGCAGGGGCGTCCCCTCACACACCCACCTCCCCGACCGCACGGCTACTCACGTTTGATGCACCTCTGGGAGCCCGTGGCCTTGCTCCAGCCATGGCAGCACTGGCCCCCGCACACATTGACCCTGCGGGAACAGCAAAGAGAAACGAGTGTCCCGGCGGGGCACGCCCGGTCAAGCCCCGTTTCCCCCCATCCCGAGCCGGGCGGCGGGGCGGGCATTAGCCTGGGGTGAGAAAAGGCGGGAAGAATTAAACCTTCCGATTAAACTCGACGCCTCAGCCCGGGCCCCGCCGCGGACTCCTGGGACGGTGGCGAGCTGGTCCCGCGCCCGACCTCGGTTGCCGCGGGAAGGCGGCAAAGAAACGGGGGTGTGTTCCGCGCCCGCAGCGGGTTCGCAGCCAGCCGGGCACGGGCGGCAGGCAGGTAACGCCGCGGTGCCCCCCAGGAGCCCGGCACGGGCTTCCCCCGCCCCCTACCAGGGGGGGCGACAGCGGCCGTGGCGAAGATGCTGGAGGTGGTCGGGAGGCTGCGGTCGCGGAGCGGGGGACGCGCGGGGCGGGAGGGCGCCTTACCCCGGCAGCGGCGGCAGCTGGTGCTTCTGGCGGACGGGCAGGGCGGCGCTGCTGTTGCCGTGGGGGCCCGGCGGCGCCTTGGGCCGCGGGCCGAAGCGTGCCGGCTTGGCGAAGGAGGAGGCGTGAGCGGCGGAGTTGGGGTGGACCTGCCCGGCGGGGCCCACGCGGAGCTGGACGCCCGCGCCTCCCGGTTTGCTCATCCGCCGGGTCCGCTCCAGGGAACCGCCGCCGCCGTAGCGCGTGTTCAGCTGCACATTGAACGTGCGCTGCTGCTGCTCCCCCCCGAGGAGGGTCGGGCGCTGCTGCCGGCTGCCAGAGGAGCCCCCCCGGCCGGGCTGCAGGACGTACGTGATCCTCCTTAGCCTGCCCTTTTCGGAGGCTGCGAGCGCTGGTGACAAAAGTGCACAGGCAGCCAGAAGCAGGAGAATGAAGCCCCATCTGATCCGAGCCATTTCCACAGCGAGAGCCCCTGCAGCCGGCGAGCTTCGCGGACTCGCCGTGCAAGGGTTTCCTCTCCGTGTGTGTGCGCGACCTGCGCCCGGGGCGCGGATCCCTCCTCCACTCACTGCCCCCCAACCTGCTCCGGGCGGGGAGAAAAAGGAAAAAAGCCTCAGGATCCTCCCGCCCGCCCCCCAAACTGTTTGGAAAGTTCAGCAAACACTTCGCCCCGTGGAGCAGGAAAACATCGTTGGAAGAAAGGAAGCGGCGGGTGCGAGCCGAGCTGCGAGCCGGAGCGGGAAGGGAGGAGGAGCAGCAGGGGAAGGGTGTTTGCTGGAGGGGGGTGGTCGCAATGGAGAGCAGATGTCTCGGTTGCCGGAGCTGCCAGGGGTCTGTGCGCGTGTGTGAGAAACGGCCCTTAAGCCGGTGCGGGCTGCTCCAAAGCCCCCTCTTTAAGACTTTCTCGGCGACTGAGCGTGTGCGGAGGGGAGGGGGCTGGGGGTGGGTGCCCCTGCCCCGGTGCCGGCCCCGCGCAGCCAATCTGGGGCCGCCGTGACGTCAGGCGGCGCTCCCGGCGCTCGGGAGGGGGCCGGGGCCGGGCCAGGTGACCGCGGGGCGCAGGGGGAGCGGCCGCGGCGGTCCGGGATGTGAGCCCGCGCCGCTAAGCAAGCCTCAAAAATACCTGTTTTAACTTACAGGCGGCGACTTGCCGTCTGCCGGTGACACAGGCAGCACAGCTGTCCCGCGCGGTTGGGGTAGCGTACGCGTACCTGTACTTCTGCAATAGCTGAGCCTTTCCGTTCTATTTTAATGGAAGTGAGGCTCTAAACCCCCAAAAGCGTTATATGCATTCTTCACTGTATAGGTAGGAACTCGATTAAAGCCCTTACACACCCTAAAGGTAAGCACATTCCTGAGTCTCAGCTTGATGAGAGCCAGAGTTGCTCTTAGCAGAAATCTTAGCAGGATTAGGAGGGACTAGATTCTTTATAAAGCAGTATGTATTACTAAAGAACAAAATACAAACCACAATTCTACACTTGTAATTAATATATAATGAAAACTGCCCACGTTTCCCTCCAATGTGTTGTAACCAATCTCACCCTTTAGCACTGTAAACAAAAAAACCAAAGTTCACAAAATAACCTGAAGGTTACATCTTTTAAAATACTCAGAAGTTGATGTGTCCGAGTTCTTCCCAAAAAACTTCGTGGTGAATCAGTTTGCAAATCCGATAGCTTGGAATTTCAGGTCCTCCTCCCTGGATTCTCCTCTGCTCTTTTCCAAAGCTTTAAGGACACTGACCCTAGCTCCAAACTGACGCGATTTTGCTCTTACATACTCTTGGCACAGCTACACAGCCGGCAAGGGGAGCAGGAGGGTTTTACATTGACAAGATTCCAAGCAAGAGCCAGTGTTAGGAGCACAACGGTCCCTTCCTCCTTAGTTCTCATCTATTTAAAACTGCTCAAAAATAAATAGATGTTTTAAATAGATGAGAGTTTGGAGCTTGCTGTAGTCACACTGTAAGGGAGCCATATCAATGTTAAAGGCTTCTGCTCCTGTGCCTCCAGCAGTCTGAATTGAAACCCAGTGTTCGAAAATGCCGCAGGCACTTGTGGCTTCTAAATCCACAGTGGGTTAAATGAGAATGAAAATCTGTAGTGCTTCAGAGGAAAACTCAGATAAAGCCTGAAAGGTTCAGAGCCCTAGTTTGAAGATAACTAAGAAGTTAACTGTGAGACCACTGCTTCCTCTCTTAGCAAACATACATGTGTTGCTTTTTTAACTTGGAAGACATTCTCAGCAAGTGAACTGTTCAGCCTTCCGAAGGCTAATTATTGTGAATCCCGAGCATGCTAGATGTTTTTACAGTATTTAGGGAACAAAAAAAAATTCCTTGAAACCAGAGTAGGGGGGTGAGGACTGAGTAAGTAGAGAGAAATCAATGTGATACTAGGGACTGTTGCTCTACACAAGGCCGCTGTCCCTCAGAAGTTTTCCAGAATGAGATCACAACTATGTGTGTGGCTTGGTTTGTTGAACAGAGGGCAAAAACTGCATCATTCCACAGCAGAAGCCAGTTGCTTTTAAGAAATGTGGGGTTTAAGTTATGTCAAGCAGGGGGCAAATGCAGTGTATTACTGGCTACTATACAGCAAACAGTAAGGAACCTCAAGGGAAATATACCCACAAAGGTGAATGCCTTGCATGGAATCACTGAGGTATAAAAACATTCTTGAAAAAATATTTAGTATTATCTGAAATTAATTGGTTGAGGTCAAGCACTCCTCACAAATTTACAGGGCAGATCTGATTTTCAGTGTTCTCTTTTTTAGCTCTAGCAAGGAAATCCACTCTTCTCCATTTGTCTGCTGTCTGGTTTTGCTCCGTCCCTCCCTCCTGCTCCTCCTCCACAAGTCTGGAGGGTCTTGGATGTTAGGGACCGGGTCTGGTTGCAGTAATACATGGGGTCAGCCACAGAAATTTTAACAGCTAAAAGAGAACTTCAGTGAACCACCACTGCAATCTAAAGCTCAGCTCAAAATTTCTTCAGATGCAGAAGTTTCTGTTTCCGAAGGACAAAAAGTGCATCCAGCACCAAAGAGCCAGATGCTGGCCTTTCCAAATCAAGCCAGGTGGCTACTAAAATTACTGACGATTCTTTAGTAAATGCTCTGACTGCCTGTGGGAAACCTGCTCTGGCTGCCTCCCCACTTCCTGTGGAAAAGGCACTGACTTGAGTTAGCAGTGACAAACAGGAATTAGTATCTCACATCACCTTTCAGGCACACCTGCCTCTTGAAGAAGAGCTGGAAAAGCAGTTTGCACTGTTTCTGTTCTTTTCCCCTGTGGTTTGTGACTAAAGGGTGAACTTAAGGAAACATAAAGTTCCTTAGTCTGTACACCACCAACCAGAGGGGCAAACCTCCAGGTGCTCTGCTGTAAGGGTGTAACTAAGGCTGAGAAGGGCATTACTGGATGGAAGACTGGAAGGACAGATGAAGGAGGAAGAACTGCTGCCTGATAAGATGGCAGAATTGCTTCAAGGTTTAAAGGCTTAATGGATAGGGGAGAAGAGGGTCTGAGAGTGTGAGTATCTACAACAAGAACCAAAATAGCATTATTCAAACCAAAATGAAAGGAAGAACTAAACTGCCCTGTATGTTTTTGTTGAAATCTCATGACTTTTGAGGCCAGTCCCTTGAGTTGAATGAAGAAGGACAATTGTTTTGAACTGTCCAAGTTGTCAGCACTCAGACCTCCATCGTTCTTGTCATTAAACAAAGGAGACAGGACTATGGCTCTGTGTCTCATGGAGGGTGTGTGTGGTGCACAGGCTTGCAGGGCAATGAGGGACCTTTGCGGATGCTTCAGTGAAGATGTACGTTATGTTGAGGGTGAAGTCTTCTGAGCACGGGCAGTCACTGAGCCAGCCTTACGCATCACAGTGCCACACTATCCCCCTGTGATTCCATGTCCACGTTAGCCAGGCAGTAAGTTGAATGATCAGCAATGCCTGATGTGTTGAGCTACAGGGCCAGTAAGTGGCCCGGGTTGTCTTGTAGATCCACCAGGCAGCAAGCCTTAGCCTGTCAGGAAAGCTGGGTTGGGAGTTCACAGTTAACATTAGAATTTGACAAGGCTGAACGCTGTGTTTAGCCTCAATTTAGGCTTTAGAAGAGAAATTTTACAGTACTGTATCTCCACTAGCTTAAATAATAGTACTTGAAACTTCTTCTGAGCTAAAGGAGGAAAAGCAATCTCTGTTAATTTCTTGTAAGCTGAGAATCAGCTGGAGACCTGTATTTGCTCTTTACATTTTCGGTACTATACAGTCCTGTATTTTGCTGGCTAAATTATACCTTTAGACATAGCTCTGTACAGGTAACATGACTCTAATTTAGAGGGTATTTCTTTTGAACAAAAGAGAACAGCTTAGTCTCATTGTCATCAGAGTAGGGAAAAGAAGCAATTGATATTTATTATGTCACTAAAGTATATAGCATACATGACTCTGAATACATATATGGTTGCAGAGTAAGACCATGTAGATGTTCACATCATTTCTACATCATATTTTTCAAATAGAACTGTACCTTCCAACCCTGACTGTTGTTTGTTCCTTCAGGCAGAAACTGTAATTGGTCTGTGGTTTGCAACTAATGTCCTGAGGCCTCAACTGTTCCTGTTACCACAGTATAAATATCATTAATAATGTTTCACAAAAGGACAAGTACTGCTCACTTTATTCATGTAGGCACTTACATTTATATCCAAGGAACCCAGATAGTGAGACTCGGTCTGGATGGATGTGTGAGGCTTTAGAAGGAAGCAGTTGGACCCATTCACTTCTAGTGACCTTCCTTGTGACTTGGAGATCTGTAATGATCATACTTGGCACATCTAAGTGATTCCAGACTCGCACTCTGTTACCTTGGATAAACAACCATCTGCCTCCCCCTTCTTGGATTTACTGAATTCAAGATGCATGAATGCATCTTTGTAGTGCCTTTCCCAGCACCTCCTGTGAAAGAAGTCATCATTTCCCACAGCGCTGTTATTGCCACTGCAGTCAGGTCTTTGCTGCATTAGGCACTGAACACACACGAGCCCATAGATCATACCAGCTTTTCCGACTGGGAGTCACACGGTCCTGAAGCAGACTAGATTTTCAGGGACGAAGGAACTTTCATGATGAGCTTGGTCTGTGATATGAATTTGTATCTTGGAGCATCCTGTGTGGCAGTGGGTTTCTGAAGCAGACAGATTAGCATGCAGATAGTCCAGAGCCACAAGTCTGGATGGGAAAACAGACAATGATAGTGGCGGTAGGGGTCATCAGTCCCCCTTAGACTACTACCAGAAGAGATTGTAATAAAGACTTTTTTTTTTTTTTTTTAATTAAGTCACACTGAAAGTTGGATCCATTTGGATAAAGTCTGAGGCTGGTCTGTCACTACTGCCCACCACCATGTCCAGCAAAATACACACTCAAGGCAAGTAGGAATCCGTTTCTTTTTAAGTTCTGATGTAACAGAAGTTGTGTGGATTTGCATAGTCTTGAATTCCATTTTCCTGAACTGGCAGAAATCCCTTCTAGAATATTTGGCAGTTTCACAGTTATCCTCATATACGCAAAATAACTGATTCAGAAATACAAGATTTTTTCCAAGATAAGAAAATCTCCACATCATGCTGTTGCAATTCTTCTTCCCCTCAAGGAAATAAATATATCTGGTCTAGAAAACTATTAAAATATCCATTGAACTGTTTTACTACACCATTCCTTGCAACTGTTTGTTTCTTAGTACAATCACATGTACACTGAAAAGAAATAAACTCCAGAGGAAATTAGGTAGAAAGGCCCACAAAAATAAGAAAATACATATAATTGTTTCACTTCACCTTAGAAGAAGACGTGTTTAAATTAACATACTCTTCACAAAAGCAAAGTAAATATTATAATATTTGAAATATTTGAAAACTCTCACAGTGTGTCTATCTTGTATGCCAAGAATACTAACCTCTACAAAAACAAACTTCAGCACTGAATCCTGATTTTTCACTGTTCTGCTGTATGCTGCTAAGACATATGAAAGCTGTGGGAAAAAGAGTCCGTGTAAAATAAAGCTGCTACTGACTTGAATTAGCATTGAAGAACATCTTAAACTTTTCATAATTACATATCATCTAAGCAGACCAGCAAATTGGCGTAAGGGGAAGTGAAGCAGACAGAAGTGGTATGAGACTATGGAAAGAGGAGCCATGGCTCATGGGAACACCAGCCATGATTACCCCTGCAGAGGCTGCTTAGTAACTTGAAAGGTAATGTTTTCACACCCTTTCAATGGCCTGGGATGATGTTTGGTAGGCAGCTTTGGTATCTACTGTCCACTTTAAACTTTCTTTCCATGTTACAGAGGCAGAAACCCAGCCCTGCTTAGACTGCTGTGCTAGAGACTAGTACCTGAGCTTGACTGTCAGGGTAAACAATTGTTTAAAGACCAGCTGGGCACACAGAGCAGCAGATCTTGGCTGTTTGAATTAAAAAAAGGGCAGAATACTACTTCTAATGATGCACTTGGAGCAGCTCCCAGCACACCAATGTTAGAGGTTGAGAGTATGTGTATGGGTCCTCTGTCTGCTGCTCTTTCAAGGTTTGTGGTGGAAGGTGATGGAATGAAAATTACAAGCTTTCTTTTTTTTTAAAGTAGGTAGGGAGAAAAATGCTGGGCTTTCATTTCCATCGCTTTTTCTCCAATAGCAAAATGTGTCTGCAGAGGTGTTTACTGTCAGTCTGCAATGTGTCTGTGTTTTACATCATGATGCTTGAACACCAACCCTGGTCTGAGAAGAAAGACCTCTGAGGATCCCCTCCACCCTTGGTTACCGTGGCGGGTGCGAGCATCATGCCTAACAAGCAGCCTCAGGTGCAAACAGGCACAGCTGCTGCCCATTTTGGGTGGTCAGAAACCGTTTTCAAGAAAGCAAGTCTGCAGGATAACATCGTAGATGCCTTCCTGGTGTACGCTACAGGTGGGAAGGAGATTGAGGACTGGAAGAGCTAGGACATGGCAGAAGGGATGAAGCAGATCCTAGGAAAAGGCTAAAAACCTGGGCTAACAAATGACTCCAAGCACAGTCTGAATTGATCTTGCCACTGTAAGAGTACCATAGAGAGACACACCTCTATTTGAAAACAGAAATTCAGTCTCACTTTATAGTAAAGAAGCTTAGCCAAGGAGGGCCTGGTAGAGGCTGACTGCACCAGATAATCAAAACATGGTCTGTAAACAGCCAAATCAAAGTGACGTGAGTGACTACTTGACTAGAACCTTTTTCAGGTTAAAGTCCATTTTGCAGTGTTCGCCTGTTAGGGTCAGGACACTGAGCCTAAAAAAAAAAAAAGAAAGTATGAATATGAAAACCATACATTTTTATCCTTCCTTAACAGCTGTATTTAAAATAAGTCTCTATAATTGTCAGACTGTTTTAAGCTTGCTATCATAATTCACCATGCTTCCCTAAAGCAGTAGCAGATGAATCTGAACAGTACATGGCTTGTGGTCTGTCCACAGCATGCTCAGGACACCGTCCTGCTCTCAGACATTCCCGTGACGGCCAGCCGGTGAGTCACGCAACCGCAGCTCCTCGTTGCTGGCAAACAGAGCCCACCTGAGGGGCAGCCTTTCACTCCTTCCTTCATTCAGGCACTCACTTCTCCCAGTGGGGCTCCAGTCTCCGGCACAGGCGATGTCTCGGCAGAGGCGTGCTGATGGTCTCTTCAGAAGCCTTTAGCACACAAAAGCAGGCACTCCTGCTACACATCTGCAGTCTGATTTATTAGAATACATAGATTTGCAGGGGCAATATAATATCCCATGCGGCAGATAGGAATAGCATGCAGAAAGTCTTTCAGCTATACACATCTGTATTCCTATCTGGAGAAAAAGTCTGAAGATGTGCCTCAGTGCTAAATTATCTGCGAGTAAAATTCCTGTTTGGATCACATGTAGTTGGGCTGTAAAGAGTAGAACCATTATCTGTCCAGACCAGGGTCATCCGGGAAAGCAAGCATTTGTGGCATGAAGTTTCAGCTCATGTAGCCTTTTTTTCTTTTTCTCATTTTGTGTTGACTTTTGGCCAGCAGCACTCAGAAAATTCAGACAGTACTCTAGATTCAGGATCCATGTGTAGATGAATTTGCTAGCTTTGTTCATATAAAAGTTTAAAATGTTCAGGGGAAAAAAAAAAAAGGCAGGTTCCTATCTTTTTTTTCCTGTTCTTGTTTTCCAAAACAAGCTTAGCATTTTCAAGAACCAGAGTTTTGACCTACCAGAGTATGTACCATCTTGAACTGAAAAGACGTAATCTGAAGACAAAAAGAATTATCTACCTCTGCACAGAAGATTCTCATCTGTTCCTGTTTAGAGCACAATGATGGCCCTCCCCGACCTAAAAACTAAGTAACACCTATACTCCTTCTAAGCTGAACTAGTCTGTTTTGCCCTCATTTTCTGTGGGGTTGTAGCCATGGATCAGGATTCTACTCCAAGACAGTAAGTTTGATGATTTCCAGAGTTGATCGAAAGGTAATTGCAGTTATGAAAGTCAGAAATTATGACTGCCAGCTATTTAAGTTGAGAGAAAACCTCTCCAGTTGAGAAAATCTGAACAAAAACCATATGTAAGTCCTTAACGTTGACAGGTAAAAACACCAGTGGTTTTTTTGAATGTTTGCCAGTTTTGCAAGAGATAACATTTTCAGGAGCTGCAGAAATCTCTTGTGACTCTTCACAGTTCAGCTCATCAACTACTGACATTTTCAACTTCAGTGCTTCATTATGTAAAGCAACTTTTGCAGGCCACAGTCATACGTGTCTTCAGCCTTCTCTTGTCATGTATGTTATTATGTATCTTTCAAAGACTAGAATAGATTTATACTAATTGATTTAGCTCTGCTCAAAGATAGCGCTGATAAATTGTACTTTCACTCCTCCTACCTTTTCTTATGCTTTATTAGCTTTAAAATGAGATGAGCTTTTTCCTTCTGAAAGAATTTAACATTTGTTCTTATTGCAGAGAGGATCTTGGTGACTTGACAACACAATTAGGTAGAAGAAACTCTTTTTACAAATAGTTATGTTGAACAAAAGATTCACAACAGCCATTTAAATATTTCCTCACGATTTGATGAAAAAAAAATCCATATTCATAACTCACAGTGTTTGTTTGGAATCTGCATCCAAATCTCATCTCACTTCTGTGATCTCCAAGTTTTCGAGCAGGCATTGCCTGAGGATTAAGTTCTGCCCTGTTCTGGAGAAACTGGGGAGTTTAGCTTAACTTATGCATGTTTTAGACTGCTGTTAAAGGGCTCTGATCAGCGCGTTAGGGAAGTGGGGTTTTTTCCTCCTTTCTTTTAAAACTTGTTTGTACAGATGAGCTGAGGCTGAATTTGCATTTAAACTAAACCACTTTAGCAAGTAATTAAATGTAGCTCTTTCCAAATGTTTGCACAGCAAATTTTTTTTAAAGTGCCCATAATGTTGCCACCAGACAGGTAGCTTATTATCCACATTACGAATAAAAATCAAAAAAGAGTTTTGACTGAATTCTCTAATGGAGCTTTTTGTGAAGGAGAATATGAGTATCATGCTGTTGAAAGAGCTACTAGGGATCCTCAAAGCAGGAAGCGTTTTTCTTAATTTTTTGATAAGTGTGCCTGCTGTAAAAAAGTGTTGAATGCTTTGTCTTGTGTGTTGAATGAAACAGAGTTAATGTGACCATCTAGTTAAGTAGGACATATGTGTTGAATACTCCATTAGCTGGTTTTCAGGTAAAAGAAATGTGCTTTAGGGCATCTTTTTCCTCTCTGGCTGTGCAGTAATCTTCAGTAGGCATCAGCCTGTATCATGAAAGCTTATCTTCTCAGCAAAGGAGGCTCTTCAAGTTCTCTTTCACTGGTAAAGTAGTTTAGCTCTATGCCAAACTGGAAAACTTCACCCTCCCTCAGGGGTAAATAAAATCCCTATAAGCAAGAGTTCAAGTCGAGCAAGTTCTTCACTAGTTACTCTTTCCATGAGTCACACACTTCTCTTCTGCAAAATCTGTCCAGCTCTTTGTCTCAGTAATATAAGATCAGCGTAATCCAAATTATCCTTCATAGTCGAAAACAATACTAACCCCTATTACTAATAAGAATAAAAGTCCTCTGCAGTTACAAACTACACTTTTCTTCTTTCCTTCTGCACTTTGCTTCATTTTCCTATTCCTCTTACTGTTTGCCTACGTCTGGCTCTCTAATCAAAACAGCATGCTTACCTTCTCACACTGATGATTTCTAAAGCAGCCACCAATCTTCCTAATGTTTATCACTCAGGGAGATGCTCTTCTTTTCTTATTCTATCTCATCATGTCTCTGTTAGGAAATAACGTTCTTGGCATGTGATCATTCCTCTCAGTACCCCATTGCTCAAAGCTTAGACTGAAATCCAGCAGCAGTGCGGTGGTGGACACAGCCTGGTTTCCAGGGCTAGCGCTGCCTGTTACAATCCACTTCTAATTTAAAAAACATTTTATTTTGGGGAAAAGCTAATGCTCTTTGAGCATACTGTCTGATCCTGTAATCAATTAATCTTGCACAGTGTCTTAACTGTAATATACAACCATTGTTTCAACAGGTAATTCCAGCAAGACCTATAAACAAAAAAATGTTTTTATTTTTGTGACTTAATAAACCAGAAACAATCTCAGAGAATAACCTGTTCTATCCAAAGAGGGAGATATAGCACAGTGATTAGCATCTTCCAGGGTTGGGTGTTAAGGATGATACATGGGAAACCTTTCTTCAAAAATAAGAAAATAACACATTCAAAAGAACAAAGAATGCTTAAATTGAGAATGTGAGTGAGCTGATTCCACATATTACCAGCCCGTCTGTAATACTGTGCACAGAAAGCAGAGCAGTCCCAAGGTCGCCCTTTGGTTTTTATTGGGTATTATGATGATATATGCACAAAAGTTTGTGTATTGTCCAAGAGGATCTTGTCATAGACAATAATCCCAGTGAACCACTTGAATTGTTTTCACAGTTTCATTTTCCAGGATATCTCCAGAAGTGTAGGCATTGTGGAAGATGAATTATATTCTCCTGACCTTCAGTAGTAGGCTAAACCACTAGGTAGCCTGTTTAGTCCAAAAGGAGTTACACCAATATTTTGGCTGCCTAAACCTGTAATTTAAAGATTTTTAGAGTCACAGGTTTATGAGTATACTGAAGTAACAGAAAGTATAGCACAGAATGCTTTCACCTGCAGGCAATTAATTATTCTCTGTTTATCTCTGTTTGTTTTACTAGGTCTCTTTTTTTCTACCTACATGTTTTACAGTATACAGGAATAAAATTCATTAGGATTTTTATATAACAAATGCCAGTGTACTTAGAGGAAAAATCCAAGCCACATAACAGGTTTTGCTTTGTTTTAAAAATACAATGGTGTGAAAGCTGAGCACATGGTTTCGGTTCCCTCTTATCACTTTAGCGTGTTGTCTGGCTTTTCCAAGCCATACACATAAATATGACTATATAACTTGGAGATAGGAAAACACTTATTTAAACATGTCCATGTCCACAGTAGCGCAACTTACAGAGACTCAGAGTTGGCACTGTGTTCTGACATAGAAATTTAGGGTTACACCACACATACTGAACAATTGCTCTAATGTTTGAAATACAATGGTTACACTGTTTTGTTTCCAAGTTCTTTGGTAAAAATCAGATTTTTTGGTATGATATTACCTCTCTAGATACTGTAGAAAAGTATTCAGTGTGTTCTTTCTGAATTAGCTGTAACTTATAATACTCTAAAAAAAGAAAGTCTTCAAATTAAAGCTTAGGCACAATTTACTGGCACATGGAGCAAAAACTTTGAAATTCAGTGGAAATGCCATAGTAGCCTGTGGATTTAGAAGCAGCAGGTGGAACATAAACAAACAAATAAAAAAGGCTTTCTAAGAAAACTTCCAAGTTACATAGACCAGTTTCATTTTTCCAACCCAGCAGGTCAACCAACTATGTTTTATGAGGTGTTAGAGAGCTGGAGGAAAAGGGGCTAGGGGACTGTATCAAAAAATAACAGTGCAAGGTAATGGAGAAAAACCCCCACATTTTTCCCCATTAGAAGAAAATTCCCTGTGCTGAGTGCAGTTGTGATGTATGCTGTATAACCATACACAGCCTGGTGCTCCTCAGCCCAGAGAAGTTCACTTGGAAAGCCCCAAAGGTTTTCCTAGCTTAGCCTCACAGGTTTTAACCTCCATAACACTGCATGGATCACAGTCCAGCCACCTCTGCATACAGACACTTCTCAAGGAGTGGTTGTAAGACAGAAAGGTTTAGGTGGCATGTTCATTCTAAGCCTGTTTCTTGACAGCAAGTCATACTTCTGCTTCCCTGGTGTTTAAAACTGAGCTTGTCACCTCGACTCAAGGAAAGCACCTGCGTGGGATGAATGCACTGAGCAAACAGCTGCCAGTACTATGATAGGATGCCTGTCATGATGCCAGTAGTACAATTTGCCTGTCAGCACATCTTTCTGTGAGGCTCTAAAGGGAGAAGGTGCTTAGCTGTTCAAAACGACATTTTTTTGAAAGAGATACTGAAAAACGTGAGCCAGAAAGTGATCTTTGCAACCTTGCAGCTATCCATGGTCTCTGCTGTGTTTGACCCAGCTAGACAGAATTTTTTGACTGAATTACAACAATTTTTTGCCTTGTGCTTCAGTAGTTCTCAGCAAAAACGTCAACTTACCTGGGCTTAAGCTGACACTGCTGTGGCTCACCGTCATTTCTAACACTATCTAGTTCTATCAAGCAGCTAATAATACTCACACCTATGCAACACTTTTAATTTACAGACTTCAACACACCGGCACAGCTGTACCCCCATTTTACACAGGGAAAAAGTCAAGGAAAGGGAGGCCAATGCTGGACTGCTTACGGCATGCTGCAGTTTGGGTGGCAAGAGCCTGACGGATATTGTTTTTTTCCTCTGGTGTGCTGGAAAAGGGTTTAATTAGCCACAGCGGACTTCAAGTGTGCAGCCATTTATGGGGTTGAGGGCCCCACAGGGTTCCCACATGTCTCACAGGCACAGCTGGTTGTGCTGCTGGTGTGGGGGATCAGCCCAAAGTGCAGCAGTACCCTCCTGTCACAGCCCCAGGGCACAGCACATGTGCTACACCCAAACACAGCCTGCTCCCGTGTTACTAGGAGAAACAGAAATAAAGAAGAGGGAGACACGCAGCCTTGGAAAGGTCAGTGCATGTAGTCAGAGGGGAAGGTGTAGGGGAGACTGTGTAAGGAGAAGGGGACACATAGCAGAAAGTTCCAGCACAGTGAAAGAAAATGCATTCAGGGAAGAAGAGGGCGGGGGGGACACTCCACCTCATACACTTAAGTTTTGATCGACCAAAAAAACATAAGCATCATTTAAGTGTCCTTTAAATTTGAGAAGCTGGAATACAAAGGTGTCTGAGCTTTGCAGTCTTTACATTTTTCCACTCAAACATCTCTCCATGTTCCTGCCCGATACTGGAAACATTCACAGAATTATAGTCCTGTTGTCCTAAGTACCATGCCCAGGTAAATGGAAGCCAAGACCCTATCATTATGCAAGAACAAGACAGACTGTAAAGCAAGATCCCAGGGTGAGACTGGCCAACAGTGCAGTCCCTGTTGTTTGGAGCAACCCAATCATCCATGGTGCACAGGCATATCAATCTCATTTTCATAGCCTCAATTTCATTGCCCCACCACTTGTTTGTAAGGCTGACACCCTCTTTTAATTTTCGGCCTCCATTTGTGCATCACCACTTTGTATTGACTCCCTGCTTTCTGCATGAGAATTTTCTTAACCCCTTAGCAAAGTTCAGAGCTTTTCCTGAGTGGATAACAGGTATGTTGAGTTGACTGCAAGTCTATTAGCACATCACTTATGGATTAATAACAATGTCTGTTTATACAAGACCTTATATCCAGTGTACTTTCTAATACCTTGGAAGTGTTAATATAAAATACTAATTTCCTTTACAGAGGTGTTCTTGTCATAAACCACTAACAGAGGTGTGATTTATAAGTTATTAAGTAGACTAATAGATTTATCAGTTAAATAACTAAGTTTTAGCCTTAAAAAAACATTTAAATAACATAGCCTTAATAAAATATTTAAACAGTGTGGAATTAAGGCTTAAATAATTAGAGACATTAGAGAAAACACACTTCAATAACATTTTAGAAAACACCAAATATTAGAAAATTTAGTCTGACAGTGAAGCTTATCAGTTTAAAAACCCATGAAATACTGGCATACAGTTACTTGACAATTAATCACATCACAGCTCATGCTGAACAAGAAATACGCACTGGATCCCTCTATTGAGTACAAAACAGTTTTTATGTGGTTTAAGTTTTAAGGCATTTGTACGTTTATCAGTTAGACTCATAGGTCAAAAAAAAAATTCAACAATGAACAGAAGTATACTCTAAGAATAGGCTATTAAGTGTTTATAGCATATGCATCCAAATAGTCAGAAAAATCATAATCTGGGTTTTCCTAAAACAGTTTATAGAAAGTCACCAGCAGCTGTTTAGGTTCTAATTTCTTTTCAAAATTAGATTATTAATTTAGATGCAACTAGAAGGTAAATTTGGCTATCCCAGTTTAAATATCAGTCTTCACACAATGATATTGTTCCCTATTTTGTAACAATTCCCTAATTACAAAGAAATTCTGAGTTGCTGGAAAGCTGTGCCATCAGACAGCTGGCTCAGCCAATCAAAAATGGGATTTTCTTTTTAAAGTTAATATTGCCATTCATGGCCATGGGCTGTGTGCCGCTCTAACCCAGCTGTTCAGGATATCAAGGGACCAGACAAAGGCATGTTTCATCCTTTCAAACCTTGCTGCACTGCTTCTGCTTAGCTTTGGCTTTCGGCAATGATGGGACCGCACCAGCTTCTGGCCGGGGCATACCCCTGGGAGCTGGTGAACAGATACCTGTTTCTTTAAAGCTCTTGCCCCCTCATCCACATGGCTACAGACTCAGACAGAAACATGGTGTGGGGCGAGGAAGACAAGTAGCTGCAGCCCAGCTCCACTGCCCCTCTGCCAGCTGCATGAGCAAACACACCCAAGGGCTCTTCTCCTTGCTGCTGCCCCAGTGCTGCTGCTCTCTCATGGAGACTGGACACTCAGCTTAACCCATGGCAAGCAGAGAGCAAATTTCTGCCTAGTGGTTGGGAAGGGGAAAACAAAAACCAGGCACCTCCACCAATTTGAATCTTTGGTCACATTTCAGCAAATGATCATAGAAAAGTGTGCTGTGATACCTCTGTGTGCATGGGAAAACAGGCAGGAACATGCACATGGGAGGTATGCATAAAACCCTAAAAATAAGAGGCTATAAATGTACAGCAGAGTCAAAAGTAAGTGAAATGTTTTCAGAAAATCCTAAAGGGAAGAGTGGAAAAAAAGCAGACCAGCCCTCTGGGAACTCTGCTTTCCTAAGTCATAAAACCCTCTGTTTTCCCTGTCTGGAAAAGTTGTCCACAATGCTCAGAACAATATGTTTTTATTTTTAGTCTTTTACACCAAATAACCATGAAAAAAAATAAATATCCACTGTCAACTGCTGTGAGTAGGCAAAAGTACCATTTTGTAGTTAAGAGAGATATGTTTTAAAAAGCTGGAGTTTGAGATATGAAAGTGAAATTGTTCAACAAACTTAACAAGTAAACATGATATTTCAGAAACTTGTTTATGTCCTTAACTAAAAACATATTTTCAAACTGCTTTAGTTTTTTTATGCCATGTGTAAAAAATATTTCATATTCTTCACTTTGAAAGTCACAGAAATTTAGAATCTTAAAAAGTTCTGAAAAATTGACATGCCAAATGTGTTGTTAATAAACCAAAAAAATTTATTTTATTGAATGAAATGGCTTGAAAGCAAGCCAAACTTCCAAAATAGAAAGGAAGATACATTTTTTTTTTCCTTTTTCTGATGGCATCCAATGGTGCAGGAATGCTTTGTTGAAAATCTAAAGATGGACAAATAATCAAAAACTTGGTGGAGCATGGAGCAGCAGACTGTATTAATTAAACCACAATTATCTTTGTGGCACTATTTGGTTTTGCATGGTCACGCAGTATATTCATGCATATTGTATTTAATCCTGCTATCACTAGATAGACAAAACTCCAGACACCAGGAATTTGGTTTGGCTAAGTCAAGCGCAGTGACTTATTTCAGAGGCTGATATCTGTTTCTTAAAAAGAAGCATTGTTACTTTTTCCTGTATATTCTACGGCTGAACTGGGCCTCAGATCGGGTGGGTGTGCTCAAGGCAAACCTGACAACATCCAGATATTGCAGAAATTTAGAAAGGTGCTAATGAGGCTTTGCCTGGGTGTGTTTCTGTATCTGCTGCTGAACCAGGTCAGTGACTGAAACTCCTGGGCACCCTCCCAGCTGCTCACTGTTGCTTTGTCTTTTGTTCAGTGCCAGAGGTTACCCTCCCCTGGGATCTGCCTCTGTCACTGAAAGCTTAGGCTGGCCTTGTGAAATTACGTAGTTGTCATTGTCGTGATTGCTTTTTCATTGATACTTCTTAATAGGTACTTGCAGTATGGATACAATCCCACCCGTATCTCCCTTAGGTCAGGCATAGTCATTAGATTTTTAGTTTTTCATGGGTGGCAACCAAAGCAGAGTGAGCCTGGTCACTGGGCTTGCTAATGCCTGCACCCAATAGTGTGGCTGAGGCTGCTGTAGGAGTTCAGAGTTTACAGCAGCAGGAAGTCACTGGAGGCATTTCTTGCCTCGAGGGGCTGGCAAACTCCCCTGGGTACATGAGCCTCTCTTGTGCACCCTTCCTGAGAAATGGAAACCTCTACTCCAGAGCGCAGGGCTAGCCCTTTTTCTCAGACTCTGCTGTACCGTACATCTGACACTCAGATGTCAATCAAAGGCAACCTTTTAGTTTGGCACACCACAGGTGTTAAGGAACAGATACAGGTAGGGTTTCACTGCATTAACACCTGTGGCAGGTTCCCCAGCAACCTAACAAACTAAGCAGAGGACAAGGTGATAAGAGGCAGGATAGTTTTGGCAGCCTGCCACCACAAAACAATGTGTGCTGAATGTATGTCACAGGCAGATCCTGTGCAAAGGTCACAGCAAGCTAAACATTAGAAATCCTAAAAGATCCTTGCACAATTAACATTTTAAAAATAATGTATATTATATAAACTGCTGCGTTTTAAAGAGGCCAGGAACAAGGGAAGGTAGCCTGCAGCCAGGATTGTGCTAATTAAAGTATACAATAGAATTATTAACCAAGTGACCTTAGGGGTGAGAAGCAGGCAGAAGGAACGGGGAAGACGTGACATAATCCCCTTAGCACCATGCGATATTCCAGTGCCCTGAAAAAGGGGACAGACAGACAGGATGAGAATAGTCCTGCCATCCTGGCTGGGAAAAGCTGTCTCCACAAAGGCCACGGCTCTGCCTGGGCCTAAAAGTCACGTATAATGTCTCCGAGTGCCCACCAGGGCACATCACAGCTGGGGTACACAGTGGCCTGAAGCTTCATGAGCCCATGAAGGCCTTAGAGAGTATGCTTACCAAATGCTGTTTTAAGAATGGGTTTTGTGTTACTTTTTCCCTACCTTGGTACTACAGATCGTAGTAGATGGTAGATGGTTTGAAGTAAGCCTTGTCTGGGGAAAATCTGACTCTAAGTAACCTCACACACAAAAGCATTCTGCTCCTGCGAGTATGGCAGTGTTTAATGCTTTTCCTGTAATGAGTTGTCCCTATCTGTATTTTTCAGAATACCCTAATGATAGTATAGTCAGCCTCCTCTTAGTCACACAGGCTGTTTGGGAGATGGTATCTCTGGGTCTGAGGTGGGGGAGCATCTGCCAGCAGATTGCTTTAGCCAGGAAAATCCTCTGGCACACAGGGCGAGTCAGAAGCCTGCCAAGTACCGAGTACTCTCAGAGAGTTTGTAAGGAAGCAATGAAGCCTGTGCATGCTTCTTTGTCTTCGCTTTCGTGCTGCTATGGAGGAACATCCTTACGTGGCTTGTTTTGTTTAGGTCTGCCCACTCATCTTCCTTTTAGTTCCTCAGCTGATTTTGCAAGTAAACTAGGCACTTCTATCGAAAAATCCTATTTGTCTCTGTTCCCTCTTCCTCTGGAGCACCGTTGTGTGTGGCTGTGAAATTCCTCACTTAATTCTTTTTGTCCCTTGATCTTGACCTGACATCTTTATCAGCCTCTGGTGTTCAGGTTTCTGGGCATGCAGCACACAGCAATGTGGGGCTGGATTTCCCAGGCAGGCGTATTAATGAGGAAGAAGGATGGAGAAACTTAGCTGGATTCTGTGGCAACAATATACTATCTTACAGTAATTAGAAACCTCATAGCAGCTTGGATATACATGTCCTTTATGCCTGCCCAAAAACTCACTTGCATACTGTGTTTTTCTTAGCATTTTTTTCACCGATCTTTTGAATGGTATTTTGGAGTAGCTCTCAGTATCAGCAGCAGGATAAATAGGGTAGTCCCATTCAACTTTAATTTGTAGCAAGGATAGTATTCAAATATCAGCTCTTACTATCATAATTATATAAACTTTCCTGCATGCAAGCACCCAGTCAAAGGAATGCATATGCCCATACCAAAAGTTCTTTCAATAGCTTAGCTGGCATCTGTTATATATTGCCTGAACAAAGAAAGAGAATGGTTCTTTTCAGCCATCTGGTAATTCATACCTAAGGTCTTTGTTTCTGGGGCACAGGAATGAAGCTGGTCCCCAGGAAAAAAAATGGTTGAAAAGACCTCAATGTAATCTTGTTTCCCTTCATGATTAACTGCAGCTAGGAAAAAAAAGGGATCTCTTTCATGAGCTTTAGGTCACTGGAAGCATTGGAGTCATGCTGCTTTGTCAGCTGAACAGGAGCTCCCAATGTGACACACTGCTAAAAGAGACAATGCTGCTCTTGGATACACAAGCATATACCCAAGAGTCTATCAAGTAGGACAGTTATTGTATGTCTGCGCGCAGTCCTGAGCAAATTCTGCTAGAATACTGTCCTGGCTTTGTGTCTGCCGTTCAAAAGGGATGCTCATAAATTATAGTAAGTTCAGAGAAAAGCCACAACAGTGTTTAACGCAGAGATGACCAATCTTCCTTGTCCTGTAAGCCCTGTGCCAAAATCTTTGATTGGTTAAAAGCCAGGAAATGGGAACTCCAGGAATGATCAGCAGAAGACAAAATTATTCCCCCAGGAGTCCCACCATATGCGGCATGAAAGATGAGACAAGGCCATTATAGAAGATGGACTGGTGACTCCTCATCTTCCATGGTCCTGGCATGAGATTGCACCTTTAACTTGCTTGCATTTCATGTAGCTCAAGTGCTGCTAATTAGCCACCTGAAAAATAAACATCATATATGAGAAAGCCCAGGAACTCAGACTATTTAGCTCACCAAAAAGAAGATTAATGACAGAGTTCAGAGTCTTATATGTGAGAAACAAATCTTTGATAACGTCTTTTTCAATTCAGAAAAGGAAAAGGACTGTGAAGACTGAATTTCAATGAGGTTTCAGTTTCAATGAGGTTGGACCCCCTTTCTTAAGGTGAAGACACTTTTTGAATGTAATCCAGCATTTGAAATTTTGAAAAAGAAAGCTCAAGGCAGCCATAAACTCATTTTCCCTCTTAAAGCCATTCTTCTCTGCACAACCCCATGAGAAAGTATTGCTTATTCACATGGTAAATGGCTGTAGTTGTATAACTAAGAGAAATCTCATTAAAATGGTTTTTCTCTACATTGAAAAGATCAAATAAAAATTCTCATACCCATTTCTAACTTTCTACTTTGGAAACACCTGTTTATGACATAAGAATTCATAAACTTGAATAACAAAACCATACCCTAAACTCTAAGCAGTCCAGTCCAGCTACTCTGGTAGCTCACCTCTTTGCTGATGGTAGCATGTAGCTGCCACCACAGTACACACTTATCAGCAAATTGGGCAGGACCCTCAGACTTAGTAAAGAAAAAAAATAAAAAATTCAGAAGTCCTTGGCAAGGATGACCCCTGCTAGCAGTTTTAAAACTTCTCAGTGAATTAAGGCGCAGAGCAATTTTTTTGCAGTCCATGGGTATGCAGAAGAGCCATTAGGAGATAAAGAAAAGTAGGGGATTCTGGGAAACCAACACATGCAATTATAAAGACTTAAATAACATTAAATGTATTTTTATGAAACATCACAATCTCTCTTTCTTGGTTTCCTTAAGAATAGGTTAATAGGAATCATGTGACCATGATACGTGCTACAGCAGCCATTATTGTGGCTAGTGGGGTTTTAAAACAACAACAGAATTATTGTATGTTACTATTAAATTTTCTTTGTCACCACTGATAGAATTGATCGAGTGCTCTTCAGTGAATAAACACATTGGTGAATTACTCTTTTTCTTGGTCAGCTGTTGTGTTGACAGGACTCTTTTATCCTTTGAGTGGCGCATGGTATGTGTGGCTGCTGGGAGGCAGCAGACAGAAAGTCAAGTCAAGGGCTTAGGGAACAGACTAAGAAATGCCAGTGGAAGCTTGTGCAATGTGTAAGAATCAGCCAGATTCAGGAGGGGAGGAGAAGTGCCTGTTAAGACTGATTTGGTCAGCCATTGGGATTATCTTCCTGATGACATGGCTGAGGGTTGCTTTTAAAGATGCCGTAGTGATTTCAAACATTATTTCGTTTTCCTGGCAGTTTCAGAAACCACCTCAACCTCCAGGAAATCAGGCGCTGCTGAAATAACTTGCCAGAGAGGACAACACCAACACAACAGTAAAAATAATGCCAGTTTCTCACATGCAAACATATTAGAGGAAAAGGAAAAGTGATTGGGACAGCCTTCCTCTAAATGCACAATCTTCTGTGTAGGTCCAAACATTTTTGTTATTTTTAGTGCAATTCAACCAAATTAAAGGGAGCCATAGAAAGCAGTGAATCAACCTATGACTGCTTTCTGTATCTCAACACACCGCATCCAGTATCCCTGTGGTTTTTAGTGATCAGAGAAAGAGTAGCCTGTGACATTAGGCAGGTATTTTTTTTCTCAGCAGTAAGAGTTTGTTTCCAATTTCTCTCTGATGTTGTGTTCTGTCTCCAGCAGCAGACCCTGCCCTGACATCCCAAGCACCATCCCTACTCCCACGCGCCAGCTCAGCAGGGAGAATCAGTGCAATGAATTTTGCAGCTATTCTCTGTGTCCACCCATCAGTGTCACCAGCTACATTCCTGGGACCTGACACACACTGGAACACCTCTCCTATGCATTTTTCTCCTCCAGTTTTGGCTCATTCAAGTGCTTTTCTTAGAAAAATGAACTAACTATGGTTATATTACTTTAAAACGTAAAGCAGACATTTTGGCCCCTCAGCAAAACATCTCTGGAATGAAGTACTGTAGAAATGTACAGAAGATGTTTTGACCACCAGAGGGGGCCTGCATTGTCCCAAATTTAAAGTAAAACCAGAATATGATGTTTTAGGAGTGAAAGAAAACAGCAAGTGTGTATTTGTACTTGGGTAGCACCTGGAGGTGTGAAGTGATGATCAGCTGATTGCAACACACAACGAGATGAAGGGAAAACAAGTTTATGTAGGCTGAGCAGGGAGTGCTGTCTGGTAATCACCCCATCAGCTGTGCCTAGAAGGTATCTTACAGAGGAAATTCTTGAGGAATAATATGAGGTTTTCTGTGAATCTATATGTGAGATACAATGAGATTATTTTGGCTGTTGTAATTAGCTGCTGCCTCCCCTCATGTTCATTTCAGTGAAAGAAATGCTGTCAAATAACGCAAGTCAAGTTTTCAAAGCTGTTATCACGGCACTAGTGTCCCTGTCTCAATTTTAAATAGGACATTTTTCAATCATCAGTATTTTATCAACATTTTGCAGAGATCTAACACAGGGTTAGGCATGCCAGCTACAGTACAAAGAATGGACTTCAGAAATACAGTTTCCAGTTAATGCTTTTAATTACAGTGAGAAATCCCAGCACAGAATTTGAAATGAAAGAATGGAAAAGCCTAAAAATAGTTTTTTTCCCCTTAAGAAAATGAACTGATACACAACTGAGAGATACCACTTTTCTTCAGTATCTACTGAGCTATCATACAGTAAATCTCAAAAGCACTTGTTTTCCCTTTGTCTGCCCTTTGCTTTTTTTATCTGTGTAGAATGAATGCAAACCACGTGTAATACCATACCCCATGCTTGCGGTCTAAAGCAACTTTGAAAAGCATCCATATATAATCATATTAATAACAAGGCAGCAGAAATTCTAATCCAGCATTTAATGTAAGAAATCCTGTTTATGTTCTGTGACTTTTACAGTAGGCCATCTATACAAAACAATGGCATTAACATTACCACATAGAATTTAAAAAGCTGGGAAAGTTACTGCTGCTTGAATAGCAATTTACAATCTTGCATGTTCTTGCTTGGAAACATCGTTCAAAGGAAACAAATCTTCCAGCTGAAAGCCTCATTCCTAGAGTCATCCAATAATACATAAATAGGACCACTTAGACACAGCATTTGTCCCCCACCCTGACTTATTCATCTATTTGTAGCGGATGTGAGAGCTTGTGGGTGGCCTGACATGGTCCTCATTCAATTTTATTTAATTACTCACTTGATTTCACTTGAAAGAACTATTAAAATGGCATCTTAATTGCTCAGTGTTATCCCGAATCTCTTTCAAAGCCCATAAACTGTCAAGGATTAAAAATGATGTCACTTTTCTGAATTCCCTATTCAGAGGGGGAAAGAATAAAAATCTCCATCCAAGCCAAAATAAACACATAAACACAAAAATACACAGCCCTTGAGGAGGGGGCCAACTCTTCCCCTCCCCCTATGCTGCACTTCTGCTGTGAGCAGGATTTGAGGAAAGCAGATGGAGCACCACAGCCATAAAGGTTTAAGCAGGAGTGGAAAGTCATGTTTGGGATCCTCAGATCCTGGATGATGAAGTTTCACAGCCACAGCCCACTCCACCCCCCTAAACACAGGGAAACTGCCATCCCAGGTCAGATGAAAGGTCCATCCAGCCCAATATCCTGCCTTTCACAGCGGACAGAGGCAGATGCTTATGAAAAGAATATAAGAACAGGGTACATGCAGAGTGATTCCCCCTCCACCCACCCCTCCCCTTAATATCCTCCCTGCTTCCGACAATCAGCAGTTTAGGGATTTCCTGAGCCAGATGTTGCATCTGTAGTACTGTTTTTAATAGCCAAATAGAAATAGAGACTCTTTTCTACAGGGGCTTGGCTGTAACTGCAGCCAGCCTAACACAGTAGCAGCCACAGAGAGTGGCTGTTCTGCTTCTCTGAATTCACAGAAGGTTTCTTCCTGTTTCTGACCTTCATATATAAAAATTCCATAAACTCAGGATTAGCCCTAAAGAAAATTAATAGCCATTGGATTTTATAAAGCTAGATTATGCCATTAGTAGTCTTACTAAACAATCTGTTAGTTGAGTGTAAAATCTTGTTTTTACATGCACAAACGGACAGCCTACATCTGCAAGCAGATGTAAACTGCAAGACGTATGGAATCTACCCCTCAAATATCTTATGTATCAGTAAAGTTTGGTGGGATATTTGTTTCAAATGTACTTCAATCTTTTTTGAAAAATAAAACTAAAACAAAAAATAAAATAGATAAATGTTGGTATAGAAGTAGGGGGCATTAGTGCATTGGGCCATAACTTCCCTTGAAGTGCCGCAGATTCCTTCTACAGCAGACATCCCATAATGGCTATAAGGACAAGCTCTCATGGATCTAGAAATTAGATTAACTTTTACCTTCAGAGAAGGGGGGAAGAGAGAATACCTTCCTCAGGAAATAAGATTTTTCTGTGCTTGATCTCCATGCATTGCTTTGCCTTTTCTTTGTTTTGTTAAGAAAACACATCTCTTATTTCTGCTTTAGATAAAATCATCTCCCCATCTTCTCCTGATCAAATGTTACCCACTTTCTTTTTTTTTTTTTTAATTTTTATTTTTATGGAGTTAACTCAAAAATAACTGAACTCTGAAACCTGGCATGCAAATAGTTCTAATCTTAGTGTACACACATGTTCAAGCTTGAAAACAAACTGAGTAAGATAAAAATAAAGGTGTTGGCAATTCTGAATATGGCTGCTTGGCATCTGCTAAGACTTTTAGAATGTCCTGATTAAACTCTCCCGTATATTGTGACTTGACATAGATATACCTACTCAAAAGGATCTGCAGAGGCAGCAGACAATGAAGGAGAGCAGTGCCTCACACTTAGCAGTTATCTTGCGGATGGTGAGGGAAAAGAAAGAAGAAATTGCCTAAGCACAGACAATCTTGAGAGTGTTTTCTTCCACTAACTGCAGCTCCCCAATACTTTTTTTGCATTTTGATACTTTAAGCTCTGCAGTTGACTTCAAGCACTTGACTCTAAACAGTTCCAGTCCATTGGTCCTGGCATATCACAATAATACATTAAAGTCATCATACCACATTCCATTCCAGTGAAGCAAGAGTGTCACTGGCTAATTTTATGATAATTTAGCTTCTGAGTCATCAATGTTTAGGTTCATGTTCACTTTCAAGGAAGAAGGATACCATTTACATATCCAAGTGGCTTCCTTAAAAAGGAAGGGAACCAAAAACCATAGACCCTAATGCGCTTGAACTGGAGTTCCCAGCACTTTTAAGCTGCCCAAGAGAGACTTAAAATTGAGACATTCCCCAAGATCAAGAATGGGGGTCAAGGATAGGGATGTGCACGTCTTCTCTATTTCTCCCTTTCTTTCTTGGCAGTCTACAGAGCAGTCAAATACCTTCAAGGACCCTGGATCATCTCAAAACTCTTCCTGTCTCACAGAGGATTGCAGGCAGTGGAAGTAATGTTTCCTCTCCTTCAATCCTCACTCCTTCTTCTTTTGCACTTCTGTCCAAAACTGTCTGCACTCCATCACACAGTGACCAGTTCTACCATTCCTATGTAGCAAGAAGAACAGAAGAGGATCTGTCTGCAGGGCTGAAAGGGGAAGACAGTGCAGATGGAGAACCTGAAATCTTCCCCTTCTGTGGACCCTCTTCAAGGCCACATGCAAGAAATAATTTCTCCTGTAGCTTTTAGCAATTATATTACATTTAAAATTATTTAAAATGCTATTAATTGATCTTCATGGTGTCATAAAAGTCTTTTAAAATCATGAGAAAGCATTGCTATGTAAAGAAAAATTGTCAGAATGTTTACAAATTGATATAGCGAGTTAGGATTGCCAGAAATACCTGCATGTCACAGCCAATGACTTCTGTTAGAAAGACCATCACCACTGCAGTGAGTTACCTCACACGTCTGTGTGTGTCACTCAAAACAGTGTCCAACCTGAGCCCTGCCATACTCATGCTGGGCTTAAAGTTAAATATTAATTCACTGAAAAGGATGGAATGGATAGTTCTGGGTACCAGGGAGGCATACATGTGTAAATAAAAGAGGTATTGACAATCTTCAGGGCTCCTAAGATGCAACAGATCACCCACCTGAAAAGCATTTTCTATCATATGAGAAAGCACACTTAAATAATATCTGAATTTTGTGAGCATGAGGCATGGACATCTTCTCTCAAAATTATACTAATATTGAAAAATTTCAAAGTATGTTTTAACTCTAAGTTGGATTTCTCATAAAGAAATGAAGTACTGAGAGCCATTGTTAACAGAACAAAGCGAAATACACATCATTGCATGTGTATTGATTTTATAAATTAGAAGTGGGCTTTTTTTTAGGCATGACTTAAAACCAGAAGAAATGGTGTCCCTCTGCGCCTAGGTATGTGTTTACAAGGACTCACCTACATACAAGAACAGCAGCCATAACACATTTCATCATTTAAAAAACATCCTCCTATGGGAAAACAATGCTGGAAGTTACTTTTCTTGTTTCATGAATTAGAACTCAAATGGTTTCTGATTTTACCATAGCTCTCAAGAAATGAGTGTTATTCCATGCCACCTGAAATTCAAGGGGTCGTTCATCTTTACGTCTCCTACTGGCACGTGCTGACTGCAGACATGCAGTCACACACAGTCCTGCAAGCTTGCACCACTCCCGTCAATCTCAAGAACTGTTTTCCAAAATGCAGCAGTGACAATTCATTTTAAACAACACAGTGCAGTAGTTGTAGTTACACTGGAACCAGAACTGTCAGTGGAAGCAGCTTATTTTCTGACTAAAAAATTGCTGATCACTTCAGGCTTATACAAAATAAGGGGGGAAAACCAAACCCAGCTAATTCAAAACTTGCTTTGCAATATTACTCTAAAGACTTTTTTTTTTAAACCGCTTTCCCCCCCTTTGCTGCTTGCCAGATGTTAACAGGATTGCAGTGCATTTGCACATCTCATCGGGATCTTTGAGTGCAAAGTTTACAAGAGACATATAAAATGCATCTCATATTCTCTGATACAATTTATTATTTTTAACCAGCCCAAGTGAAAGCAATAAAATCCCCTGCTCAGCACTTGAGGAACGAGTATCTGACAAGGAATGCAGAAGAATTGCCCCTAAATAACTTTGCTCTGACCCACCAAACACAGTGATAAAACAAAATGAGATGGTTCTTCACTCCCCTCCGCCTTTTCTGAGAAGTCAGCATTCTCCACTGAAAATAAACCAGTGTCAGTAAGTGACGATTCTGGAATTCTCCCTGGGAGTTAAGTCCCAGCTGAGACACTAAATCACTTCATGAGAATGTATCCTATTGCGAAACACTTGTATCAGGGTCCCATTGCACTGTCCTTGAGTGCATTCTTTTTTCAATAAAATTGACATTTTATTCCACTTGGGAACATCATAAAATTGCCACCAAATAATACTTCATGTGGTAGTTCTGTAATAGTCAAAGAGACATGCCGGGTACATTATTCTAAATGTTAGTCCTAATCCTCCAGGCAAATACTAACGGGTAGTAGCAATCTGTGTAGTCGTTGGAGCATAAAAATGAACTTTTTAAAATATCTAAAGCTTAAAAAGCAAACAAACAAACAAACACAATAGTCGGCTTGTCAGAGCACAAACAGCTTCCCCACAAAACATCTGAGAAAGAATTAAGAGGCAAAAGTTTGGACAAATCCAGTTTAGTCATTGTGTGTGGGTCTCTGCCTGCACTAGGAAATTTTGATGCTTTCCTATTTTATACTGACATTAATGCTGCTGCACTAAAGGATCAACAAATGAAGCAGTAATATGCACAAGAGGAGACAAATTTAGCAAAACGAAAAACATTACCTGCTTCCCTGTTCCAGGACCCTGGATATCATAGCTATCAATAGACAGATTAAACCAAAACTAGCAGAAAGCAACTGTAGAGAGAAACACCCGATATGTGACATGGCAGATATGCACACAAAGTCGCGTTTCCACTAGAGAACTGATGACACAATGCTATGTGTGCTAACTTACCTTGTAGGAGGCAAAACCCCTCTGACATCAGTCCACATGGCTATGATTCAAACTTTACTTGTCACCTGAAGTTCTCCAAATTTCCCCTGAAAACAGAAGAACACGTTCTCTTGGAATCATTAAACAATTTTAATGTGTCCTTTTTTAATGAAGTGACTGAAAACAAACAAGCAGATTGACCCACACATGCAACAAGACTATAATTTCCCCATTTTTCTTTATGCTTCCTTCTTCCCCACTTTCAAATGTTGAAACTGCACAATTTGATCTCTCCTTTTTGGAAACTAGGAGCTTTCATGCTTGAGGGCAGCAGGAAAAGCTGCTGTCCACCTCCTCACATTTAGGCCCTGGACAGCAAGATACCCCCAGCTAACACGTTTTGGGAGCCTGCTGCCAAGGTCCAAGCTGTGATTCAGAGATTCCCTCTGGGACCAGCATGCTAGGAGAGCGATTGAGCCCAGCATGACTTGACCTGGTCTCTTCAGAGCCACATGTCCTATGACATCCTCCAGCCATCCTGGCTTCCAGAGAGGCTTTTACCCATGAACCTGGAGGAACAGCAGGACATCAGATGCCCATGCAGTGCTACACTGATATACACTTCCTGACATGTTTCTGCTGGGAGCATCAGGCTAAGTCGGTTAGACACAAGCTCAGTCTTTCCCTCAGATTGGCAAAAGCCAGGTCATATACAGGAAGCCCAGTACAGAGCTTACCTCTGTCTTAGTGGTCAGGGCATCCATTTGGAAGGAAAGCGTTCTGCTCTTGGTGTCTTTGCCAGATACAATTTGTAGCTTCTTTTTAATAAACAATGGACATATGCATATATACATATACAGGCAGATAGGTAGATGTATTTAACTAATTGAGCTTTTGCTGAGGGTGGGTACCCCCAGCCTGTTGTGAGAAGTGGTACAAGGTACTAATAAGCACTATTTAAATGTTGAGGTAGTTGCGCCTATGTTTGTGCAGGCCTGATCCAGCTGGCTTTGTTTTAAACAGGTTCTCAGCTTGCTGATTGCACTGGGTCCCTTCTGAGGGCTGCAGGACCACACCAAGCATAGTCAGTAAAGTAACTGCTCCTGAGGCTCCAAACAGAGTGGAGAATAGAAATCCAGACATCTCAAGATGGGGTGGACTTGATGACTACAGGACTGGGAGGCAGCTAAGTGAGAGCTTTCTGGCTTTTTACTTTGGTATTTCCAATTTGAGCACCTATATCATGCACCAGATAGGTTCTCATCCATCAAAGCCAACCATCTATCTTTATTGTTACAAATACTTGTAATTGAATTATGCTGTAAATATATTTTCCCTAATTGTTTTCAAGAAGCAAATACTATAAAGCATTATATCTATGAAAAATTTCAAACAAACAGCAATGGTTTTGTAAAGACCAGCTGCTTTTTATAAGAATATTTAAAACAAAGGAGAAGGGATACGTGCACTTGGAGCTTGATGGAAGAATGAGGGGAGGGTGAAGGATGCATAAAATTTGAATAGTCTGTCTTTTGAAAACTACCACTTCTCCTACTATTTATAATGTGATTCAGTTCATGGAATGAACTAGCTTGAACACAGAAAACATTATTATTCAGTGAACACTATTTATTGGTAAACATTCACTTTCAGAGAAGCTTAGCAAAAACTTGGTGAATGTTTGGTGGAAATCTGTGAAATCATACCTTCAGGGTACAGATTCTGCTTTTTGATATGAAAAGTACCTTACATTCCTGTTTCTAACACAAACAGTACAAATTACAAAATCAGAGTATTCCTAGTTAATGATCCCTGTGGGTCCCTTTGAGTCCAACCCTTGGCCCTGCACAGGAAAGCCCCAAGAATCACAGCATGTAAATTAAAATGGTAAAGTACTAGAGACTGATGAAATGGAGGGTTCACAAAGAAAATATTAATGAATTCTGTGTTCCCAAAACTTTTAATTGTAGTGTTTGAAGGTCATGGACTTCCTCTGGTATCCTAAGAGGGAATGAAGTTGTGTTAGATAGGTTTAGGTTGGGTATTAGAAAAAGGTTCTTCACCCAGAGGGTGACTGGGCACTGGAACAGGCTCCCCAGAGAAGTGGTCACAGCACCAAGCCTGACAGAGTTCAAGAAGCATTTGGATGATACTCTGGGGCACTTTGCGTGATTCTTGGGGATGGTCCTGTGCAGGGTTAAGAGTTGGACTTGGTGATCCTTTGGGTCCCTTCCAACTCAGCATATTCTGTGATTCTATGATTCTGTGAAAATCAGAATCTCACTATAACAATTTCTTGAATAATTTCCTGCCTTTTCTCTCTCTCTCGATGGAGATTTTTTATCAAAATTTGTTGCTTATCTAACAGTTCATATTTATGCTGACTCTGTATGCTAGAAAGGAGACAAGAAACATCAAGCATATTTTTCAAAACATATTGTCAGACATGGAAGATACAGAATCACATTAGTTACCTTGGTGACCTCAGCAAAAATGACAGAGCGTGTTTCTGGTGATAGTACTGACCAGACTGATACTTGGTCCGTGTCAGGCAACATACTCTCAGCCCTGGAAAGGGGACACAAACAACTGAGCCGGTGTTTTCTCCCTTTTAGATGTAGCTCTTATATGTCAGTGTGGTGGCTATGTTAAATCACAGTCTCTCATAGGATACTATCATTAAGGAAAAGCACACGGGAAACTAGTAATTGGTACTAAAACTGCTTGATCTTTCACCTCTGTTGCTGGTAACTCAACAGATTTCCCATTCTCGTGCTTCATGAGATACTTTAATTTCTGGAAAAACGTTCATGTACTCAGAGCTTGTGACCAACGTTTCAGTGTTAACCTCATTTTGCTGAGCTGATATCCCTGCCTCAGTGCAGGCGCTGGTGTTCACATTATAAAAACAGATGCTTAAATGCTGTGCATAACAACATAACAAGATTCCATGGCTAGAAAATGAATTTACAGAAGTTGAAATGGTAAAGCACACAAATTTCTACTCTTAGGAAATTAAGCATTTACTTCAAGTTTGTGTCAATACAGAATTTTTTCCACAGCTGGCTGAAATGTTCTAGGCACAAACCAAGAACCACATCATCAAATTCTATGGTTTGTCCTATAAGGAAAGCTAAAAGAGATGAATATTAATAGCCCCTTATGGCTTCAAAATCTACCAGTTCTTTGACCTGTGATCAGAGTTCCACCAAGATATTTGGAAGAATTCCCCAACCTATTGTTTTCAGACTATTAAAATTTTGTAATTTTGGAAATATGCTCCTGTTTTTTAGTGTTTGTTCCACTTTTTGTTTTCCTGTGTTTTTTTTTTTTTTGGGGGGGGGTGGAAGGGAGGGACATGAAATGAAAAAAAAAACTTTCCCCAAAAAATTGGCTTAAACTACAAAATAGTTTTGTCTACTTCAGATGCAACCTTGGTTTTATGAATTCATTAGAAGATAGTACAAAGAATTTTTTAATTGCTTAACTTTGCCAATTGCCTGAAATGCCAATTAAACAGCTTTTCCCAAAGATATTCAGGTGCCTTATTTCAGCAATTAACAGATAGTTCAATTGGAGCGTATGATAAACATCTCTGCAGGCATCACTTACTGTGTTAAGTATTTACTAAATGTTTGAAAAAGTAGAATCCTAAAGTTAATTTTATAAATAGTGGATCATCTCCCTCTGACATGGCTGACCAACTTAGACTTATTCTGTTATATAACGTTCAGAGTAGATAAACCATCTGAACTCATTTCCCCTTTGACTTCCTACAATCTGAATAAGTTGATGCATATCTATTTTCATCACCTGTCTTTCATATGAGGAAGAGTAGAAGATAGAGATCTATCCTACTAAGGAATCTGCAGCCAATTGACTTTCCAGCAAACCCCTATAATGCATAATTCATTTTCCAAATGAGATCCTGCCAAACCTGGAGAGTTCGTATGCAAAAACATCCTGATGTGAATCAGTATTTTATCCAGCAAACTCATATCATTATTATTCTTGGCCTTGTTTCCTAAGACTTTGAAAAAGTGGAATCGTGATACGTGTCTTCCCCTAATAACTTCTCAGTATATGGTCAATTTCAATCACCTTTTAAGAGGAATAGGGATGTCAAAGATACTCAGTTCTACAAGATTTTTAAACTGAAATAAGAAAGGCCTCTATTACTGCTCCATTGAAAAATGACAACCATTTTAGAGATTAGTGAACGGCAAACACTGTGGGAATACCAGTTCTGGGACAGGTTTGGTTGGCATTTGCACTGCAGATCGGACAAGATCTACCCAGAAGACAGAAAGCTATATACTAGATCTCAGTAGCTCTACTGCCCACAAAACTATTTTCTGTACAGTGATTTTTTTCTTTTAAGACGAAAGTGTGTAGCGCCAATCTGCTGCACATGAAGTGGCTGCCTGCATGTGCCATTGCCATCCAGGCTCCTGCTAATTCCACGCAAAAGATTGCCTCCGCCTCCTAAGAACCACTACTGCCCTTCTCTGTCGCCCATTGATTAAGGAGAAGACTCGGAGTTCTGCCACTGCCAGGCACTTCAACCCAGGAGCCATGTCCTGTGGGCAGGTCCCACAACTAGTCTCCAGCCCTCCCTCCTAAAAAGGGCTGGACAGCTAATCACACATGCCATAAATCACAATTAAATTTACATTATTTCATTACATTGTTATGGCTTTGCTTTGCTGTTGGAATTCTGTGTCTCTACCTTCTTGTTGGTAAGTGAAGCTCTCATCCACAAGCTAAACAATATAGAATTATGCTCTATCTATAAGGAGAAAAAAGCCACTAAAAAACCCTACTGAAATGAAAAGTGACCCAGTGTGTCTCTGTCAAGATTTTTTCTGGAACTGATAAATACTAGATAGACTGCAAGAAAAATTGAAAATAAACTTTAAAATATGACTCTAATAGCAAACCAATTTGGATGGTCTTATGGAAACTTAGAAAATCAAGTTCAAGCCACAAAGATTTAAAATAAAAAGGCAGAAAGAGCAGATCTTTAGATCCTGTAAACACATAGAACAGAATATTTGTTTTGACTGAAAGATTATTCGATATATTTTAAAAAATGTATTTACTTACATAATACAAAAGTGTATGCATAAAGAATAACATACTCTTTATACCCTGACATCATCCATCCCATCTCTCTGATGAAAAGCAATTGCAATATATGCCTTTAATATTTTTGTCATTGGAAGTTTAGCTAGAAAAACAAATGCCTAACAATTTTATTGTTCAGTTCCTGAAAGAATTCTGGTTTTCATTACAGCAAAGAATAGTTATAAAAGCTGCTTTTCAAAGACTGTGTATGGTAACCACAGACTGACATTAGGTACCTAAATGAAGCCCACGGTGAGAGGAAATCATGGCATATTTGCATCGTCAGTCACTGGATATTTGCAATCAGTTGCTATGGAATTAAAGTCTCTGATAGCATCTACAGTGTGGACAGTCAAAACATTAATCCTTCCATCAGTTTCTTTATGTTTTTAATTAGTTAAGATGACACAGGAAAGACTATCTCTGGCATTGTGAAGCACCATATATGTAGCCAAGCCACAGCTTTTATGATTCTGAGGACTGGGGCTTATTGCTAAGAAACTCTAAATGTAAATAAAGATGTGATAGTTTGAAGGTAAAGATTTTTTTTTTATTTCTTTTTACCTTATAAAGAGCCTGGTTCTATGACCAACTAGTTTGTTACTTCAGGAGCTTTGTCGTTGCTTTAATTGGATACAGAGTCAGGATGTGACAAATCATTCAAGGTGCAATAGTTGGGCGTAGGTCTATGCTGGGTAAAAGTGTGATACTACTGTTTCTTTAGCCTTCCCTTTCACATGCTCTTAGCAGCATACCTTCCTTTTACTCTCCCTGGGCAGGGGGACAATTCTGAGAAAATAACATTGATCTCCTGCAATGCTGAATATTAATCATATTGCCTCATTTCCATATGTGTCTTTATCTTATTTTTGGAAAGTATGACCTATCAAGAGTAGCAGTAGTCAGGGTTGAGAACCCCAGCATTTCCTCTCTCTGCTGTCTGAAAATTCTCTTTAAATTTTTCATGCTTACTCTCATCTGAAAGGTAGATTTTATTGAAAAGTTTGGAAATAAATATATCCAACTGTTTCTTAAGTTACGCAAAGTTGGAAAAAAATGCACTTCTCCTTCTGAAAGAAGAATGAAAAAAAACCTTGCCTTCCTCTGCATAGCTAGGAATGCCTCCCCATGTTAGATTTGGCTTTTATGTTATTCTCATTCTGCAAGATATACATGACTGTGCTAGGTGATAAAAAACCCCACCATCAGTAACAGAGAAAAACCACTTCTGACTGTATTCACTCTCCCCAAACCCACATCCAAGTGTAATTAAACTCTCTCCCTGTTCAGATTAAGCTCATAGTTTCTTCTACTCTCTGGGTCAGTTTCATACAAGTGGTTTTAATACAAATGGGCAACCAGGCCAGCCATTTACTGATTTTGGTTAGTTCTTGTCCTACTGGGTGGTAAGAGCTTCCTAGGGAATGCTTAGAGAATAACTTCTTTTGACCTCTGGGCAGCTGAGTGCTCTCAGCATCTTGAAAAGACTGAGCTCCTGCATTCACAGCTTCAGATATGGTCACAATATAACTATGAGGTGCTTTGAAAGTAGTTTTCAAGGCTGCCTGTTCCCTTCTTCTCCCAGGGACATCAGTGAAGTAAAGCATTGACATTTTGTTAAATATCACAGAATTAATTTTGTTGGAAAAGACCTCTGAGATCATCAGGTCTAAACTGTGACTGAACACCACCATGTCAAATAGACCATGGCACTAAGTGCCACATTCAGGCCTTCCTTAAAGACCTCCAGGGACAGTGACTCTACCACTTCCCTGAGCAGCCCATTCCAATATCTAATCACTCTTTCTGTAGAGAAATTCCTCCTAATGTTCAACCTGAATCTCCCCTGGAGCAGCTTAAGAGTTTGTCGTCTTGTCCTGTCACTAGTTGCCTGGAAGAAGATGCTGACTCCCACCTTCTACAACCTCCTTTCAGGCAGTTTTAGAGGGTGATGAGGTCTCCCCTGAGCCTCATCTTCTCCAGACTAAACAACCCCAGCCTGCTCAGCCAATCCTCATAGGACTTGTGCTCCAGACCCTTCACCACTTTGATTGCCTGTCTCTGGACCTGCTCCAGCACCACAACGTCCTTCCTGAACTGAGGGGCCCAGGGCTGGACACAGTACTCCAGGTGTGGCCTCTCCAGTGCCAAGTACAGGGAAAGAATCACTTCCCTAGTGCTGCTGGCCACACTGTTCCTGATCCAGGCCAGGATGCTATCGGCCTTCTTCTGGGCACACTGGTGGCTCTTATCAAGGCGGTTGTCAACCAGCACCACCAGGTCCTTTTCCTCTGGGCTGTTTTCCAGCCACTCTGCCCCCAGCCTGTAGCACTGCATAGGGTTACTGTGGCCAAAGTGTAGGACCTGGCATTTGGTCTTGTTGAACCCCGTGCTGTTGGTCTTGGCCCATCTATCCAGCCTGTCCAGGTTCCTCTGTGGAGCCCTCTACCTTTCACCAGATCAACACTTCCCCCAACTTGGTGTCATCTGCAAATTTGCTGATGGTAGACTCAATCCTCTCATCCAGATCATCAATAAAGATGTTAAACAGGACTAGGCCCAACACTGATCCCTGGGGGACACCACTAGTGACTGGCCACCAGCTGGATGCAGTACTGTTCACCATCACTCTCTGGGCCCGGCCCTCCAGCCAGTTCCTAACCCAGTCCAAGCCAACTTCTCCAGGATATGCCATGGGAGATGGTGTCAAAGGCTTGCTGAACTCGAGGTAACTACATCCACAGCCTTTCCCTTATCCACCAGGTGGGTCACCTGGTCATAAAAGGAGATCAGGTTGGCCAGGTAGGACCTGTCTTTCCTAAACCCATGCTGGCTGAGTCTGATCCCTTGCCCATCCTGTAGATCCCTTAGTTGTCCTGTACTAAAAAAAAAAAAGGGAAAAAAAGCAGGGCTAAAGCGTTGTGTCACAGTAGAGATGTGTCACCCAGTCCTTAATTTATGGGGCACCTTTCCTATTACATGACAGTGACATAAAACCCACCAAGCTAGAAGCATTTATCTCCCTAAAATACTAGAAAAAGCCCAGTATACCAAGGGATCTGTATTTCCCCTCCTGCGCCCTCCAAAAAAGAAAAAAAAAGTGGGCATGAGAAGAGAGATGGAAGAGACTGGGATTGTCCTCCATGACCCTATGTGCCTCCCTGCACATGCAGATGGCAGAGCAGGGTTCTTCAGCTAGAAGGGGCAAAGCATAGCCAGGGAAAGAGTGTGGTGAGAACCAGGCATGCTCAATAGTTTATTATTTCTACAATGTATAGGAAATTTCAGCTGTTGGCAGCCTGCCTACACAAGTCACACTTTGTCAGCCTTTCTGTGCAGACAGAAAAGAAAGAAGAAGGGCAGCTAAATAGGATCCCTCTGTGGATTCAGCCACCAGTCCACCTGGAGGCGGGGGTACACTGAAACGTAATGTTTGAGTACCTGCTTTGCTTTGCCTGTGGGCTAGAGATTTCTGCTTCACCCTTAAACTGAGGAACAGCTGTCGGCCTAAGTACTGGAATAGCAAATGCTGGCTAGGACTGTGAAACACATAGAAAGGCTAGATGATTCCCCCTTCTCAGCACGGGAAAGAACTCAGCTGAAGTATTCTGCCCCATTTGGACTCTGCACTTCACAGATGGAGCCAAGTGAAGATAGCCTTGAGGGGAACAATGGAAACTAATCTGAGGTCCAGAAAACGTGACAGAAGGAAAGACTGAATAAACAGTTGTTTTTAGAAAAAGATTGAGAAGATACTTGATAACAGTCTTCAGTGTGTAAGGCTGGAAAAAGAAACGGAACAAACTGTTACCCAGGTCCAGTGCAGACAGGATGAGAAGTAATATGCTTGATCTGCAGTATGAGAAATTTGGGGGAAATGAGTCCTCTAACAAAGAAGAAAACAAAACTGGCAAGTTTGTCTGGAGAGCTCATTATGAGTGGTATTTAAGAACAGATCAGACAAATCTCTATGACAAGTAATGTTGGTTTAACTGATCCTTCCTTGAGATAGGGAGTTGACTTCATAACTTTTCTGAGATCATAGCTTGAGAAAAGTCTAAATGAGATAAACTGTGTGTCATGGTCACACTACAGACCTTGAGACATCACATGTGAATGAAGGTCAGCAAGGACTGTGCCATACCGAAAGGCCAAATGCATTCCTTGGCACTTCAGAGGAGGATTGTGGGTACTTCTTTCAGGCCATATTGTGTGTGAAACATTACCTACTAACAGTCACTTCCCTTTGCCATTTCCAACTAATTTCAGCTTAACTGGGAACTGATTCAGAAGACAGTCTTTCAGTAATTGTTAGGGCCTCACTTGGCCTCCTTTCACACGAGGGAGAAGGGAGTCTGGGAAAAGAAGTTGTACCCTCACAACAGATATTAGAAATCACAGCTTTTTTGGGGGGGAGTCAACAGAAATCTCTTAAATCTGCTTCCAATTTTGGATTAACAAGGACCCAGAGCATCTCTACAGTAAGCAGAGCCCTGGGGTGGGAAATAGCCTGTTTCTTAGATAAGTTAAAACCAGAGAACTGAAGAGAGTCACATACACATACCCCGTGTATGTGCAAAGCGGCCAGGAGTCTTCTGGCCATCTCCAGCTCAGGTGAATTCCCTTTTCCAATCAGCCCAAAGACAGCAGGAGTCCTTCCAGGAAGGGTTGCCATCTTTTTCTTCCTGCTGGCCAGACAATGTCCTCACCCTTATTCAGCTCTGCAGGAAGCACATTTTGGTGAGTGCTGCAGTTTAAGGAATGCAGGCATGTTAATTATTAGAGCTTCAAAAGATACAAGTTCCAGTGGGCTGGATTCCAGAGCTCTGAATGAAATGAAAACCTCATCTTGATCTCCCTTGGCCCACAGCTTGGGTTGTTAGTGGAAAAAAAAAAATTGACTGCACACAGAAGATGGTTTACCAGTACAAAACAATAGTACATAGCTTTGGGAATATGGGGACATTTTAAAGGAGGGGCTGTTGTTGGGCAACCTTCCTTATACAAGCTTACTCTTCACTGTAGTTAAGAAAATTTCACAGGAAGATTTCATTGTAATGTTTACTCTGCTCTCCTTTAAATCAAATGTAAGCACATCTCCCCCTTCTCTACTGTTTGTTTGGAATTCACATTTCAGGTCTTGTGCTGTGACCATGCTATATAATGGGTGCCACTGAGATTCTGAATGCCATAAGCAAAAAAGAATCACTTAAAAATAAATCAGAACTCAGTTTCCCTATCTGTAGTTTCTTGCTCTTTCTTTACTTCTGCAGAAGAAGCTGTAAAGCTGTTATTCTGCTGCTTGCCTCCCTCTCTGCCTGAGGAAGCCTATGAGAGAAGCAAAAAAACTATGAGATATGATCATCCTCTGTCTGCTGAAAAGCTGTGATTCCAGGCGTTGGAGGTAAGAAGAGTAGCACAAATATTTCTCCACCTCTGGTTACTCTGATAAGATGGCACAATCCAGGACAGTAGTTCAAAATTTGGCCTGTCCTGCCCAGGATCCTACTGTAATACACATGGACAAAATAAACTTGTTTAGGTTATGGTTAAGCATCAGATGGCTTAACTAGTAAAACATGGGATCAGAGAGTGTCTAAAAGAAATATGAAGTGTCTGCACAGAAGGAAAGGAAGAACTCCACTTCTTACCTCACTAATTCACAAGAGATCATAAGCACCCAAACAACGCAGGATTTTCTGTGAGTGGGCAAAAGAAAAGTTAGTGGGAGGTCCCTCTGGGATCTATAAAAACCATGCATATTATGCTCTCAATAGGTTCCAAAAACATCAGGGATGAAAAATTGCATTTCAATATAGCTAAGAGTTCAAATACCATAAAAGCACCGTTAAAATGTACATTTGTATTGCATCAACTGAGGCAGAGCATCAAAGGATACATGCTAGAGTTTTACTTCACTGACTTTAATATAGGCATTGCTATATTCTGGCTGCACTAGGACTACCTCTTTATGACTTTGCCTTTACTATCCAAATATATACATGAAGTGGTCAAAGTTGTTTTAGTGGACTGCACTGAAGAATATCTTCCTTAAAAAAATAATAGTGCATACTTGGTATTTTACCTACATACTTGGATAGTTACCAACACAATTTTAAAAGAGTGTGCAATTGTGAAAACTAAAAAATTCAACTTAACATTTACCAGTGCAGGCTTTTACAGTAGGACTGAAATGGAAATCTTCTGTTCTAAAGTGCAAAACTATGAAATCTGGATTAAACAGCATAGTTAATCAACAGCTGATGGTGGTAGTTGTGTGGACTCACCAAAAGAAAAGGACAAAACCACAATTCTGGAAGCATATAACACATCTGCTGTTATGTATGCAACATTGAAAACCTGGAAATAAATTATCAAATCTGCCTTCTATTATGGGAAAAAGTTTGAACCAGGGTTTTCAAGCACACAAAATATTTCTAATAGTCATTGCAGTACTGCATCCTGAAATTCCCAAGTTATTTGCAGTAGAATTTCCTACAAAATTGGACCCTATGTGATCACTCATTTTGTGTTCACCTGTGTATTCATTCCACCAATTTCTTAATGACATGTCCAACCAGCTTCTAACACTGGTAGACTTGTGCAAGATAGCTGAATTCCTCCTCCTTTTTTTCCTGAAAATAGACAGATGGGTAGAGATGCTATCAGAGTCCTGGCTCTGAGAAAACTTGCAGTTGTGAGTTCAAGATATGAGAGAAGCCTCATGGGAGAAAGCCCTTATATAAACACCCCACTGATGGGAAAAGCTTCGCCTGGGGCTCACATCCTCTTAGATAGTGAAAGTCAATCACCCATGAGACAAAAAACTATAGGAAACCAGGCTTCATTAGCTCTGCTGCCACAAAATTACTTGTTTAACAAAATGGCTATTCCAGGATTTCTGAAAAAAGCACTATAATGTAGGCATGTACAAGCCTGGATTTTTTTTCCCCCTTTATCACTAAGTACTTTAGTAAACTATAAATTATGTACCTAACTCACTGAAACACACAGTCTCCCTGCCATAAATAGGAAGACAAACTAGTGACCTATGAAGCACATGAGAGTTGAGCAAATGTTTGCTCACACAAATCTACTGAGAACAACGAAGAATGAACAATTTAAACTACCTGCCTGCTTTGCCAACATATTATGCTTGATTTTTAACAAGTAAATCTTTAGAAGAACGTGGAAAGAGAGAAAAAAAAAGCCCAAAATCAAGCTATTCAGAATTTTCACCAGAATATTTTGTCTTGGTTTTTCAGCAGTGGTTTTGCATGCCAAAACATCTGAAACAAGATTAATTATCAGAGAGCAAATTTTGAAAATACAGCTTAAAAAACCCCAAATCTATTTTGACATCTCATAGCTGGTCAACTCAGAAATGAGGCATACAAAATCTTTAGTGATTTTAATCGAGTGTTGTAAGGATACTTTTTTGCTTTTCGGAATTCTCACTTTGTTTGGGAGAGAAGGAATTTTTGTCACAAAAGTCCCTGTGAATTTTTGATAGCAAATCCTTGTCAAACACTAAAGCAAGTTACAAAAACTGTAATAATCTCTCCTTCAAATTCTGGATTTCACACGTACACACACAAAAAAACCCCTCAACATCGTGGAAATCTTTTGCAATTGTGATTGCAGCAGCATTCACAAAACCAACTTGGAGACTTTGGCCAGGGTCAAAGAATTGAATCTTTTGTGCCTTCCAGTATCGTTGTTCTGAAAAAGTAAGGCTGAGCAGCTTTCTTCCCTGGTGGTCTGTTAGTATGGATATATACTGGTTTACAATTTTCAGGTCTGCTTCAGGAAGCAGGCTACAGACTTCAAAGAAGAACAACAACCCAAACTCACCTCAAACCTAGTGGACAACAACCATAAACCTCATGGAACTCTGGCTCAAAAGCCTCAGAAAATGGGCAGGGTGAATGTGGCCACAGTCCCACACATAAAATAAGCACGAGAGATCCATCCACTGGTTCTGGAGACCAACTGATTCAATGATTTACTAATTCTCTCACACCTCCCATGATTGCACTTACTTTTTCTTACTTCTTCATCCCTTTCTTATTTTTTTCAATTTTTGTTTGCAAAGAAAGTATAGTCTGTGAAGGGCTGCAGCCATGCAAATACGGATCAAAATAAGTTCCTTAGTTTAGTCCCTTGTCTATTTTGTTCCAGGCTGACAGGAGAACACTTCTTGGCTGTGGCTGGATCAAAACTTCTATAGTTAATATTTTCCTTACCCTTCTTAAGCCTCACTTAAGTCTTTCTCTTTACTGTTTTAAATACTCTCTGTTTCCTCTATCCCTTTTTAAGTAACGTCCCCATAATCTTTCTCTTTACACCTTAAGAGTTGATTCAGTTCCCTATCTCACCGTTTCCAGCTTATTCCCTTACTCTGGGACCTGTTCTGTAACAACTTCTTCATATCTAATTTTCAGTTCGCTCCACCCAGGTTTTAAGTGACTGGAGCAACAACAGAATGCAGGAGGTAACTGACATCAGATGAGCTAGAAGAAACACTGGTATTGAGAAGATAACGAGCATCCTCTAATGAAAGAAATACCTGCTTATTTTTTCTAGCTTGGCATGCTATAACTTCTCTGCCTCACAGAATGCCCCAGGAACAAGTTTCCATGTCCTATGCAGAGCTTACTCACATCACTTTAATTAAATGCAATTTTGCATTTAGTGGTGATGTTTAGATAGAGGATTCTATCGTGGTTCTCTTGAATCCCAGACAATTACTGATTCTTAGATATATACAAATGTCTCTCCATTGTTTACAGATCATTCATCAAGCCATTTTGTAATTATTTTATATTTTTTTCTTCTTGTAGTATCTTTGGTGAATTTCACTGATATGTTCCCTAGTCAATCGTGGTTGAGTCACCATCCCTGGAGATATTTAATAGATATGCAGACAGGGCACTTAAGGACATGATTTAGTGAGGGACTTGGCAGTGCTGGACTAATGGATGGAGTTGATGATCTTAAGGGTCTTTTCCAACGTAAATGATTCTGTGATTCTAAATGACAAACACCAGAATCCTCATCAGCAAAACCCTGTGACACCTAAGATTCATTACTCTAAGTCCCTTCACTAATTTTTAAGCCATGTTGATACATACCTTTAAGCTGATTTCAAAATTTGTACACTGCATATTCCATGGTGCTGCACTGATTTAGTCATTATGTAAAAATAACACTGCCAAATGTGACAAGGTCCGTAAGTGACATAAAAAAGGGCTACGACCGGAATGGAAATAGTTATATGTAGGCACATGGTCCTTGGGTCTAGAAGTGATCTGTAAGAGTGATCTGTAAGAGTCAGGCATCCTGTGAAACACAAAATAAGGGGGTAAGTGTTCCAATACAGATATCTGATCCTGCACATTCCAGGCTATCTGGGACCTTGATCCTCTGTCCCCCTCCCTCCCTCCCATCTCTGTAAATAACATTTCTGAATATGAACCATACTGCATCTGGCACAGAACTGCTCATGCCAAGCTGACTACACCCTTCTCCTGGGGCATAAGGTCAGGAATCATGATAAACACAGCAGTATAGGAATTTCACACCTTATAAAATGATTGTTTACAAGTAATAGCAGTGATTACTCAAAAAACATCTCAGGAAAAAAGTTAATTAGATATGCAGACACAGTAATTAGGCTGTAGCCACTACCAGTTACCTCTTTACCCAGCAGCCTGTGTCTTTCTTTTTCATCTTGCTTCTTTTTCTCCAAGGAAGCTTAGGCCCCTGCAATCTAACGGAGAGGAGAAACATCATTTAAATACCCTGCCCCAGCAGCACAAAGCCCTGATTCAGATCCTTTCCTTAGTCCCAAGGAAGAAACAAGCCAAGAGGGTGCCTTGTGGGGCATATTTATTTTGCTTACTAGCTTGAGACTAGTCCGATTTGGAGACTATCCAAACTATTCAGTCTCATAGCCCTCCCTTATGCAATTGCTTCAAGCTTAATCCCACTGGGAGCGGGCTGTCGGAAGACATTCAGCACTCATGAGCCTCTGTGTCTGTTCAATGTGCAGTCTGGATGGCCAACCACACAGAGACACCATCTGGGAAGAGGTGAAGAGCAGCTTCCCCAGCCTGTCTGTTCCAGCCAAGTAGACATCAAGGGCAGGTGATCCACAGCACACACAGGCTGCTCGGTCACACTTCCAGCTTGGAGCTGCCACTTCTCATCTGAGATGCAAGGACTCCGATGTAACAAAAAATCTGCTGTAGCACCCCTGGGCCACAGTTTGTTTCTTTCCACTGTACTTTAAGTGGGAAGTCGACTGTTTTCTATCTTCCCATACAGCTGCTCATCCCCAGTGCGTAGTCACAAACAACACATGCAAACTCCTTGTATCTCTGCAAGCATGTGTGCACCACACACTGAAGTACAGTGATTCTCACTGGGTGCCACCAGCTGTACAATGTTGGACAGGGTAGGTTTGACACACCATGAACTAATCTCTTTCCCTCACTCAGTCTTTTGGCAACTTAAGGGCTCAGGCTTTCTACATTTAGAAAATTCTCTCTAAAGCTGAAAACTCCACACAGGGACTTTCCAGACCCTTCAGAGGTATTGGAAACAGCAACACCATGTGTCCTCCTCCACTCTTACCAGTGAGATATTTAGGAGTTCCTCTGGGCTCATCTTAAAAATACCCAGAGCACAAAAATAAGTCATGCCTGAAGGTCAGTTAAAATGAAATCTTCCAAATGGTGTTGAAAGCGCCCCACTAGATGCAGCAAAGAGTAGGGGCTGGGACTTATTTCCCAACACCTTTCATATAGCTCAGTCAGTAGTTGTGCCAATGTCAAGGGGGAGCCAGGGAAATATTCCAGAGGGTCAAATTTTTCAGATCTCTTCCTTTCTGGGTAGAGATGTGGACAGACTGACTGAAATGGTGGCAGTATGCCTAGCACAAGGTTGTGGCTCCATGACCAGGGATCCATAAAATGGGGTTACAGAAAACAACAGCTACACCTTCCTTTGCCAGTCAGCCATAGGATGGATCCAGCTGCTGTTAAATTTACAGGTTCTTTACAAAGAAGAGAGCTATGGCCTGGCTGCCCCACCAGTGCTGTCAGCTGTAGCTGGAATGTAGTACATGGGGGACTGCAGACATGCATGAATTTCAGATTTCCATTTCTTCCTATGAATTAAACCCTTTTACAGTTATATTTGAGCCATTAATATTTGTTCTGTGCAGCTGCGAGAGGCTTCTTTGACTACATATAGATATTACATCTGCTATATTCACCCTCTGCCATATTCTCAGGAAACTGTAATATATAAAAATAACGTTAAGGTGGAGATAGAAGCTGACTAAATGAAAGCAGAAGATTAAAATCGTTGTTCTGGGGCAGAAGAAGGTAATTAATTTTAGTGGTTACTGCTCACTATCAAGTTTGATTATTTTATGGTTCCCATCTCTTTACACTTTCCTGTTTAATTATTCTCCCTTATCAGTCATTTGAAGATCAAGACCTGCAATACTGGTTTAATTCAGTCTTGTCCTCTTTTATGTTTTCTTGTCAAGACTGTTGTTATCTACTGCTTCTTCCATTCTGTGGCTTATTTGTCCTGCCAAGGCAACAAGCGTCTCTTTGTCAGCTCCCCAAGGTCACTTCTGGGACACCTTCCATATTTGTGACTAGATCTAAATCCAATGGCTCTAAGGTCACCTGCAAAAGCCCTTTGCCTTTTACAAGGCCTTACCTCACATCTCCTCTAGCTGCTCACAGAAGATCTCAGTAACTTGTACATAAAATAAATGTGCTAGAAACTGATGTTCTTATTTCTCTGCCTATTTGGCAATCCTTGGGCTGTGGTTTTCCTGGAGGAAGGAACTGTATTCTTCAGCTATGTCTAGACTGGTCAAACTAATAGTGTCTGAGCACAGGCCCACCACAGTCACCCACCCTGCTGAATTGGTAACACAGCCTCTGGCATGGTTTTGGCTGAGTCCAGCTAACTCTCTTCCAAGCATTACGTGGGCACAGTTCAAGTTTGAACATTAAAAGGGCCATGGACTGTTCCCAATAGGCAGTCGGGTCCAATGCTGTTTGGGAGAGAAAATTGTTTATCTGTATGGAGCAGGCTGCCACCCTACCAGGTATTACTGTAAATCGCAGTTCTTGCAACAGGGACTGCCTGGGATGTGTGCAGTGCCCATCCCCTGGGGATCTCAGCCATGACTGAGATCTCAGCTTGCTGCCTGAACCTCAATCACTAAATAGCGACTGCAATTTTCATTTCTAAGGTTTTATGAGTGCATAAGAAAGTACGTATGAAAATTTTTGCCTTTTTTTCTTCCTCACATCACTTGAGTATCCCTTCCTTAAGGCACAGAGACACCTCACTTTATGCTTCATGGAGAAAACCTAATTCCAATCTCCCTTTTATTTGACAGAAGACAAGAGAAAGGATAGAAGTGTCTGCACGCCCATTCTCCTCAAGCCATCTGCATTACTTTTGCTGACTCACGGGTTAACAGGGAGTAGCCAAGTCTGCCTGAGGGTTTCTATCCAAATCCTGCCTGTGTAACCTGTGGGTTTCTCATAAGGGACCATGCTGGAGCATTGGGACCTGGAGAGAGCCTGACTCTAGAAGTGGTGTGCTGCAGAAGAAAGGAGCATTCTGGGGAGGTACAGAGCCTCTCAAAGAGCATCCTGAAGACAAGACAGCTGTAAATGAGTTGCAACAGGGGAAATGAATGCGTGAGGTGGTGACTGAATGTGAGGAATAGCAACAGAATCAGCAGTGGAAGAACCTGCGCTACTCAGAGGGTCTCCCCATGTCTCTGGAGGGAGCAGGGTGTCAAAGATCCCTCCAGAGATATGCCTCTGGAGATAAAGCTGTTATTTCTTCCTGTAAGGGCCCTCTTGGAGCCCAGGGAGGAGAAGATAAATAGAAAATTGGGAGGTCATTATTTGTCTCTTATGGATCCTTAGAAAAGAGAAGTTATTGGCAAAAGCCACAGGTAAGAAAGGAGCAAACAAAAGCAAGAATCCTTGTGCATGTCTCCCCTGCTGTCAACAACACACACTTACAGCCTGGTGCCTTCTTGGGCCAAGCATCAAGGGCTGGAAAGTCTTCTTCCTTGCACGCCTCTGACAATAGCACATGGAGGTTTTGCCGCTACTTTGTTTTAGAGGCAGTAAAACCAAACAGAACAAGGAGAGTGTGTGCATATGCTTATCTAGATTTCAGGTTTAAAAGAGGAAAAAATTCTGAAGAGTAATTCAAATCTTTCTTAACTTGGATTCTTAGTCAAAGCATTGCTACATCATACTTTCTAACCCCTGGCACAGAGCTGAGCCCTGAGATCTTCCAACCACCATTTCTTAAACACTCCCATCCCATGGCTGCAATACAGTCAGTATTTGGGAGCAAGATTTAAAAAACAGTTTTATACCCATGCCCTCATTCTGCCACAATTAAACACCATTTCCAGAGGTGTGCTGAGATTACTGATGGTATTAAATGCAAACAAAACTTATAAAGACATATTAGCATCATTTGCCTTTAAAAGGCACAAAACCACATACATGCACTCACACATGCACAATTTTGCCAAGCATTACAGCCAACGTTATTTTTAAGCTTCTGTCAAATAGATGCACAACTGCTGTGAGGATTCTATGTTTAAGACATCTAGTAATATTTCCAATACCTTCCTCTTGAATATCTAATTTTTATTTTCAATTATTTTTCCAAAGAGCTTTTGAAATATTCACAAAGGCTAAACACATTTAATCTTGCACATTTAAGGTCTGATATCACTATGTTTAAGTAAGTTTGAAGAAACACTACTATTTCAGGGATGCTCCTCTTGCTACTGTGTTGGGGTTCACCCTGATAAATCTACAGACACAGTGGTAAATTTTCTCTACTGCATCCAACAAGAATATGCAAAAAAGTCAGGCACACATGCAGGAGAAGTTGTGAGAGCTACTGTTTTAAACTGTGAGGCCTCAGTTTAGGAAGTATTCTTTATATTAGAAGTCCTGAAGTGAGTAGAAAGCTTGTTTCACTGAGTTTCTCAGGGGCAGTTCATGGCCTCTGCATTTGACAGATCAGAATAACACTGCTGCTCCATTCCTGAAATGCTGATGCAGTATTTTCACTAGGATTCTCGCAGAGGGAGTCTAAAGAAAAAAAAAAACCCGCACCCTAGATTAAATTTCAGTGGCAGTCAATCAAAGCATGAATGCTTAAAACAACTCAAATGTAACTGCTTTTGTGCACAGATATTACCTTGCCATCCCATAATACAAATCCCATTTGTTTTCACTGATATAGAACCTTGTTGTAGAAATGTCATTACAGCAAGAAGCAGCATCAGGGGGGATTTCAGGTTTTCCTTTGGATTTGTTTCTTGGAAGGTGAACATATCTGCACTATGTCCAAAACATACACAGGCAGTATGTGACAACATATCCTAGTTGTGTTCACAGTTGTCACCTCAAGCTACCTCCACTGCCTTCCCAATACTTCCACAAAGAACTAGACCTGTATGAAAAAAAAAAATTTGCAATAGGCAAAATAATTTCTAGTATGAATAGATGAGAAAATGTCCAGAAAATATATAAACACCTTCCAAAGGTCCTTGGCTCAGCTCCCCAAGCCTCCATAGTCAGCATCAAACTGACCGCTCAGCTGAAGGTATTGCCAGCAAACAACATAGGGTTCAACTGCTTTTAGAAAAAAAAATGCAGAACTTTGCTTTCAGAAGCCAAACCAACAAACAAACCACCCCACCGTGGTAAGAGTGATGTTCACAAAACTGACATATTTTTCACTCAGTTAAACCTCATGGAAATAATAAAAACTTAAACAGAAACTCTAAAATTTTGCCTTGGGCAGAATGCTTGAAAGAGCAGAAATCCAAAGATCCCATGACATCCACAAGAGACTTGATTATAGTCAGCGATAGTATGCGGCAGGCCCTCAAACACTGCATTAACAGGTGGGAGCATTCACATGCAGGAATAATAAACCAGGAAAAAACTCTCCAGAGTCCCAGACATGTCACCTTGTGCAGCAGAATATTCCAGATTGCTTTGCTTTGCCTTGAGGTGGAGGGAGGACCACTGCAAGCAAGACATGTGTGTGTGCCTTACCTGTGTGTTCTTTCACACATACATGTAAGATTAGTCTGAAAGTTAGGCAGTTGGTGTCAGCCAATCAAAGCAGAAAACTCTTGGTGTTATCCAAGACAGTGAGGCATTTATAAGAGTATAACAGACACAAGATACCAAGGAAACAGGAAAAGTAAAGACTTAACTTCAGGAGACTGAATATTTGACCAAGATGTTCAGGAAACTTGGAAAAATCCTACTGACCTCAGTGCCAATCCTCCTGATTAATAGTTTGCCAAAAGTTTGCTATAGTTCTGATTAGAAACATATCAGAATCTAAACTATATTCGACAACTCTTCGTGCAGTAAAACAGCATGTAGAGCAGTAGTGAGTATCTCACTGCCTGTGCCATCTCTGTCTGAATAATGTCACAACCTGCCCGTTCTCAGTGCTATAATTGTTTTATTTCATTTTATGGGCCTCACTTCTTAAATTGCTTCCTAGGCCATTTCCTTTTTTTCCTCCCTCCCTTAATTTATACAGGACTCAGTTTGAAGTTCTATTTGAAACTATATAAGTTATTCTACATCAGTTCTTTACAACTTGCTTTGTTTGCCTATCCACTTTTTTAGACATTTCCACAGCACTAAAAGCCCTTGTGAAGTACAGATCAAATGTAAGGCATACTTCAGCTACAAAAAACCTGCTCTGCTTAGCATGACAGTAAGTTAAGGTTACAAAAATTATCTGGTTTCAGTAGCTTGTCAAACTTACGAACTTCTTGCCCACTTTTCACTTGCAAACAGAAAATGCAGACTGTTTGAGGCTGTGTTCACTATGCCTGGCTTTAGGACTGCATAGAATTTACAATCAAATTACAAACCTCTAAAAATAGGAGGTGATACCGTTGACAAAAGCAAAATTTGAACCTTGCAAGATGGACTGCTACAAATAAAACAAGTCAAAAAATTGTAGGTATGGCTGGAGCATTCCCAAACAGACACAATCCCTCAGACCATCTGGGCTGTTAAAAGCCCTACAGTACACTGGCGTTTGTGCCTTTGGTACTTAAAATTTTGGGCTGTTGCCAAACTGTGACTTACTTTTGGTCTCCAGCTGCATCTGTTACTTCTGGTTGGTCTGTCGTCTCTCTCTGGCAATGTAGTAGTTGGGTCTGGTTATTTATGGCTCCAACTTTTGCTCAAGGAAAGACTTGTGCCTTCCTGCCTGATGAATAGTGCTAATCATATTTACCTTGTTTCAGCAGTTCCACAGGGACCATCATCAGTCTCTGGGCTGCTGTTTTCCCTTGACAGTCTCAGTTTTCTGGCAAACACTCATGGTGTTCCTTACCCCCAGTAAACATAAAGGTCTTTACCCTCTGCCTCATCCCCAAGAGGCTCAGCCAAGACAGAGGGGAAAACACCCTTTTCCCACTCCTTCAAATAGCTCATCTCACTACAAATTATATTTTTCATGCTGCTGCTAACTACTCTCTACACTAACTGCAACCTTAAGGTCCTTCCTAGCATTCTTCCTATCAAGAACTCATAGAGAAACCTTAAAGAAGCAGGGAAAAGAGATTACAGGAAGGGGAGGATGGAGTAGTACCATTGCAAACGGACAAAATGAAATTGCTGTGAGGCAGAAGCACACAAAGAACTATAAAAATTAAGGGTGCTTTTCCAGGGACCAAAGGTCACAACACTGGCAGAGAGCTGAGAGATCACATAAAGATGGGCAAGTCAACTCTGTGCAAGAGACGCTGGAGAAAGAAACAGATAGGTAGTTTCCATGATTGCAGGATCACCATTCCATCTAGCAGAAACTGAAAACTTCTCCTAAGCAGGAAAAGATGCTTGGAAGTGTACAGAATGATTGCACTTAAGACGGAAAGAATATGATGCTCATTTAGAGATGACAGTGGAAAAGAGCTGAAATGTATGGGTTAAATTCTAAATGTGACTTGAAAAATTTAGCTGCTTCACTTCAGCAGTGATGTCATTAATAGCCTAACTTGCAGTTTTGAAGACTTTCATGCTGTTAATCCCAGTTTTCCATTGCATGACTCCTGGCTGGTATTTCTTTGCCTGGTTCGTTACACTGATTTTTGGCCAAGAACTCTTGTAGTTGAATCACAGGTCACTGAGGTTTAAAATAAATAGGAAAAAAAAATTGAGAAGGGATATGTGACTTCATTGGTGATTAAAAGGTTCTTGGTGTGTTCTGAGAAAACATTCAGGTCAGAATAAACTGGAAACAGGAAAATGGGCATTCATACTAAGGTTAACTTGGAAAACAGTTCTAGACAGAAAGAGTTATTTACCACAGATTTTTAATCCTAAACCACTCTGCTTTTGTAGAGATCCATTTTAGGCTGAGATCAGTACTAGTGGATTAAATTTGTCATATGTCTTTCATCAGTAGAGAAGGGCAGTGATTACTTGACTTGGCCCTACGTGGCATCCATGTCTTGCTCAGTGAATACAACCTGCATCCCCAAACTTAACTTTTCTTGCCTTAACAATAAAATCAAAAGTGCAAAAGAAGCAAATGAAAGTACAAATGCTACCAAAATAGTAAAACAAACCAACACCGGTTTTCCAGCAAGACAGCTGCTGTTCTGTGATGGTTTTGCTCATTTAAAGAGCCGAAACAAACCTACTTTAGATACAATATTTAAGCTGCTCCTAAGAGAAAGGTTATCTCCATTTTCAGCAAGAAATTCCAACATGATATTAAGGGTTATCAATTTTCAATTCATTTGCTGAAAACCAAATGCTGTCACTAATAATGATTAGACCTTGATCTTTGAAGGATGTTAAGTTAAAAAAAGAATCCTGTGTTACTACATTGAGCCCATAAAGGATTACCCTTTTATTAGCGTAGCTGAAGGATTAGTAGAAATGTTTGTCTAATGAATGCAGCTACTATATTTGAGCACATGCCTGAATAAGCTACTGGTCGATTGAAACCTATCTATTTATAAGTACTCCTGAATGGTGCAAAAACTATCTGTCCTTAAGTATTACAATGGCTTTTGCATAACAGTAAATATTTTATTGCCATTCATGTATTGAAATTCACCTCATTTGCCAGTCTTATGTCTGAAACCTATCACGTAAAATGCACAGGAATGACTTTCCTACATCTGGCCTGATTTCCAGTCTCTGTAGTGCATACAGGTTTCATGGAGATGTACCTTTCTGTAAGTGTACCTCTTACACCTTCAGAATTAACAGCTGTTTCTATGACAGAAACAAGATTCTACATATGTGTATATGCTCATGTTTATAACATGCATATACATAAATACACATATATATGCACAATATAAACAAAAATAATCAAATTAATTTATTGAAATAATTTTTGAAACACAAAGTACTTAGTTTGAGTAATCACACTGAAAACAACTCCATACAGTTGATGGCAATTTTTTCTTCTTTAGAGCAAGATTTTTCCTATCAAATTCCAGTTTATTTTTAAGGTCAGAGTACTCAAACTGTATACCCTATCAGCTGTTACCTTTTCCCTATTTTGTATGCACTTCTGGTACAGAGCTCTTCATGAATGCAGATGAAGAAAAATTAGGTACTTGCATATTATTTTAACTTGCATTACTCTGGAAATAGCATTAGTTTCTTTAGCTTCCTTTTAACCCTGAAATACATCATGTCCATCTGTACTGTCAGTCATGCAGCCACTGATATTAAGACTGAACAGAAGAGCTAAGCCAAAAAATTTCAAAGAGACTTCACAGCTTCTTGGGCAGTACTGGTCCAAAGCAGGATAAAATTAATACCCATTTTTTTTCTGTCTTATTTATTTTGAAAACAAGAGGCATAGTTTCAACCAATGTATGTACACATCTGAAAGCTGAACTTGTAAATGTGTCCTCTGTATTTGATACAAACCATACACCATTTTTAGATCTATAAAATTATTCAAAGCTTTACTTCTTTCCAAAGCACTTTTGGTACAGGGCACTGCATGAATGATGGGATGAGAGCCGCCTGCCTTTCTGAACGTACCAGGCAGTGTGGTCAAAGGAACATCAAGGACAATGTGACATGGAACACAACATTTACTGGCATGTATTCAGGATGACCTGCCTGAGTCAGTGTGGCCCCACGGGCCCTAAGAACATTCACTTCTGCTCATGAGTAATGTCCCAACCCAAAAACCTTTTAGCACCACACCCGGCCCAACACAGCCCTCTGGGTGAATCAGGAGATCTTCCCTGGGGTCAGCCCCACCAGAGGCTGAAAATACATCATAGGTTGAACCATATTAGGTCAAAGACATAATAACAAACCCTATTTGGCCACAGAAATAAATTCTTTTTCATACATCATACTTCCTGGCTTTATACTCATCTTCAGAACTCTGAGACAGTTGTTTTCCCTGTCCAGGTTTGTAGAAGTTGAAAAATTCTAGACTTAGCTGTTTTACCTCCATGTCACACCAAATTAGTTTCAATGGCAGACAGATGTCAAAACAGGCAAACTAATACTTCAAAAATCAAAAAGACAAAAAAGATTGGAAAGTACCTGAAGTTCTACTGTGAACCATAAACCATTCCTGCAAATATTGCTTAATTGAGTCCATGCTACACTAAGTAATAATCGCTACCATTTGCTGTATATAGAGCACTTGAAAATAACATAGATATTATAGAGGTTTTTTGTAGATGTGACAACTATATCAGGAAAGGACTGTTCAGTTTTGCTAAACTCTCGATGATTCTGCAGTTGTCATGGGAGTGATGCAAGTAAGATGACAGATACTCCCCATAAGATGGAGATCTGAAAAGTCTGCAGTCTTTAGGAAATTTTCCTTCCTCTTTCAATACTAACCAGATTTTCTGACAGCCAGAACTTTTACAGAAACATTGTCTTCATGACAATGGTCTCCTAGATCTGTTCTGAACCAAATGCTGCTGCCACGAGCACAGAAAATTAGTACCATACAAAACTGAGGTGGCTTTTGTCTGTAAAGATTTAAAAGGCCCCTGTGATGATCAAAGAAGCAGAATGGGCTCACCTTGTACCTGAGGAAGATGAAAATGACATCAACACAAAGAAAGAAGTAGCAAGTACATACCTGGTAGAGTGATTTACATCAGGTGTTCAGTCTCATGAATGAAGTGGCTGAGATTTTCTGGCATCATCTGTTCTGAAAAGCCAGTCTTTTGAACAGTGAGTCAGCTACTGCCTCTCCATCTCACACAACATGTAATATTGTCTGTACATATTTAAATTGTGTACTTTTAAGTCTCTGCAGACATCTCCCCTCTATTACATTAATTATGACGGGAAACCTGATGTGCTGTTGTAACAGTAGTCATCCCACTCTTCAGGAACACACTGTCTGAGGACAGTAGGCTTTATCTCTATTAGGTGAAAAACAAAGTTGTTTACATTCCATGCATCTGCTAAGAGAGGGAGGCTCAAACGAGGAAAACATCTGTTCTGAGAAAACATGCAAACATAAACAATAGTTTTAAAAGATATTTTCTTAGTGAATAAGGTTAAGTCGCATAAAAAAATAATTATAAAAAGATAGTATTGGTGGCACTGTAGTAAAACTCTCAGCCTTTTTTTTTAAGTCATGTGGACCCCTCACTATACATATCAGCAAAATGGGAACAGCTAAAGCAAATTCGCTCTGCAAAAAACTTAATGCCTCCTCCCTTTCTGGGCCATTTCAACGAAGAGGTGTTTTGGAGCTTGCTGTCCTTCACTAGAAGGTAAACTTGTTGCTAACATGGTAATTTCTGTGGGCACCTCATGTATAAATACTGTCAGCAAATAATTTATTCTCCATTCTCAGAAGCTTTACAAAGCTACACAGCTTTACAAAGGCATCAAGAGGGTTTCCACCTCCATGCATCAAAATAACATGCATTTACTGCTGCTTCAAATCCAATTAATTGTTTGGTTTTCTTGTACCTTCTGACTTTTTTTTTCAGGGAGAATATTCTTACCATTCAGTAACAGCCCATACCACAGACTGTGCAAATCCAGAATACAGATAACCATATTTTTGGAGACTGCATCATTTTTATGCAGGGAAGAGGAAGCTAAATCTATGTAATTGAGGAAATCATTTTGCACAGGTTTCTGGAAAACTCTGCAAAAAATCCTATTTTAAGCAGAGATGCTTAAAAATGAAACCATGCCAAATCATCTAGATGAAAATAACTCACTTGGGTCTAGTCAGATCTAAGTATTTTAGATTAGACTGCAGTTTTATTGCTTCCTCAGTGGGGGAAATCCCCATGCCATAAAAAGCCCAAATGAAGTGTGAGTCTATTGCTCATGCAACAAAAGTTATGTACATTTGAATAAACCAATATTGCTTTAAGTAATATGTTTGTAAATCCTAATGCAACAAACAGATTGCTACTTCCACTGTATTACAAGAATAACAAAACCCACTGAATTCTTGCTCTCAGGATCCCACTCCCACCCTGTAATTAATTAACACCAAATTAAATGGGAAAGTCCTGGGACGACCTATCGAAACACCTCAGGTCCCGGCCCTGCCCACAGCCTCCCAAGCTGGGCTCAGCTCCCACCTCTGCTGAGGAGGGATGCTTCTCCATCCCTCCTGCCCAGCGCCTGCCCTGCTCCCTCAGGGCAACCAAGGTGGGGCATCCCGCGGCATCCTGGCGCCTGGGTGAGATGCAGGCAGGCGGAACTAAGCCTCCATAATTGCCTTACAAAAACCAGTAGCTCTCTTCCAGAAAATCTAGGGCTGAGGAACCAAAACACGCAACTTCGTCAGACAGCACGGCCAGATAAGAAAGAATCTTAAAAGGCAGCCTGAACTCCGAAAAAAAACCTGACCACAAGAACAGCACTGTACAGAAAAATGTTTATTCAAAGTGTTGTTGCCTGAGAATTGCTACCATTTCATCAGCAAAAGCAGTGGCAAAAGAAACAGTCATTATTGTCTTCCTGTCACGAAATCTGGTCCATATGTCAACACTGGTCTCTCAGCTGGTTGCTCAGTTCCTGAAGTTCAGCAATCATGTCGTCCATAGCTGTCACCTCATCAGCTATCTCACTGTGAACCTCATTACTTGTTACATCTATGAAAAGTTGCTGCATGACAAAAAGAAATACTTTTAAGTACTTTATAAATAAATACTGCTAAAATACACATGCTGTTTCTCTATTTCGGTGTAGAGACAGAATACAGGAAGCTCAACAACACAATAGCCTTTCGTATTTTTGCTAACTATGATGGCATCTCTCTGTAATAAAAGGCTATTTTGTGGCTAATTAACAGAAAGTGCGCACACACACACACACACACATATAGACACATACAGAGACCTGAAAGCTGTGCCACACATCTAATATTTTGCCAAAGGGGTTGAATCCTCCTGTGGACATCGGGTTTCTGTTCTGACCAGACTGCCTATGCTGACTCCTGATTCCACTGAAAGTAAAGGACTTTTTTCATGAAACTCAAAACATACTGTCATTGCAGTTTACAAGCCCACCTGCTGATAAATTAGTTGTGAACTTTAATGACCATTTTTTCCATTTTTCCCATATTCTGCTGCATAATTTTCTCCAAACTCTCAAATAAATACTTTTTGACATTTGATGTCCAGATATGCACGGGTGGAGACATTCACCTGAGTGCAATTAAGTTATAAAAGAGAAAACAAAACACTACAGAATGACAAAAATACATGGTTCTTGAAGACAAAAAAAAAGCAGCTAACTTGTGAGCAATCATAATCTATCCATAGGGAAAGCAAGAAAGCAAGAGAGAGGACTGTTACATGGCTGGTCTAAAGCCTGGAGATATGCAAGCTCTGACGGGAGCTTTGTGCACGCTGCACCTGAACATGTTGCTATTGCAAGACCAGGACCTGTTATTTGACTCAACTAATATTGAGGCTGCGTGAGGTATCACTCCACAAAAACACCCAAACATATGTTTCCCCTTTATTACGTAAAAGCGGAGTGATTCACACTTCATTTGACACAAACACAAAGCCTACATTTAGAGACAAAAACAAACCAAGAAAACAAAAGTTGCTCTGGAGTACATCTGTACATCATTAATATCATCAAAGCATAATGGGACAAGATACGCATGTAAACAAAAATGTTCTTAAAAGGCTTGAACCAAGGTTTTCAATGTGCCCCAAAACCGTGTTGTCACCGAAGAAAGGAACATCTTACACAAAAATAAGAACATGTTCTTGCTACAAGTACAGAAACCTTCTCTGATTTCAGCCCCAAAATCTTACACTGGGAACGTGATAGAACAGTTTGGTTCTTTCTGGCTAAGACAGCTAAATAAATCAGGATAATATAATTATTGTTTCTTCCCCTCGCCCAGTCAAAGAAATCTATTCATCCAGACATCCTGGGGAAGTTTCCCACACCATCATTCTTTGGGCTTTGTGCCCCATGTTTCCCCAAAACAGTACCCACATTTCATGCACTTATGATACACCTCCATAATCTTTCTCTTTTTCACAGACCCCACCTGTCAGATCCAAATGCTGCATGGGGGCAAGGAGCAGAAGAGAGCCCACTGTGCTCTTTGCCACAGCATGTGGCTTCCCAGAAGGCTCTATACAGAAAGAAGTCCATGAACAACACATTTTTGAGTTGCAGACTGTGGGTGCGTTTGCCAGTCCAGCACAACACCAGAGATCAAATGTCAAAGATGGAGATCCCATGAAAAGAAAGAAGTCTGAGAAGCAACATTGTTTTCACCTGTTAAAAAAACTACTGATTTGTTCCAATTGCATGCAGTGACTACAACTTTTTGGAATTTTATCTTTTAAAAGTTACTTTCACTGTTCTTTTATTCCTTCTGAAAACTTAACTAGTGAGTCTGCTCTTAGCCCATTTTTTAAGTGCTTTTCTCTATTAAAAGAAAAAAGGAAAAAAAATCCCATGCTCATACTGACTCACAGGGCAGCAAAAGGAGATGCTACAGTCAAGCTTGGACAGGCGTAAACAGTGCTAAACTATTTGTTCATTGGAACTGACAGAAGATGACAGTTTTTAAACTACAATGCACTTTGAAAATTCAATATGACTTCAAATTAAAAATAAGATGGCATCTTGGAAAGGATATACAAAAACAGTGAGGTCACATAAACAGCTTAATCTCTGACATGTCAGTTTTCTCAGAAGTACCATAAAACTTACAGCCAGCATTATCTGCCAATAGTATAGATGTTCTCTTTATTAGTGCCTTCAGAAAGTAAGAATACAATTTACTAGACTCATGCATTCTTCATCTTTCAAATACTGCATGGTCTTTCATAATATAAACTACCTGTACTTGTGTTCTTATAATTAATGTCACATAGTCTTGCTTTCTGTACAGTAATACTCAGTCTATGCACTTCAAAAAAAAACATGTTGTGAGTCACAACAAAACATAAGTTGTGGCTTTTTTCAACAGATTCCAAGGTCTTACCTATGCCAGTATCTAAAAGCCGAGTTACAAATTCAGCTTGTGTCTGCTTATGCAACTTTCCTAGGCTTTTATCCTTGAAATTAAAGGACTTAAAATGAGCTAAGTTCAGCATACTGATGATTAATCAACACTTTGTAACACAAGCACGGTATAAAACTTATGCTCTATAATTCACAATTGCTAACCCCCCTCCACAGGCAGGAAGAATCTCTCTTTAAGACATGAAGTGTATTTTGAATGAAAACAGATGATTCAAATATGATGACAATTTCAAAGTAATTAATATTTGAATTGGTAGGGTATCCCTGAAAACCAGACTAAAAATGAGTTCTATCTTTTAATAAATAACTCTTTTTAAAACACTTCAAGTGACACAAATAGTCCTGACACATTTTGATTTTTTCTGCAGGTTTAGATCCCTTCTTTCTGAGATCTCTCCCATGATCACTCACATAAAAAGTAGGTCTCTGAAATGACTGATTTCTTTCAAACGCTCAGATCGGTTTGCTCAACATGTTAAGCAATATTCTAACTTACTCTACAATGTCAATGCTCCTCTTAAACTAGTACGTTTATTTCAGTCAAAGCCTGGCAGGAAGAAGGGAAATCAAAGTTTATTTAAAACTGGAATCCTTAACAGCATAGAGATGAATATCCACCTGATGATGCACTGAGACAGGCAGGTATTATTTGATCTATAATTGATTCAAAATGGATAAATGATTTCTGGCAACAGAACAAAGATTCCTAGCTTTCAAACAAAAATTCCTACCTTTCAAACATTCCTACCTTTGCTTTGGATGACAAGCCACGTAAGTTGAGCCGAGCTGAAGAAAGTATCTGCAAAGCTTCCTGATGATTAGATTTGTTCTTACTGCATTTTATAGCCACTAGAATCCAAATACAGAACCCAAAACAAAAAAGCATTAGCACTCTAGCAATAATCTTTAAACAAAAACATGTAAAGATCTTGATACCTTCCATTGGCAATTTTTAAAAGTAATATCCCCAAAACGAAACATGAAGAAAAAAAGTGCCAAGTAATATTAAGAAGATAACTCCAAACTCAACAGGTATATGTATCCTTCTTAAACATAAATAGCACAGAACAGTGAATAATCTTACCAAGTTGAAGTTTCATCCGTCTCCTGACTGGCACATTCAGTCAAACAACTTACGTGAATATCTGAGGACTGAGATGAACTGCATTTTCACTTGCACTATGAAGTTGCTAGATCATGAAATTAATTGATTCCATGTTTACCAGTCATATGTTTACTGACTCACCCTACACAATTTCTGCCTCATTCCAAGTATATTTTGTCTGCACCATCGGGATGATACTCTCTGTTACAGGACTCCCAATAGTAGGAATAAATATAATGGGTAAAGGAGAATACTATTTTGCCACTAAGCTTAATAAATATATGTTACATTATTCATGAATAATGAAGTTTCTTTTCAGGTGAACGTACCATGTGCAATCTCTAAGGCTCCTTTTACCACTTCCTTAAAAGAAGAAACATCTTTCTCCCAATCACTTGATTGAATTTCACATTTATGCGCTTTAGTGAGACACTGCAGTGACTGCAAGAAGGAAAAAAGAATTATCAATATGTGAGAAAACAAACTAGGAGACTCCTTTAGTTATAAGTACCTATGAAATTAATGGTCAACCCAGAAAATGAATGTATCTTTACTGTGCTTGATTTCCTGCGAGTTGGAGCACTGTCCTTCTCTGCAACAGTAAGCGCCAGCTGTAACACAGATGTTCTTCACCAATATTGCATCTCAAGTATGAGAGGCATATAAAGTAACATGTCTAATTTTTATCTCTTAAAAATCTGTCTAGACTGATGGATGTGACCCATGTTTTCCAACTCCTTGTAATTAAATGCACATGAAAAACAGAAAAATACTTGCATTCACACTTCGAATAGCAAATTTGTACCTAAAAAAATTGTAACTGAGTACATCAAAGCTTTCTTCCTGTATATGTGTTCTTGGCAAATAATATATTTTACAGACACAGCTATTAGCTGCCTAACTGCTCTGGTTCTGTGTGAACAGGAAAAATAAATGTAAGCAATAGGGAAGGAGGGTCCCATTAAAGAAAAAAAGAAAAAAAAAGAAAAACTTAAGCAGAAGAAATTAATTTTTGCTATTGAGTTTTGTTTTCTTTTTACAGCATCAGAAACATGAAACAAATACATATCAGGAGTTACATGCATGGCTTGGTTCAATGAAAACTCTCTGGTTATCTTTTTAAAGAGTTTAAATATCATATAAAAGAAAAACAAATTTTCAGTGTGGTACATACACATGAGCACAATAAAGACTTCTGAATTTGGGGGGTGTCACCCCAGAAGCTTCTACCCTCTCTCTCCCACTGGCGTTTCAATCACTATGGCACAGGTGACTGAACGGCTCATGCTTTTCTAAATCACAGTAAAGGGATATTAAGTCAAACCAGAGAGAATTGTATTTTTTTTTTCATAACAACCTAGGTTATAACTGGTAGTAGTTCTGGCCAGCAGAGGCAAGAACTTCCAAGAGAAGGAACAACAGTTTTTACAGCAGTCTGATTTCAGTCTGCACATGTCTGAGCCAGAGCAGCAAATTAGGGGGGTTTTGCTGACAGATGTGAGGGAGGGGAAAGAATTCAAATCTTATGGGCTATTTGTTTGCACTTCTGGAACCTGGATTTATCCTGAAAGGAAACAGTTATGAGCTGGGGAAAGTTCAAGGAACAGAGGGGTTTCATAGCCTTGGTATGGATCAGCAGGAAACTTGAAGGTTGGAAAGATTCCTTGGTGGGAAAGGTGTGGACTGGACTGCATTCAGCATAGGGAAGAAAGAAGTACTGAATGAGGTGGCAGTTCAGATACACTGAAGCATGAGAGTAAATATATGCTAAGGTAAAGAAAAAAAAATAAACCCCTCACAAACTCAACACTTCAGTAGTTTTACACTCCTAACTTGTAAACCTTGTCTGACTTTGATTCAATTTACAAAGCACTGTTGCGAATTGTAAATGTAGTCTAGTGATTCATGTGGCATCAGATATAGCAGCAGAGCAGAAAATTAAAAAAAAAGCAAACCAACAACCAAGCCACCCTTTACAACAGCCAGACATACAAGATTGTTCTTTCAAATGCAATGTTGGGAACTGAATTGGTTAAATATAATTAAACCTGCATTATATAAGGTGCAGAATAAAAGGGTATGGAGCAAAGGTCAAACCCTACATTTGTAAGGAGGTATATGACACTATGAATGATCTCTTCCCATCTCTGTCCTGTGATGCCGCAATATAGTAAATAAGGCCCTTTCAGAATTCATTGAACTTTTGCATAATAAATGTGGGTGAAAAACTGCAAGTCTACATCTAGAATTTTTCCATAGACAGCTATATGCACTGAATATCTGACTGACACATGATGGTGCCTATGGCAGTGAAGCAAACAAATACTGGTTTTATACTTTTTACTTTATAATATGGTATCAGAAATCAGTGATTATTTAGTGTTTTGGAAATGAATTTGTACACTGTAAATGAACGTATACTGTGGCTGTAGGCAGTTTTGCTCTTTCATGATCTGTATCTATGGTACCATCATACCAGGATATTTAGATACACATATAAGCATACCTTAAGTATTTATAAACATCATTCTGTCTTGCAGGGACTGTAAGCATGTTCCATAACCAGTCTGATTAGGAAACACAGTTTAAGTCCTGTCTCCTCTACAAATTGAAACCATGTTTTTAACTGGGTTAGTAAAAATACTGTGATGTAACCAGATTCTGAAATGATTACATTTATAGTATAGACAGAGCCTCTGCTACTTTGCATGTCTGAGTAAGAATTTGAGGATATATTACAGGATATTGCAGTGTCTGTATTTCTGAATTCTAAGTAGGCCAAATCCCTTTTACTTCAGCTGTAAAGAAAAAGAGGGAAGGAAAAAGGGTAAGAACTGGAGATATAACAGACAGTAGCAATCACAAAACAAGGCTTTTCACAGGGTAAAGCACAAAGAGACAACAAGCAAGGCCCAAATTATTTTAAGTTTAAGCCCAGAGTCATATAATTTGTAGGCCCAACAATCTTCCTAATATGCCTGACATCAAGCAACAAGCAATCCTCCAGACAGACATTTCTGCCTCCTCCAAAGGCATACCCTGCTTCGGAAGCACGTACTGAATGCCAACCTTGTGTATTTTCAGCTACACTGAAGAGCTGATAACCCATAAGTATTTTTGGAGTGTGCAAAGCTATTTGAATTTTGGAAATTTAATATCAAATGCAAAGCACACTTCAGCATACAACAAAATAAACACTCCTAGCAGTGCAGAGTGGTTATTTTGGAAATGCAATCAATTTGACTCCCTGGAAGCGATAAGGACAAGAGATAGCAAAACCAGCAACAGGTAAAGAGAAACCAATGGTTCAAACTGAATACTATTATTTAATTACATTTTAAGCTAATTAAGGCCAAAGCATTTTTTAATCTGGGAACTCTACCTGTGTTATAGACTATTTTAAACGCATTTTGCCTTAGTGATTGCAAAGTAGAATACAGATGGCTTATGCTGCCGCTGCATCACGCTTTTAAGACTCTTTTTGTTTTTTCCAGAAGCTGCAATATCTTGTCTCCAGAATCAAAGACTCCAATTTAAAAAAACCCTCAAACCCACATCACCATACAGACATTAAATTGTTGCCAAGAAAAGTTTCAGAACACAAATCCAGGACAACGTACACATGCTATGATAGGATGCTTCAAAATGAAACGCTGTTAATAAAAAAGGGATTTTTTTTTAAATGCACAAAAACTGATGTAAAACATCTTGCTCCTGTTGTAACAAAAACGTGTGCTGAAGGAACATGAAAAGCAGAAAATGAGCTTATAAAAACACTAAAGCAAAACACGTCTCGAACAAGAGCACGTCAAACTATAGCAAGCACTATAATTTGTTAGAAGACAGAAGGTTTCTATCAGAAGTATAAGAAGGTATACCTCATGTCATATTTACCTTTTCAATATCTTCCCCATTATCATTCTCTCCATTTCCATAAAGTTGGGCATAAAGTCTCCAGATGGTCCCATCATTTGTCACTCGTGAAGTGACCCTGCCCAAGAGCTCTCGCAATTTCCCCTTCAATCCACTTGCTGCATCTCCAGCACGATCTGCCATACTATCCACTACTGCTCTGACCAGAATAGCCAGCACCTTAAAAAAGCAGTAGGAGAGATTTTTTATTTCAACTCAAATCAACATCAATAGATATAATGGCATATTTGGTCCCTCCTAATGGTTCAGTAAAATACAAATATAGTACCATATGACAAGTAGAGAATTTACTCAGAAATACGCTATTAGGGGAGTAATTCAACTCATTTAAAACCTCATCTACAAGATTCTATGTTGGTGAACATAAAGAGGTCAAAGACCTAAGGCAGAAATTTGGGTTACGTGAACAGGCTTGTGTGACAAGTAATGGTATAGGAAATTGTGGCAGCATGCAAAAGATACAGTTCTAAAAACATCAGTAAAGAGTCTGAACCAAATTAATTCAGATAATGGAAGACACTGTTGCTTACAGAACCTCTATCTGACTACCTGCAGAAAGTGAAAGATGTACAGTGGGTAAGATGGAAAATGAAAGGTAACTGAATATCACCTTGGGAACCTCTGTTTATAAGGAACTTCTGGTAAATTACTAGTCAAGTCAGTTCCATCAAACTCTTTTATAAGTACTCATTAATGGCCATCTTTTCTGAGCCACAGGCTCGAGAATGTGGGATCTGACCCATGGAAATGCTGAGCATGTGTAGCTGCTGGTGAACAAAACGGGAGCTTGGTTTTGCATGTATGAAATGCTACATAATACCAGGTGTCCCTGAAAAAACTGTGAGTCTTCATGTCCCAAACTGGACACTGAAAATTAGAAAACAGTCTCCCTTTGCCTCAGTTCCTCCTCAACAAACTGAGAAACTGCATGTGTAAATTAAGACAGTAGATCATAGGGTGAATTAGAGGAAAATAAACCCCAGAAAAGGTGTGGCTTATTAAGTGAGTAATACCTGTTCTGTGCACTGCACGAGACACAGAGACTGGGGAAGAAAAAGGATAAAACCAAAATGGAAGTCTCATGAGGCATGCATTGACGATAGGCCAGTAAAAGTCACACAAGCACCTTCATACTGGTACTTCCTAACTTGTCAGGCTGTCATTTGGCAACTTTAATGCTCCAACATTTTTGTCCATGTGGTACTAATACTTACAATGAAATCCCATTCATAGCAATATTAATATCGAGATAGTAATAAAACGAATTTCAAAGACGACTTGTGATTAGCCACAAACCACAGAAACATACCACTGCTCTGGCAAAAGTAGGATGGGGTGTGTCCTCACAAATCAAGATGCAATTCATTGGCAGAAAGTAATGTAAAAACTATGACAATATCCAAGTATATTACACTTAAAATAAAAACGTGCAGTTTAACAGTTGTGATATGTCATTTTCCTAAAATGACTTTTCTTCTATAGAATGGCTGAATTAAAATGCATCCCCAAAAATAGTAAGTTTTATCAGATATAGGATATCTTTGACAGAATAACCCAAATCAATCAAAATGGCAGAAACTGTTATTAAATAAATACATGTAATAGAAAAAATGAAAACAATTATACATCTACCTGGTATCTTTTCACAGATGATACAATATCATAGTAGCATCTGTACATCAGCTAAAGACTACCTTTTCCCTACCAAAACCATAACAGTAGCTTATAGCCTTTATAAAATTATATGACAAACTGGCTGTTCTTTCTTTTATTTTCAAGTGCTCTTATGAGTCACTTTAGGTAATAGAAAATATGATCAACTATTAATAGTCCCAAAGTTCTGAAATTCATATTATATTCATGATTTGGAATATGAGGGGCCAAATCCCATTATTAAATGAATCAGGTCTTCTATAATGATTTGCTAGCAAAACATCAACAAGTGTTGATATTTCCATTACTACAGCATTGTAATAAAAAAACCCCATAATAGGTGTAAGAAGAAATATTCAACGGTGTTCTCTTTTGACAAGGAACAAGAACTGGTCCTGAGGATTCATACACAGATGTATGACTTGTCAGTTTAACAAAATATTTACTCGAAGCCAAAAAAGTTACTTCACATAAATATCATGTGTAGTCATCAAAAGTTTTAGAGCCAATAATATTTTGCTTGCACATGAAGAAAAAAATTTCCTTAGTCAGTAGGATTTAGCAACTGAAAAATGATCCATATTCTCATAGAGTTCTGGCTTTGCTTACACTTTCATTGTAACAATCCATCTCCTTTTTTTGTGTAAGCTTTAGCACGAGAGCAGTGAATATGAAACTAGTGTCAAAACCCAGATTAAAGGGCCCATTAAACAGTAATTAATCATTAATGCTTGGTTGTGCCCAGTTGTTAAATGAAGTTATTTCAAAATGCAAGTGAATTGCGCTAATCATCAAAAAGTATTTAGCACTGTAGCAGAGGTTTCCATTTTAGATGATTGTCCTAAGAGTTAAAATTTGTATCTTTGAGAAATTTTAAACTGCCATACATACTAAACTACTACTGCAGTGCTCTGTTACCCAGGATCCCAACAAGCAGTAGAACTTTTTTTGTTTCTTTGTTCATTTGGGTTTTTCTCATGTCTCTTTTAATGAACTGGGCTCCATATCACCAGAGTTTGTGTTTAGCATGACATCACACTATCTGCATTCCTCCTTCTCCTTTGCTTTTGTAAATAATGTGTGTTCACTAAAAACTGAACAGAAGACACCATGAGACAAAACCTTCGAAACAAACCAAATAATTTATAAATGCTGTGATTGTCATCAGTTAATCTCATTTCACAATTGCTCTCCAAACAACTCGTTCATATAAAAATTTTCTTGATCAAACCATTTTTAGAAGCTTCCCTAATACTAATCAAACTTGACAGTGCTCAAGAAAGAAGAAAACCCTCCGACACCAGATCCAAAACAACAAATCTGCAGTCTCTGAGCCGTCCCTGCACCCCTTCCGAATAAAAGGTTTTATAATAAAGATAACTGCCATTAGTGAGCTACTTAAAAGAAATAGAGCTCCCGAAACCATTAATTCCTACCCTCGCTTTTCAAAATCCCTTTGGAACATGTTCTTGTGGCCTTTCGTTAGAAACAGTTTGGCAATCCACTGAAATGAGGATGTTACTTAACGGAGAGCTTAAGAGAAAAACTTTGCTAGAATCTCAATAACACAGAATTGCCAAGTGGAACCCTTGCCCATACTTCCGCATTCGTATTCTTTGACAGCACATGATGAAGACTTGGATTCTGAAGCAGTGCATCAGCACAGCTCTTCCACCCACAAAATAGCTTTGTTATTCACTAAGCTGCAACTTTCCAAGTAAAAAAGGTTAACTGCCTCCAAAGCACGCATGTGATGGAAAGTAGTACAATTAGCAGTTGCAGAATGTTTCAGGTATATTTACTATCTCATACCAATAATTCAGAGACTAAATTGATGACTACAACAAGTAAGGCTTTTTCCTTGGTACTTTTTAGTGACTGGTCTAGCAGTGGAAACTACAGATAATTCAGTGAGCCTTTCTATTTTATTACGTAATATGCATATTAAAGGTTTTCCAGATATATTTCTCAGGAGGTTCATGAACATTAGAAGAAATATGGAAATGTGAAGTGTTTTAAGAACCAGTAAGGAGGGAAGGTAAGAAAGCACTTACTTATAAGAAAGCTTTTAACACTTATGTGGAATGCTAGGAAATTGAGACACTTGAAACTATGTCCTTTGCTGTAATCTTTTATTGCATTGTTGCTTCTTTATAAAGAGCCCTTTAGCCTTTCTGTGTTCAATTCTGTCTGCAGAATCTGTACATACATATCTTTAAGCCTCATGACATCATGATCTTGGAACCTTTGCCATAAGGATGACATTGTTAAATAACTAAAGAGCTTAGAAGCAAAATTTCCCAAATCTTCTATACTCAGAAGAGTGTCACAAAAGACACCAATGGCCTAACAGAAATTCCAGATTAAGATCTGAATGCTTTACTGTTATTAGGAGAAATTAGCCATTTAAAAATATGACTTCATACTATTCTGAAATATAATAGTCTGATGTAACTACAGAAATCAAGGACATTTCAAATTATATATTCAATTGCATACTTGTAATTGATGCATTCAGTCTCACAAGGGGTATTCTGCACCAATGATTATGCTAAAAGCAGTTGGTCACTGGCTTTCTGTTTTCACAAAGAACCATAATTGATAACTCAATTTGTTTCTTCCAGTCTCGTGGGTATTTATTTTTTTTTTTCATTCCTACCTTCTTTCTCACCACGATGTCATCTAGCTTAATAGTCTGTCAATTAAAATCTACGGTGACTACAAATACTAAATATAACCTGAGAGAAGATCATACTTCGCTGCATGGAAACAAAGGTGTATGTTTCCATTTACTCATGTTTATGATTTTACATTGCTAAAATACAATTGCACAAGGCAGTTATACAGATCATCTCTATTTAAAACAATTCAGTTGGCAACCTGGAGAGGCTCAACAATTAATCGTGAGCTCTGTAAACAGTCTCAGCACAAGCTTTTATTTTTTATGCTTTTTTGTTTTGCTATGGAAATACCCTTCTCTTCCTTGTAAGAAAATCGATTAAAGTCTTTCTGAAATTCTTTAATGAGGCTCTGAGGTTTTTCTTGGCAAAATAGTAATTGAGGAAATTGTATTACAAGTTACAATGAAACCCATAAAACACCTCACATATCAGAAGTCAAGGTTAAAATTAGGATGAAAAAAATTTAGGAAAGAGAGCATATATATGCTTGTGTAAAAATTATAAAAGTTGAATGAGAACAAGAATGAAAAAAAGAGTTACACAACAAAAATAGAAATTTAGTGCAAGCAATATTCCCAAATATTTTAACAAAATATACTACGTCGGATTTGATGAATAACAGTAATAGGAGTCTGTATCATCTCAAAATACTTGAAATGGGCAAATACATGTAGAGGATTCTATTCCTAGTCAGCTGTCAATCTGTTTAAAATAATACAGTAGACCACCCCTAGAAATGCTATTTAAACTAACAATTGAGAAAAAAATTTATTGAAAAAAGCCAGCCATCTACAATATGTTCCATGACAGGCCCTACCAGTACTTCAGTACTGTAGCTGTAAAACACACTGATCTTTATCACATAAAGACTATTTCCCATAGACATTTTTTAGTGCAAAGAGAGTTTAAGACCTTCTAATGTTAGCTATATCAAACCTAAAAGATTTTATTAAGATAGAATGTTATCCTTACATGATTTGCCTTATAGTAGTATTGCAGTCACGTGCAACTTGTAATGAAAAAGTAATCTGAAAACAGTGTTTAACATCTCTGCCCCCCATGAACAGGCGAGATGTTTCCACAACCATCACTAATTCTGTCTGTTCTCTCTACTCATCACTGGACTCAAATTCACAAGATGCAGGAAAGCTATTTTTTATGGGACAAAAACCGAAACATACTCCTGGGTTCCATGACCAGCAGCAGCTGGTTCCTCTTACTCTGGTACTACACACAATCTCCCTAAGAACTTGTAAGCTTTTCAACCAGATCCATTAATTTTGCAAGGGATTTTGGAGGTGTTTCACTACTATTCTTAAGAGATTCTTTGGCTTGACTTTCAGATTCACCTTGCTGTTTTCACTGAGTGTACAGAACCCTCCCTGGCTCAGAACCTGGTTTCAGGAAAGGTAACATCACAGCTGAAGCTGTTGAAGTAGGTTCTCTGGATTTTGTTGAGAGCATACATTTACAAACACAAAGTTGAACTGAACTTAACTGAACTACAGTGAAAGATGAGCAAAATACCTCTTTTATTTTTCTTTGTTCTGGTTATTAAGAATCAATGTTACGACTTTAATGCCTTCAATTTACTTTCAAAGGCTTTCAATTTGTGGAATTTTCAAACACATGGAAAAAGATTACCTTTCTTTAAACTAAATAATTTATATTATTTCTGATACTGAGACATGTGGGAACAATATGGAAAGAGGGAGTTATGCATAGCGTTTCATATAAAAATAGATCTTAAAACTGCAAGGCTCATATTTGTCCTTTGATGAAGTCTGCAATCTGCAATCGGGATGCAAAGGTTTTTGGTTTTGTCCATTTTTATTTTAAACATTTATTCTTACAGTACAAATCTCCAAAAATTAAATCACTTACCTACATAACTTCACTGGTATGCATACTGTCATAACTGATGGCACTATTAGTAGCTATCAGCAATCTCTCCCTGTCTCAGAAGAAAAATAAATGAACATATATGATGACTAAATACGAAAACTTCCTGACCTGTGTATCCTTGTACTTTTCTCTCAAGTCCATGAGCCGGTGATAAGCTTTAATTGCCTCTGAAAACTCTCCAACATCTGTACTGGTGAGAAGATAGTTCTCCCATATTTGCCAGTGCTCATAGTTGCACTTGAGAGCTTCTTGGAGGGTTCGAAATGCTTTGATCCTAACCAATAATAAAAACAGAATAGAAATTAAGATTCTATATTAAATCTTGATTATAGAAGATTCCTAGACAACAATCAGTTGGCATTGTATCAAATAAAAAGCTGCTTATTTAAAAAAATACATTTCAAAAACAGTGCAATGTAAAAGCTAATGTTCATCATTCACAATATTGATAATCCCTTAATCTCTTTTGCAAATTACTTTCTATCAGTTCATTCACAACAGTACACTCTGTAGTCTGAACTAGGTAATTTTTGACAAAATTCATCATAACTGTGCCATCTATGGCAATATTTTCCTTTCTGAATTTTTAACTGGAACCAACTGATTTAACAGCATGTTTGGAGTAAAGCTTGATTTTTTTCAGGAAGTGAAAGAAAACAATTAATTTAAATATCTTACTTTGTTTTCCTTTTTAAAATCCACACTCAATTTAAGTATTTTGTTGGTAGGCTTGAAAAATAAGAATTTAAATTTTCACCACCACTCAGCCCGCCCCCCATAAATTATTCTGAAATGTACTGCTATAGATATTCTCTGCTTCGAGAGTGAGTTAAACTCAGACACAGTCTTGGTCTATAAGAGACTACACGAATAACCAAAGAAGTTGCTATTCCACTGCAAACACAAGCCACACTTGGCTATCAGCATGTACTACTGACATAAAATTTACTGTACAGTCCTATCCCATGTGATTCCCGGGGGAAAAAAGCACAGAAACATGCTCCCCTTTCCTGCTTTTGATACTATATCAAATAGATTACAAGGTTTGTATGTATTTTGCATATTAGATCACAAGAATAGATTAACAATAATAAAATTCAACCAAGAAAGTGAAACTAATCACTCAGTATTTTCTCAGCCTTCTAGTAGATGGACAGAAAAACTATTTTGATTACAGATACTTTTATGAAACAAGCATAAGGCAGTACACTGAGCATAAGACATTTTGAACCTTATGAAAAATGAGCAATCAATCACATGTCATCCAAGACAATGAATCAGGCACACTCAAGGCACTGATGAAGATGAAAGGAACTACTGAAAAGTTAAAACACGCTCTTGAGTTCTATTACTTTTTAGCCTTGTGTAGTTATTCTAACCTTTATTTTCTCCTCCCTACTGGTCCCATTAGCATATCAATCTCTTGATTGAACTTGTGATATTACTTCCCACTATGTATGTTTACAAATTTACCCTTTTATGTATATTCACTATTCTTTCTCTTTTTTTAGTTTGTCTCCTGACTGAATAACCATATAAACTGATGTCAGATTTCAAGTAGAGGTTTTAAAAATAATTTATCTTATTCTTTGGTTTCATTCTTTGGGGACAAGTTATAATGTGAAAATTCTTAAATATTAAGTTCTTTCAGGTAAACTTTTATTACATCGAGTTGAAATACAAAGAGGGAAAAGAACAAGCAATCTAACGTGTGCAGATTTCCATCTGCTTTTGTAATACAAAAACCAAACTGTCTGGTTTTCCCTTAAATCTACTGAGAATAATATACTATGAAATTACATAGGTCTGAACATATACTTTGCTTGAAATGGACCTATCTTCTTAGCTTCATAGTCAAATTAGTTTCCAATTTTATTATGAATGTTTTGCACTGGTTGTACTTACTACATCATAAATACTTTTAATGAGAAAAAACAGTAGAGAGAGGCTGCTACTTGTATAAAGCTTATGTAGCTATTTCCTATGAAATGAAATAGTAACCAGTGACTTGAAGAGGGAGCTGAAGGGCTAAGAATTACAAAATATGAGGCAAGCACCTTATAAGAATAAAAACATTAATGTCAAAAAAAGGAGATCCCAGTTATTTGTTTTAGTAGCAGTATCTTCTAATCCTTTTGAAGTACTTACTTCTGTTTTAATCTGATATAAGCAGTTGATAAATTGTTCCAGGCCTCAGCATTCTAGAATGATAAAAGAGGTACCAAAAAATTTATTCACTTATATTGTGCTTACTTGATAAGAGAATGTAAATTAAACTACTATCAAACATCATTAGTTTTGCTAATCACACTGACACATATTTTCTACAAGGCAGTTAAAATATCACATTGAAATACAAATTATTTTATTAAAATTGAAATACATGAATAAATATTACTCACTACGTCAGCAACAATCAGGTATATAAATACCAATTAACTCTCTTGTTGTTGGAATATACTGTTATAACTTACAGTAAGTCAGCTCTTGCCTTCAGTCTAAACTGTAAACAGGTGTCCTCTTCTGGATCTAGCTGGGAAGGCTGGAAAGGTCAGTGCTGCCAGCAGCTCATCACTTCTCACCAGCTGGAAGCTACTTACCTGCACCACTCTCTGTTACTGATAAAAAATGATCTGAATGTCCCCTAATGCATCTCAGGCAAACAGGTAAAACCTGCAGAGCCATGTACAGAGATGGTTCCTGCCCATTGCCTTACACTGCTGCAAATGTGAAGCCCCAACACTGAATTCAGCAAAGCGACAACTGGTGAAGATTTGAAGAACAGAACCTGAGCACGGCATTGAAATATGCTCTGGTACTGAAGGCTATTCTCGGGCCTAAGGAGCCTTTTAATCATGTTGGGAAACCTTTCTGAGACTTAATTCATAAAAATGGTCACTATATTGCTGCAGATGACTGTATAAAGATAGATTGCACCTCCATAACTGAGAGCCAGCCCAGCACCCTTTACTCATAAAAGAAATATCACTTAACCCACTGACAAGTCAGTTGGCTTGGTCAAGTGAATACAATTAAATGCAGACTCTAGAGAGATAAGTGAACACGATTTTAGTATCTACTTGGAAGTAAATCCCCTGTACTGAACAAGAAACATAATATCAATATGTTAAATAAGAATTCCATTTAAATACAGAGTTGTCTGTATACACATTTTTTTCCCCCAAGGAACTAACTTATTTCATTTTATTATAAAGAAATTGCTCTCTTATTGCTCAAGAGGAAAGAATGAATAATAGTTTCTATCACATAGGTGGCATTAACTCTAAGCAAGCAGAATGCTGGCAGTCAGGCCTTTTGAGGAAAGTATCGCCAATTTATTCCCGAGAGGTGTTCCAGCTGACACCTCCACTATCACAATGCACAGTCAAACAGCAACACTGTATACTTGCACCCCCTGCATCCTGAAAAAGTGGCTAAGCTCCGTTTCCCCTGTGCTCATGAACTATAGTTACCCACCTACCTGTCACACAACAACTTATTTGACCTGTTTTTCTCCAGGAGAATTTGATTACCTAAAGGACTAGGTATTTTAATTTAATTTTTTGGTTTATCTCTCTTTTTAGCTCTTCTCACAACTACTCGTTCTCTTTTCTCTGATTTAGCAATTTATGTAAGCATGAAGGAATTTTGTAAATATATGTTAACATTCACACACTCATATTTGGACGAAGTTAAGCATTGGGCAAGTATTTTTTTGATACCTCATGACAAAAATATATCCTTCATGCACAAGTTTAATTTATTCAAATAGCTAAGGTTTAAACAAGTTTTTCATTATTGCCTTGCTTGTTTATAACGAAAACATCCTTGTTGCTTTTAGATAAACCATGTGAATTGCTTGTTCAAAAGTACATACATCTGGTTCCAATGTCACACAGCGCTGAAATGCTTTGGCAGCACCTTCATAGCCTTCTAAAGCAATGTATGCACAGCCCAAGGAAAACCATACACCTAGCTGGAGAGAAAAAATGAATGGTCACATATATACATAGATATTTCTGCATAAAATAAATAATTTTGCCTGGATGAACACAACTCTTGTTGTTTTTACCTGGCCTTCAGCTATAATAGTATTGTACTGGAAAAATAACATCCTATATGCAGATTATAGGAAAACTTCAAGTTCAAACTTTTAATAAATATGGATAAACAAAGGTTAACTACATAAAGATCTCATAACCATTTGTGAAGTGTTCTTTAATCGTGCATCTTTGTTTAGAGAAGAAAGTCATAGCTATTTAGAAGATTGCATATTTTGCTTTAACTTACAAAAAATTCAAATTCACATTATAGCATTATGATTAGGTTAAATGGTAAACACTAGGAAACGTATTTCAAGGAAATCCCATTTTACAAAAAACATCTCTAGTGACTGAACATGAACACTTCAAAATTATGGCTCACTTGTCAGAATATCAATCTTCTCAAGTTTATAATGCAATGTTTAGAGATAGAAATGTACTTAAGTAATGCCTTGCACAGGGAACAGAATTTTACCAGTTCAATAATCTTGTATTTAAATTCTTTAGTTATTACAACCAAATACCTCTCATCCACACATACTCAACCGGGGAGAAGAGCTCAGAACATCCCTTCTCCACTCCCCCTACTCAGGAAGCAGTAGAGAGCAAAGAGGTCACACCTCAGCTTCCTTTTCTTCATACTAGACAAGCCCCAAGTCCTCAGTCGCTCCTCATAGGACACTGCTTTCAGTCAGCCCTTTCACCAGCTTTGTTGCTCTCCCCTGGATGCTTTTCAGGACTTTCATATCCTTCTTAATCTGTGGGGCTCAGAACTACACGCAGTGCTTAAGGTGAGACTGCTCCAACACTGCATACAGCAGGATAATCAATCACCTTTCTGGATCTGCTGGCTGTGCTGTGCCTGATACGCCCCAGGAATGTGGTGCCCTCTTGGCTGCCAGGGCTCACTGCTGACCCACAGTGAGTCTGCTGTCCAGTGGTAGGACATGTGGAAATGGTTCAAAGCTGCACCAGGGGAGGTTTAGACTGGACATTAGGAAACATTTTTTTTTCACTGAGAGTGGTCAAACACTGGAACAGGCACACTAGAGAGGTGGTGTGGTTGATGCCCCAAGCCTGCCAGTGGCATTTGGACAATGCCCTTAAAAACAAGCTTTAACTTGGTCAGCCCTGAATTGGTCAGGCAGTTGGACTAGATGATCATTGTAGGTCTCTTCCAACTGAAATAGTCCCTTCTACTCTAAATAGTATCAGATAAATGTATAAGTTACAGCAAAATAAATATGTATTTTCATAGCTCTTTAATAGCAAGTTCCTGACTTCCCACATGGTTAATTCTCAAAGAGCTGCAAATTTAAGCAGTACTACCTTTTTGAAAAGTCCTGTAATTCAAAAAAATCATTAAATCCTAAGTACATTGACAGAACATTTTCTGACAGCATTATGCTGTTTAAATATATGCAGTCAAAACAAAACAGAACATTTTATAAGGTGCTGTAAAATTGCTCCAGGTAATACTACCTACTGCAATAAACTCAGCCATTTCTCCATTCTAAATGCCATGGTAAAAAAAACATAATCAGTTTTTCTTGGAAATTTTTTTTTGAGAGGGAAAGAGGTGGGGAAGAGGAAGATGGAAAACCAGGTTACATTAACTCTATGTCGCACAACATATTACTTCTCAAGATGTCAGTTTATATTCTCTTGCGTTTGAGGTACTAGTTCTGTTGCAAGCAATTTTGATAATTCAGGTTCTTCTTAGGAAATCATAACCAATAATTAAACACAAAAACATTACCTTAAAAACTTTTGCAAATCAAGGATTTTTCAGAGTTGAACCAAAGCTATTGGTTCATATGCAAGGAGCTTTTACCTTTACAGCCTACTTGCAAGCTCTGTAGCAAACATTTTTGTAGTTCTCTCCAGATTAGACTAATTTTCCTATCTCTGAGACCCAACTCAAAATCAGTAACATGATATCTGCTCCTGACCTATCTGCTCCAGAATTTATAGTTAATCTGCTTCAAAGCTTAGATCCCAGAATACAAACACATGAAATTCACCTGTCAGATCTGGCACCCGGGTGGGCAGTGTCTTAATTATATCAAGAAAAGAACTGAACAAGCTGGACAATAAAGATATCCTTTTGCTTTGGAGGGTGTACATGGATGTCCCATCCCTAGAGCACATGGATAAATAGGTGAAGATGGGATTGTCAGTTACATTGGCCTGGGCAAACACGAAAATCTAGTTTTCTGTATTGCCAGCTTGTCTCCTTTCATGATCTGTAAACTAATCAATCAAGGAAGAAATTACATATGAAGAGAAAACTATGTTTTTCAAATCTCAGAGGGCAAAATTAACAGGAAATAAACATTTAGTCAATCTCATTTTTTAAGGCTCTTTTATCCATCAAGTTTCCAGAAGTGCGGCACTCCCGCATGGCTGCTACCTCATTAACTCCCCTTTATCTTCTTTCTAGATCAGTAACTTTCTGGACATGAAAAGCAGGGGTAGAGACAGGAGCAATCAAGTATGAAATTGAAGGCGAGCTACAACTCTACAGCTCAGGATACAAGTTAAATAGTGCTTGTGTAAAGGGTGAGAGGAAAACAATCACTGCATTTGTTATAATTTTAATGAGTAACAGCAGCACAGTCTCACTTCTGAGCTTGTACTTCCAGAATCTGATTTGACTAGAGCTTCCACCATCTTAATTTTTTAAGGCTGATGGTGAGCAGCTACATTTCTCAGGGACTGGCTTCCTAATGCTTAAGCCTGTCAGCTCTTTCCTCCAGCAAAAGTTGCAGCATGAGAACAAAGTAAAATGGTTCTTTAATTCTACGGAGGAAAGCTATATGAGCAGGTATCTAGTGAAACTCATACAGTGACTGAAAAGAATGCTAAATAATTTTATTTTCTTAATAATTTGAAGCAAGATATTTTGCCTATGCATGAAGGTTGTGAGTGAATGAAAAAAATGTGAGAACTGGACATGATGAAGGAGGAGATGAAAAGTCTCTGGGATGGGAAATAAGTCAAGAAGCTGCATGAGATGCTATGTGAACACAAAAATTATGCAGAAAATGGAATGGGTTGTGCAGATGGAAAAATGCCACATGTAAAGAAATGTAAAGAAAATTTTCTGTATGATCAATTCTGAAGCTAACAGTGTAAAAGAACAACAGAACTGGTATGGATTAAAATTACAGGCCTCAATAATAAGCAATGTACTGTATCTCAGAATACTTGACTAAAGTGGAGAAGGTAACATGCTGCGGGATATCTGAAGGCTGTGAAAGTAGAAATCCCAGAAAATACAAGGACATTTCAATTATTCCACATAGTTTAGTAAATACCATAATGGATGAAATTACAAGAAATTAGATATGAAGCTAGTCAGAAAAGAGTACTTACCTTGATCCTTGCCAGGATGATCAGATTCAAAATGTTACTATACAAAAGCTACTTGTATGTATCTAGATTCACTAGTCCTTCAAAAGCAAAGGCAACTCTTTTAATACAGAGGATGTTAAATTTAAGAGCTACTTAAAATGGAAAAGCTATGATAAAAACTAAATGGGGGAGCCAAAAGAGTAAAGGTCTGCAGAAGACTTGAAACATTTAAAGCCAACACATTTCAAGGCTTGAGGCAACTGCAAATAGTCATTCAAAGAGGCTCTAAAAAAAGACTAGACAATCATAACAATTAAAACCAAAATAAATGAGATTACTAGGAATAAAAGGACATACTTTAAAAGCTGCTGTGCTAGAAAAACGAGAACACTCAAAAAGAACAAGTCTGCAAGTTAAATGAAAAAACATGGTAGCTGGGCATAAAGAACAAACAAAACCAATCAAACAAACTCCCAAGATTCATTGCCTTTGATCTACTATAGTAATGAAATGGTATTTTATCATCCCTTAGATATCTGGAAAGGGAGTATGAATTGCTTCCACAATATAAGAAGTAGAGTGACTCTTTAATCATATATTCGGGATACAGAATGAACTTCAGATGGGTTTTTTGTGGAAAGAATGGTAAGAATTCCCTTTTTATTGGGGAAGGCATGAAAACGGCTTTCATTTTAAGCTTCCTTTGGATAGGATACAAAATAAACAAGCATCTCAGCAGAATATTTCTCAGTTTTGAGCCCTGTGGGCCTTCTTCTGCAGCCCATTATTATCTGCAAGTCCTCTTGATTTCAATGAAGTCCCTATCTGAGTAATATATATTTTGTTGGCATTTCCTGGGTCTGTAAGAGAACTGAAAGATAAGGGAAGCATTTTTGGTCATTTTGGTTTCCATTCTAGAGATGTTTATAACTTAGCTGGAGTTCATTTGAATAAGAATAGGACTCTGATTCATGGGAATAAAATACATCATTGAAATACAAAAAAAATTCATGATAAATTATTTGAAAGGCTGGAGGCCTTTAACATTTTTCTAAAGCAAAAGTCTAGCAAGTTATGTGGAACTCAAAACAGCAGCTTCAGCAGTGTTTTTGGAGAGCAAGAAGGAGGAATGCCCTCCTTTTGCATGGACCTCGAAATGGCTATGAAGAGCACGATTTCTGTACATAAAAAACCACAAAGCTAGTTTAACATCTCAAGACCTTCCACAGGGTGAACCTTATTGGGATGGAATATAGCGGTTCAGAAACTGAAACAAGATTACAAAAGCTGTCTGCAGAACACCTTGCAAAGGATCTGCCAAAATAACCAGCTTCGTTAAGAGAACTCTTTTGACTGCGGTTTCAGTTTTGATGCATTACTGTAATAAAAGCTACTGTCATCACAAGTGTAAAACAATGCTTCTCTGTGACTCCAAAACAGGACAAACCAGAAGACTTAAAAAGATTTCTGTGAAATACAGAGATCAGAGTTTGTAACTCAAAGCCAATAGACAGAGCAAAAGGATCATGTCATTATAGACTGTATAGCATTCTTCTTGTAACTATTCTGCTTGACACTCGCTCATTATTTATTTGATGGTAATTACTAATTTTCAATGGCTTCATCGCTTTGAAATAGAAGAGGTGTACAGGCAAAGATTTAGCTGCATGCAAGGACCTGAATGCAAGAGGATGTCTTCATTTCATGTTACCTTTTTTTGGCCAGGTTTTCAAGCATGCAGTGAAAAATTTGCTAAGAATAGTAATAAGCTCTTACTTTGACAACTGTGCACGGAATTGTCTTTGTAAAAAGTATCATCATTCAAAACTGAACACGCTAAAACCAAGCATCATTTCCCAACCTGCATAGGGTTGATCTGTACTGAGCGTTCAAAGCACTCCACACATTCCCTGAATTCCCGGTTGCGGAGATGGAGCAGGCCTTTGGAGCGCTGGGCGCGGGCGCTGCGGTGTCTGGAGAGCTCCCAGGCCTTGTCGTAATACTGGTGGTCTTTGAGAACATCACCAAGCAAACAATATAATCCTGGTGTTTCCTTTTTCTCTAATTCCCGCCTGAGTATTTCTTCTGCCTGTTAAAGAACAAAGAGAAATCAATACATAACGAGATTATTTATTTTTAGTTACTTACCTACCTGAGCCGATACTGCTTTAGCACCTTGCAATCATCAGTTGAAGACTAAGAAGTAGGGCTAGTGAGGAAACAGTATCTTCATCCAACACAGCATCAAACATGAAGCCTAGATAGAATCTGGTTTCAAACCAATTTTTAAAAAAAAAAAACCAAAACAAAAAACCCACTTCAACATCAACATAACGTGATGGTTTTTTGTTTAACACACCAAAGCAAAGTAAACCATAAAAAACCCCAGCAGATTTCTCCTCTTTTTACATCTTAGGTATGTATTCTGTCCCAAAAGCAAACATCAGTCCTGGACATCAAACCTGCACCTACTTCATAGCAAGGCAGTATCAGCACCATTAAGGTATCTGCAATCCTAATAGTTTATCATTTGTGTTTTTTTCATTCCTTAATAGGTACTCTTGCAATGACTCTCATTCTCTTTTCTCTAATTGCTCTTTTCTGAAAATAGTGATTTCCATTCTGTTACATCTGAAGACCCGTCCACTTTCATACTGTTGGTTGTAGAAATGCTACTCTTTTACACAAGATGCAGACGTTATAAATTCATTTAGTTATAGATTTATCTAGTTCGAGATAAAATATATTCAACATAAACACAACACTATGGAAAAGAAGACACAAGCTGTGTCTCCCAGACATCTATTATGGGCTATAACTAACTTTCAAAAGCACTTTATCTCAGGGCCACTATCTTGCTTTAACAAAAAAATTATTGTTTCTCTTTTAAACAAGAGATTGTCTTTTCAAAAAGCCACAGAAAGCAGACTAAGACACTGCGACAGATGATCTCTTGTCTGGACTGAACTCTTACCTCAGTCCCCTGCCGCAAAAATGTAACATACACAATTAAGATCAGTATAATTTTTCTATTAGAAAAGATCTATCTGAAACACCTAAACCAACACAGCCTACGACAGAATTGAAGTTCAACATTGTAACATGAATCATTCTTCTATCATATCTAGTTTATCAAAAATGAAACCTGACATCATCTCTGCATATAAATTATTACTGCTTTTCTTGTTTCTGTAAGAATTGCTTTCTTTGACCTTCAGAAGAACTCTAGAGAGGCAAAATCTCTTACTCCAATTGGTAAAATTCATTAAACCTGTATGAAAATCATCTTTAGAAAAATGCCCTTTTTTTTTTACTTTGTTTTGAAATATTTAATGCATAGTAATTTTAGCATCTCGTTCACATTCTTACTGTTACTTTTGTTAAATAAAGTGACAGTAAAGTCTACAAATACCTGAAATGCACAAATGTGAAGAAGGGATGTATTGTACAGTTTTCTAAAAGAATCTTAAAACTAGCAAAAATGGAATCCCATTAAGGAGAAAATTGGTGGTTGATTATTAGGAAAATAACTTGATGGCAAGTGCTTTTAAGAAAGCCAAAGAAACTATTACTTAATGTTTAAAATTAGCCCAGTCAAATCTCATCTAGAAAAATCACATCTAACTCGAAGACTGTACCTGCAGAATCATAGAACAGTTTGGGTCAGAAGGGACCTTAAAATCATCTAGTTCCAACCCCCTTGCCATGGGCAGGGACACCTTCCACTAGACCAGGAAGTGGGGTTGATCAAAGCCCCATCCAGCCTGGCCTTCAATACTTCCATGGACTTGGTTAAAGTGCAGTGTACTCCCTCTTACCTGCCTCCATTGGTGGCTATGACATATTAATAATAGACCTAAAGATTATTTTTTTTCTACAGGAGAGAGGGCTGTGTGCTTTATTATTGCAGTAATTGCACTAGGCACCAAAGGATAAGGTGGATTGTTTTCCTCTTCAGATGAAGAAAGAAGATTGAAACGTTGCTGTGTAAACAGGAGATACAAGGGGAAAAGTACATTGCATGCTGCTTCTTTGCCACTTCCTCTGCAGAGCACTCGCAAGCTCAGACTGCTACTCTGTGGCAATGCCTAGACCTGAAAGACAACCATTCACTAATGGTATTTCACATTTAAGAGCATAAAAATGTCATGTTCTGGTCTAAGCTTACAAAAATTCATTGCCAACATAAATATTTCAGCACACAGATAAAACACGAGAATTAAATAAGCAGAAGTCTGACTTTTTCTTCATCTGATTAGCTATCTGATCACCTCTCTGGCATGTTGCAAACATTTTTATTACTTAAATCTTTAAAGGCTAGTACAGAGTTCATAACTACAAACTCAAAAAAACAAAGCCAAACAAAACCCTGTACTATCAAAACATTTGTCTTCTACAAGAACAGATAATACATTAAAAACAGGTTCATTCTGTTTAGGTTTTTGTGGAAAAAAAAATAAATTCCTTTACCCTAACTTTGTAGTAAACTATTTTCAAAAAAAGCGCATTTGATCTTTGATAAGAACACTGCTCCTACAAAAACAAATCTTAACAACAAATATTATCAAGAAACATTTTCCACACAGTTCATGCAATATACATAAAAAGAAATATAGCAATTTATTTTTATCCATTAAACATGTATTAATGATTAATTTGCACATTTTATAACTCAAAGTTATATCTAAATTTCTTAGGATTTGCTAAAAAAATTATCCATTAAAAGATGCCTAAAAAGAAAATACGAAGATGTATTTATAACACTGCTTTTCACAGAACGGTCTGCACCTGAATGGATGGGATTCAATGCTTAGTTCAAAAGTCAGTTAATTTAAACATGAGGAAGATTTAGGCTCTTATCTTGCTTTCTGGACTACTATGGTTGGCACGGGAATGGAACTGGCAACACTTCACAAAAATCTCCAATCCTTAAAGAGGGGTCTAATTTAAATAAAAGGTAGTGCCTTTTTATTACTCACTACACAGACTCCTGGAAACCAAGTTCAAGATTCATCCTGCATTTGGTTTCCCACCCATAAAATTCCACTTGCCATCCCATCCACGCATTCCCACGCTTTTATTTTATTTGTTTCCTAAAAGGCTCTCCTAGCCTCACTCTCCACAGATCTACCAGTTCTATTATTTGTCAATTCATTCCTTTGCTAAGTTCCTATTCTAAGTATTTCCTAAAAAGCTTTCATTTTTTTCTGCTTGCACATTATTTAGTTTGCCTACCAGAGCAGTAGCATGAAGAAGCAGAACAGATGAGCATGGATAAAGGTAGTGACAGAAAAGGAAAGCTCTTCGGTTTTCATTTCCTCTTCCCTGTAACTTCATGCACGACCTTGGGCGAGACATTTACTCTTCTTTCTTAGCTTTGTAGCTACAGAGAGGAATGCACACCTGCCTGCTATGACTGTTATGATATGTAGTGGAAATGAATCCAAGTTCTTGAAGAGCTCGTGCACTAATAGTACTACTTCACATCTGGGAAGCAATTCCTGAATTTAAAGGTGAGCTTTAAATTCAGATCTTGCCATATTGTGTTTCCTCACTCAGATGTTTTGAGATTATCTGTGCCATGTCGTAACAAGGAAAATAACCCTGTAGAACGTGGATTGCTGGGGTATGTTGGTCTAAAACCAGACTGCATATCATGATTTATACTCTGCTGAGATGATGGAAAAGGGATAGGACTGAAAACAGTGTTGTAAGATGGAATACCCAGCTGATGACAAAAGGCAGATCTCAAGCATCTATCAAAGGTCAGCAGCTACCATGCAATAGAATTCTTGCCAGGGAGAAAGACCTTACTTCAAATGGAAGAACTGAAAATTCACATTTCTGATTCACCCTTTCTTTAGCAGGGAAGCAGTACCGTTTTCAGTGTATTATCCATTTCCAGTGAGTTAAGGTTACACCTTAACCAAATAAAGTGGTCTAATGTTAATAATACTCTGGAAATTTCTGGGTCCCCCTCACAGTTAAAAGAAGGAAGAGGGACAGTTTTCAAAGCCAGTCCTCACTACACACACGGAGATGTCTCCTTTTGCAACAAGCCTGTTAATGGAATAAAATAAGTAAACAATGAGAAAGCCACAGCAACTATCAACATACTGTACATTCAAATTTTATAATACTTTTTAAATTCTTTTTCTGTGCCCTCTTTTGCTCATTGCTTGGCACTCTGTTACTCTTCTGGTGACTCATGTTATAATATTAGTTTCTACTAATTTTGTTCAGGTTATGAAATGAGTGAATATAGAGTCATATCTGGTAGCAGTAACAAATCCACAAAAAAGTTTGCTAAACGTTAGTGACATCTTACTCTGCAAAATTTGTTCTGCTACAGGGCCCTGTTATAACCAAATGAATTATGAATTTTCCAGCTGCATCATGTGGAGCTTCACATGGTCTTATCTACATGCTCTGTTTCTTTATCAGGGGATAATTCAAAAGCAGAAGGAAAGAAGATATTACTTGGATGTGTAAGTACTCAAACACATTGATATTGCTGATATCTGGATATTTTATCAGATGTTTCAATATTTAAATTCAGGTTTCCCACATAAAAGAATTTGTGAGTCAAAAACATACGGAAGATTATTAAATAGAGTTTGTTCTTTTGGGCAGATATATGCTAAACTCATTAATGATATGAATGTCCATTAACTAACATATTGCTCTAGATTTTCATGCATTCCTACAAGAATAACTACCACGTTTAAAAACATAAAAACATATTTGATAAATACAAGCAGTTCACCCTCTAAATGTTTTCCAGTAAGAAGCACGAACTCTCCTTGGTGCACAGCTACATGTTTCTAATTTTCTGTCTTTTTTGGTTTGAAGCTAACTTTCTTCCAGCACTACTGTTATTTAGTACTTACATAGCATTTTCTGTTTTTCAAAGCACAGCACAATCCCTCATTTTGAAAGCATTTCTAAGCAGTTTCCTGTGTCAGATATCCTGTCCTATTCTCCGAGTGCCATTTTCATAACTCCCTAAGGGCAGTTTGTGAATGTAACTGGGACAGAATGCATTTCCAGGAAATGGAAAATGTTGACCTCTATTTCTCCACTGTACTGAGAAGATTGCGATATTAACATACTATCCCCAAGGCATGCATAATGTGACACAGAATTTGCCAGCAAGACATATCTGTCAGTTTATAATGACCAAAATCTAGGCTTTGGTACATGACAATTAGAAAAAAAACATGTAAGTATGAGACATTCTGCTTTTTTTATCTCTCTCTATTCATTAAACTTCAGTTATGTTAAGCACAGTCTTTGTGCTTACAGTGTCATGAAGGCACACATACATTCATATATTTACTGCTACCATATACCGAACAGGGAGAAAGAACGGAAAAGAAGAAAAAATATATTTTTGTCTGAAACTGAGTATTTCTGAAATCTATATAAATTCTGAAAACGTAGCTTGATAGCTTAATTTCCTGTCACAGCCTTTCTGTGTGAGAGGTCGCACCAGAAAGAGGACACAGTTAAAGTTACATACGAGTAGGGATTGCTTCCAGGTATTATTTTCCAGAATCTTCCTACCATTGCTCTAATAGTACCAGAAAAATAATCAACGATAAGAAGGCTGATACAGCCTGCTACCAGCATTTTTAAACAGTTATGCCACTGACACTTAGAGTGAGGTGGTGGCTTTACCTTGTCTTTGTTTGGATCTGATCACACACACTAGTAGCAGCATTAAAGAAATGACGGAAAAGTTTAGGACAACATCAAAACAGACTTATCAAAATAAAGCCTTTTAATTCTTTTCTCAAATGTTTGATTCTGCAATTTGAATATATTAACATCAAGTAATTAAATACATCAAGCACTGATGTTATTCTATTTAAACTGTTTTTAAAAACTACAGCTAAGTTTGAAATTGAGTAGGAAAGAAAATTAATATCCTCTCCAGACAAAGTTCTTCCTGAAATGCCCACACTACACCTTGCTGTCTACCCATAATACTTAATTGTCCTTAAACATTTTCAAGAATCACTACCACAATCTTCTTGCTTCTCAATTTATTTCTTATTTACCAACTTTACTTCATGTGGTTATTACTGCAAATAATTTTTTTAGCATTCACAGGTTAGGACAAGGTCATATACCATGTGTCTACTTCTCCTAAGCAGACTTTGCTCATGATACCCTTGTAGGAGTGTCATCAGTGACAGCTAAAGCCAGACAGTCCTTCCTCCTTCAGGTGCTATTTCAAGACAAGATCTCAGCTGTATAAAAGATTTTTCTTACCTTTCCATGTTGTCCTGCTCTTTCATAGCAGATTACTGCATCTTCCCACATTTCCAGTTCCTCAAATATTTGTAAGGCAGAGCTTGTGCATCCCAGCTCAAAGAGTAAACTTGCAAGCTGACGCTGAAAGATAAGAAATCCCAGGTAACTGAAAATAGGTAAGTAAATACTTATTTACATTTTAAAAAGTTGTTAGAGGCATTTCTGACATCAACAAGAAGCAAACAGATAATATGGAATTATATTCTTCTGCCCAAAAGAACAATTAAACTTCAAGCTGGAACCTCAGTGTATATACCTTATAAAAACACCACCAACTGAGTAATAATTGTTGTGATTTGAACAATTTAACAACATAACACAAAAATAGAAGTGGGCATGGCAAGAATGAATTGACAGAGAGGAACTTCCAGCCCTTAAATGAGGCACATGGCCATGTGGCTGGAGAACAGCTGCAGCAGGACCTTGGGAATGCTAAGAGTGGGAAACAGCCTGAGTAGGGAACTAAAGCCACTTCTAGCAATGCTTTGTCACAGTAACATGTACCTGCAGAAAAAGAGAGGAAGGCTCTGAAACAATTTTGTTTGGTACTTGTGAGAAATCTCTGTCCTAAGTAGCCACTGCCAAAGGGTGTTAGTTTTTAGCCAAATCAATATTGGATTTGAGTTCAGGATCAACTCCCTAGTTGAATTTTCCCCACAGTTAAGTCAGCCTCTTTGTTATTTAAAATTCAGCAATTATTTCAGTGTACTTAAAAAAATAAATGAGTTATCTTTTCAATTTAAAAACAAACAAGGTGTGTTTTCATGACTTTGAAAAGTTGTCTTCAGTCTTTATTTTTTAAGAGGAGATTGAAATTGCAAGTAAGTTTTCAGTTTTGAAGAAAGGGTAATTTATTTCCTATGTGTGACAGATACACAACTAGATTTGCAAAAATAAATGTCAGCATTATGTATAAGGGCAGCTACCTATGCTGTGAGATCCCACACAGTTAATCTCTGTAGTGGTTTTGGTGATCCTGAATGGATTCCCTGAAATTCTCCACAGATGCAATGGACCTCTCTTATTGACTTGGGTTCAGCATCAGTTAGGAATCCAGGGAGTTACTATAGGGGAATAGACTGATAGTAAAAAAAAAATAAAATTAACAACTGGCTCTACCTCTTTGATGTAAATATGTAATAAACTCTGAAAAACTGTTTGTTAGCTTGACATTAATCACTTAGGAAAAACCAACATTTGTTAGTGTCTAGAACTAAATCTCATTAATGTTTAATTAAATTTACTCAGTTAAATTTGGTAATATATATATATAGTCAATGTGTCTTCATTACTATGACTAGAAGACTGCAACCATCTTTCACTATAAATCCCTATTTTAGCATTTCTATCTTTGGCTTGGAAAACTGGCTTGGATTGAAAATGCCACTCTGACAACTGGAAATGAAAACCACATTTGATAGTTTTATTGGAAGTGCCTGTTGAAAGGTTATGTAGAACTTGAGAATGCTTGGAGAAGATATGATTGGTTAAAACAACATGTGCTGAGATTAGAAATCAAAACCAAATAATACACCATTAAAAGTAAACAACATGAATACATTTGGAGGTATGCAATGTACCTTTTCTTGAGTTTGTTAAGTACAGCATCATCAGATAAGACTTTATTGTGTAGATTTCTGTTCTAGAAAGTCAAGATAAACAATGTAGTTATGGATAAAAAAAAAAAACCTGTCAGCACTAGTAAAAAGGGGAATGTCTCAAAAATAAAAGCTTTCTCAGCTCAAGGAGTTCTTCAGTGTACTATTGACTCCTAAATTTGGCTGCTTTCACCATGATCTCCTTCCTGAAGTGAACTTTAAAAGACAAGAAAGATGCAAGTAACAGTATCGTAAGTAAACCAATAATAAAGAGTAAGGCAGTGGCAAGATTATTTTAATAGGAGATATGTTGGAAGCTTGTAAGTTTTAGTCTATTTTTTATTGGAGGAAAAAGGAAAGTAAAGAAGAATGGCACTAACTAGCAATTACTTCTGTGCATGACAGAACAAGACATCTGAAAGCAAAATACTGTAGAACTTGGTTTCTCTCCAGAAAAACCTGGTGTGGGTTAAGTTATGTCTTTATTTGTACAAGGCTTCAACTCAAGGTCATATCATGCTCTCTTGACTTTGGAGTGATGCAGTATCAAAAATAAGCACCACAGACTTTTAAGTAAAGCTTGAAATGGGATTGTTCCACACCTGTATGGCCCAACGCGGAGGCACCTGACAACAGTAGAAAATCTTCATGCGTTCAGATGCCGACGTACTTGCATTTTCAAACTGGTCTGCAAGTGCCTGTAAATGCAAAGTATATCCTGATTTAGTATTTACTTAGATTTAATCAACCTAAAAAAATCCCATAAATTCAAAGTATTACAGATTTTAGGCAATCTTTACATACTGGAGAAATTATAATCAAGATAACACTAAATGCCAGTGCATGTAACAGGAACAAGAATCAAATTTACAATGTCAAACAAATACTTGCAGAGTTAAACTGCATCACATATTGAAGTGACTTTGCCTAATGCATTTCAGTCCTTTAGCTAGTTTTCCCCTAAGATAGAATTGATGTACTTTAGGCATGACATTTCTTATTAAAAAGACAAACATATTATAGTGGACCGTGGTTTGGGAAACACAGTTCTAATACAGAATAAATTATTGTGACTTGGCATGCAATTCAATTCAGGCTATTTATTTTTCTTTTGGTGGAGCTTTGGATTGTTGAAATGTTTTGTTCTGAAGCCCTTTGAAAGACAATGGTAACTTTCACATAGCAAAACTGCACCATTAAGTTTTTCTCTGAAAACCCACTATGAAGTTATTTAAATCAAAAATCAGTAGCAAGCAAAATACAGTATTAAAGGAGGCTATAGCCAGAAAGTTGGTTGGAAATTTTAAGATAAGAGGGAAACTCTCTTCAAGTGCCAGTCATCACTAAACTAGCAAATATAAGGCCAGAGGTATAAATAAAAGAATATTAAGCTACTTGCTTTCACATGATTTATTTAACAAAGACATGATTATAACACAGTCGAAGACTTATAGAAGGAGTTAGACAGGTTGTCAGAATTTTCTCAGCTTTCTGTAAGTGACAGCAAAGATTCCCAAGCAAAAGGGAAAAATGGATAAGATCACTTCTCTCTCTCTCTGTCTTACTAAATCTAGCTGTTGAATATCCAATCTATATTAACAAAGCTAATGACAGCTGTATAAAATCTATTACGTGATTTAAACTGCTAAGCATCTTGTAACTTCTATTGATGTTTATGGGATTTACTAAGTGGCTTCATTCTCTTAATAAGAAAAAAATCAGAACAAGCAGCAATAATTGAGGCTTTAAATCCATGCTTAACCTCCCAATTTTAAATACTAATATTTTAAATATTCAATCTTATTCACATTCTTTTTCATAACATTATCTCCAGAGACTTGTTCCTAGAGATTATCCAGAAACCTATGGCAAGAAAATGGCTAAGGTGTATTTGTAGTAAGGAAAAAGACAGACTAATAAAATCTCATTCCTTTACAGTTTCAGGCAATCCAAAAGGAGTTCGACTAAAATAAAACCTTAAAAATAATATTATTTAATTACAGATTTCACTTGAATACAAACTACATAAAAAAATCATATTTTGCTGTTTTGGTTCTGCTGAAATGTTCTGGTGCTATGCAGAAGCACATTTTTCCATACTCTGTTGCAACAAAAATTAAACTGAAAAATCATCCAATTCCTTCGATAATTATTTTATGAGACCAGACAAAGTAATAAAATACAGTTAAAAAGGTTAAAAATAATCATCACTCTAAGCCTCAGCAAAGCCAGAAAATCCCGAATACATCCTGCAGAATAATTTTTTTGAGGAGAACAGGAATGGAAGGCAAAAAATGTGTTAAGTCAATCAAAATGTTTTGTTCTTGTTTTAGCTTTTTGCCCCTTCCCCTTTAAAATTTCTATTGCTGCAAAAGAAAAACTGAAATTCAAAGAAAAATATTTTTTCAGAAGCAATGTATTTTATTCGAAAATTTGTGGCCATACCTTTTTTACATTTCCCAAGCAGAAAAGTCTTATGTAAGTGACATGTTGTAGGAGAATATGACTTAACAAGTAGAATTCTCCCTCTTCCCAAAACAAGTACTCTGCTCAGTGTTCTAACAAAAACTGAAAATGTAGGTAGAATATATGAATATTACACATTCCTTAAAAAGACTAAGTGGTAATGAATTTAGAAGCCATTAAAATCCATGGTTTATGCACTCTCTAATACGTTAAAAAACAGCTCTGATAGTTCACCCTACTAATGAAGTATAGAAAATAAGTTATTAAAAAATTGAATTCTATGTTTCTAAATTGTGCTTGAAGAAATAAAATTTGACTTGTATAGTGGCAAGAAAATGAGAATCCTAACATTATTGCACAGCTAATATCTAATCACAGAACAATAAATCAACACAATCAAAAAGAGAGCACTGGCAAGTGAGCATTCTTCTTCATTAATAACCTTCCACATAAATACCATGTAATAAAAAACCTGTGTAAACACAAAATATTTGCGGCACATCAGACATAAGATTTTGTGCCTTAGTTTAACTTGAGACTCAAATTCCTGCCTTAAAAGTTGTTAAAAAGAAATACAGCAGAAACTAACTAAAATTCACAACACTAAATGATATATGAGTTCTTCCACATGTAACATTTAAAAACATTAAACTTAACCATGTAACACACCCTTTTCCGAAGCTGTCAGAGATAATGAGTCCCTAAGTCAAAAATCACAGTACAGAGATACAATTAATCCAGTCTGGAAACAATAAAACCAGATAGTTTTCATGGACTTCATGGTATACTTGATATTCCTCTTTATTTAGGATTTTATAGGCAGGATGATTAGACAAGTTTTTTCTAGTCTTCTGCTTCTCAGTCTAGAGATCTTGTCAGCCTGCCAGAATCAATCCCTAGTTAAGAGCTCTGGGAATCCAGTGGAGATTGTCCACCAAAGAATCCTTTGTACATGAAAGCTCACAACAGCCATAAACCACAATGTTTTTCTATCACCTAATCTCAGCCAACATGGTTACTGTGGCACTATTTTGTTCTGCTCTTGCTCTCCTCTAACAACTCTAAGAGGTCTCACTTCTTACCTGCTTTTACCACATGGGTTTAGCTTGATTTATGCCAAAGGAAACTTACACTGCCATGTGTTCCACTTCCCCCCTATCGCCATGGTCAAGCATGTAGTACCCAAGCAGTACCTTAATGCCCAGCAGAGAGAACAGGATGAATGGAAAAGCACCTTTCAAGCTTTTCTAACACAGAAACTCCAGACACATTTTCGTGATACTCTTGTCATCCTCAGGTCCTTTTTCTTGAATTTCTCCTAAGTCTGAAAACTCCTCCTGAAAATCCCACAAATCAGCTTGAATAACCACTCTGCCTAAACAACCCTTTCCATTTTCCTTGACCTTCTTCTATTTCTGTACATTACCTCTGTATGATTTATAAGCAGCAAGTTGATGTCACAACTCTACTGCTCTTATACAACCTATATAACATTCTAAGTGCCAAAGTAAGGAGAGCAGCTTCGGGACTGCCTGGCTGGATCTTGGCTTATGGGTCAGCCACAGAAACGCCTGATAGCTCGATGACACAGTTGGAATTGTTTGGCTGCTTGTAAGAAAGATGTTTGGAGACAAAAGGGCCAAGAGATAAAAATACACCTGTAGGGAAAACAATCCTGCCGTCTCATCTCATCATTACTATGATTTCTAAGAATTTAGCAGGTGTTTAGCCCAAACTGAACTTAGCTCACCTATGTTATTTACTCAAGAACAACGTAGAGGAAAGCTTTGTAAAAATAACAGCAACTGCATGTGTAACTCTGGTTGTAGAAGTACAAAGTTCTTACTTCATTCGTAAGCTTATTTTAAATAAACGGGAAAAATCAAAGAGCTCCATTGATTTCCTACCACACAATCTGGTCTCACAGAGTTTCTACTGCTTAGTATTTATGAAACAAAAAGTGGGCCTTTTTTAAGTTTATGCAACAATAAGTTCTTGTGAACCCTATAATACTTACAGATGTCTGTAAAACTTCCAGAGATTCATTGTTAAATTAATTCAAACTTTCACACAGCTTAAGACTTAATTCAAAATGTTTTAAAATATTTACTTCTGGAGGCTGTGATGTTAAAATACTTGTCTAACAGAAAACCTAAATAATTCTTGAAGCTTCAAAGCATTAATTGGCTTTATTATTTTTTAAATTGTCCTCTGCCAAATTACATTTTCTAACAATAAAGCCTGAAAAATGCTGCACAAGAAAGTACTGTAGTCCAAGTTAATTTGGGATGTATTATGACAGGAACTGTCACAGCCTTGTTCCGCAATAGTATACTCAGAAATACATAAATATGGACAATTACAAATAAAAGCTGCATTATCCCTGAAGAAAACAGTGTCTAAAATTCAGTAACTGTATACATACTAGAAAACAGGTCACAAATACACATAATTAAACATGTAGAATAGTTGGGATTTTCCAAATTTTCTTTCCTGGGAATTATATCAGATATCCAAGCTTTTCTAAAGTACTATAACTATTTTAGTACCTTTTGGATATGTAATTAGATCTTCAGTTACACTACTTTGGTAATCTTACTTCAAAAAAGGCATAAAACCCCACATTTACATTTCAAACAACAATTTTGTTTCAACAGCTCTTTGTCAAACCAAGAGCTCCTGCAACCAAGACCACTGGGACAAACCGAGGCATACATGGACTTCTAAGATCCAGTGGTCAAAATACTTAAACTACCAGTGAAGCAATGCCAGAAACTATGAAACAATAAAAACAGCTTTCATATAACAATGCAGTGAAGTTTTGCTTAATGGGAGAGAATAATTTCTGGTCTAGCCTAAACCTCATGTCAGAGATTAAGACCAAACAGTGATTACTGATTGTCAAATTTATCATCAGAGAAATAGATATAAACTCAGTTCATTTGGACATATTACATTCAACCATTATTCAAAACAGCACTTTGACATTTCAGACAGGACTTTGTTGCTTGGAAATTAAAATGACTTAAAGGAAATAATGAGCTATCCTTTTAAAAGCTCATAGATTATATATTTCTGTTAAATGATAAAAATCTCTGAATAGTCAAAAACTAAGGCATCCAAACAAAAACTATTAAGCAAGGATGTATTTCAACATCAAGAAGAAATCTCCCACTCATTTATCTAATTTTCAAAGGGGAATTATGGCATTAAATACTTGAGGAAAATTTATTACAGTGATCACTATTATAAACTATGATTTCTGATTCATGGAAACTCAAAAAGACCATTTTTTACATTGTGCAAAGATGAAGAGCTCTACTTACTGGAGATTTTACATTATTCACATTCTCAGGAGGATAAAAATGTTCTGTGAGAACTCTGCAGAAGTTCAGTGCTTAAAAGGACAAAAATCTTACCCTGTTTTTTACATCTCATTAAAATACAAGTCTTGGGTTCATTACCATCTTGTAGCCTTGAAGACTTGTGTTTTTGCTCCCTTTGCAAAGTCACCCTTTCAGTCTTTCTTCCAATCAAATTATTACTTGTTAGGATAGACCTGAAATGGCGTGTGCACTTAAACCAACTAGAGGACCATGTATCACACTGTTCCCTAGGAATTAACAAGTGGCTTAAAATTTGTTAAAGCTGACTTGACAGTGTTGTATAGCACTGACTGCCTAATCTGTACTGCAAATGAAGGGTTACAGAGCGCCTGGAACACAGGAATCGCAAAGATGTCCAGATTCTTCACAGAGAGAACCTACTAACAAGGTAATGCAACTCTGGAACTATAAAAACAAGTAGTGCTTGAAACAAAATTAACTGAAACATTCAAGGAGAAGACTTCAGGATGCAAGTTTTCAAACCTAAGTCTATTTGCATTGAAAGAAGCGTTTTACCAAAGCTCAGTACTTTGGTAAAAACTTCCTGATTCTATGTAACCACGACACTGAAAGAAATCACAGTGTTCAGCAACCCAGGTTATTCTTTTTTTAAAAAAAGACACAGGAAAATGGCTCCAGTTTCTAGCAGCTTTACAAACACAAGGAAAAATGCTGATTTCCTTTAACTGAAATAAAAACAAAAATTTTCTCTGCATATTCTCTCAAATTAGCATAATCCCTTTTCAAACAGCAGACTAATTCCCCAGCTAATACTTTGCCTTTTTTTTCCCTTCCCACCCTAGACTAGACTCAGAAATCTATTTGATTTGTAAGAACAAGAGGTTCTTGTACTGGATTCAGCACTACCCACCACATAGTAATCTTCTAGTAGCTTATTTTGATGGATTCTTCAGTTAGGGTGTAAGTACTAATAATATGCACACAGAACATGGATTCTCCTCTACTATCTCCTATTTCCCTATCCCCCTCAATAGCTAAAGCAAGTTGGCATCAGCAAATCCTCACCAAATACTTTAAAGTTTCTGGGCTGAGAAGAATGCCAGTAGAGGCTTTTTCAGGACAGCCATCTCTGTGGCATCAGCACAGAGTTGATTTCATTGTTAGCACCTGGCATCAACCTGAGAATAACACAATATTCCCTCCAAGACAGATTACAACTACAGAATTTTCTAACATGTTTCAAGTTTGATGCATTTAAGGCTGTTATTCCCTTTAAAAGCATAACCAAGCTAACTTTTTTAAAACAAAGGTCGTGTCCACTTTTCAGCAAAGAAGGAACTTGCTTGTCACCTAAGATCTGATTGTTCTTCCACGAGGAATATCTGTTCTGCTGCACCGTGATCCTTCCTCCCCACTCCCATCATGCATTACAATAAAGTGTCAGAGAGAATAGGTTACATCAAATAATTGTGTTTTGCAATATATTACAGGTATATTCCTCAAGAGATGTCGTTCCTCCTCAGAAAAGCCGTGAACTGAAGGGGATGGTCAAGCTGAACCCATTAACAACTTTTATATACTGTATTGCATTGTTAGTTTGGGTACAATAGTTATAAACTTACATGACCCATTTAAGCTATCCTGTATTCCAATTGGAACACTCTGCTCACAAAGAATAATCTACCAGAAACATCCTCTACTTCTTCTATTGCTGCTAGACTCAAGTTTACCTACCATATACCAGACATTTGCATTTTGCTTATGGTAAATTGTGCAATAGTGTGTATATATATACACAAGCAATTAAAAAAAAAAAAAAGATGCTGCCTGTAAGTAACAGAAAAAGCCTCGCTCAAGCTTTATCACAAAACCTAAGTAAACATGCTAGAAATAAATATAACAAAAAAAAATTTATATATGGCAAAAATGTAGAACTTGGTAATTAGATGGTAATTTCTGAAGAATGCAAACAACAAATACTTAAAATAAAACAAAGAATTTTAGAGCAAAAGTTCTTAAGATCTTGTTATTAATTGCAAACACGCAAACATTTTCAGCTTCCTCCTATCTAATGTAGTGACTGGATGATATCAGGTTACACAAATAGAAATATCAAAGAAAAAACACAGCACAAACCAAAATGCACTGATATAAGTTAGTGCATTTTTTTACTAGCAGTCACACCAAGTGTAATTGGTTCATGTCACTAAGATTAGATTCCTGGAAAGAGGAAAAAAAATATTGTCTGCTCTTATTTAGATACCTATAATCTGAAACCATAGGTATTCAGCTACTTTAATTACTCTTTTTGCAGTAACAGAAAAAGCCAATTATATACATATATATATAAAATTTAGTGTTATTTTTACACCTGCAAAGTGCTCTTTGACTGATACCTTTTTTTCAAATATTTTCATGCAGTTGAAAAATCTCAAGAACATCTTTAATTATTCAGAATAATCTTTAATTATTCAATTAAGGGGACAGGAGTACAAAGAGAAAAGATGGAGAAGTTCAGTTACTTTTGTCCTGAATTGAATCAGAATGTCTCAGATAACATCTTAGGACACCCATTGTTTTCTCACAAAAAAAAATATCTTTTTCCTAAGAATAGCTTCCCTGTACAGTGAAACCTTGCCTGATACCCATAGTTTCTGTTGAAAAATTACTTGGCAGGAAATACACATTCTTCCAGTAGCTGAGCCTGACCCAGCAACCATACAGTGTATGATGGTAAGTCCATTAGAAATATGACACACGGGCAAAGTGTTTAAACTTTAGCTATCCCAAAGAAAGGCAGTCACATATAAAGAAGAAGTCTGTTTTCAATATATGTATTTTCTTGAAAGACATCCAATCCAATTCTTCACATGTTCCTGGAAAGCTCTCTATACATCAGGGAAAAACAAACGGCCCCCCCATCATTCTCTGTTAATGATTGATCTACTCACCAAAGAGAAAAAATAAACATCTTCAGCAACAACTGGTTTGAAATGAGTTCAATTTCCAGTGAAAATAAAAACACTCTAAATGCATTAAATATCCCATGCCTAATTGTATGACATATTAAAATAGAAGCATATCAAGCTACTCTGAAGACTCAGTTCTCTCTTAAAAAAGGAGGAATCCACAAAAACACAGTTCTTTTCACAACTATATAGCAGTATTTGGTGTAGCATGTTTGGGACACAACCAATTAAAAAAAACAGACCAAAATAAAATTTTCATTTAGGTGGACAAAATCTTATGGTCTGTGCTGGTCACTCACACCAAACAGGTTGAGAGACAGAGACTGGACAACAAAGGATCTTCTGCTTCTTCACAGAAGGACTAGACTCAGCATACTAAAAATCTTGCCCAACAAAACCATGGGCTGTAGAAACAAAGGGACACCAGTGCAACACATACATCTTTTAATCTGTTAACAGTTTTTAATTACTTAACTGAGGACAATCAGCTGCAAGTTCTAATAGTACCAATCATGCACTGGAGGCAGTTTTCTTGCAGATCTTCAGGAGGAGGTCGCAGGCTGCTGCAAAAGCAACAGCGCTTTGCTTTCAGCCACCCTGACCCAGAGGGAGAGTATTGAAGGACAAATTATCTCTTCCACCAGCAGCTGCCACCACCTGCTACCATTTTTTTCCAGGGGAGAGAAGAACACGAGCCCAGGAGTCTGCTGGGCTCTGGCCATTCATTCAACCCTCAGCCTGCACCCCTCATGGAGAACCAGAGGGAAGAAGGCAGAGTTCAGACCAGAGGAAATGGCAAAATGCAGCTTGTGAGCTCCTGAAATAGTTTCAGATCACACTATAATTTGGCATTTTAGACCTTTTAAGTGTCTGAACTTGCAACATTATTAATGGCCTCAGCTTGCATGCATCTTACACAGAGGAAAATGGAAAATAGCAGAAATGTTCTGTGGTAGAATCATTTACTACATGTTTCTATTTCTAGGTAATTTCAATGTTTGCACAGATCAGTATCTGGAAAAATGGGCAGGTATAGCATGTCAACATGCATAATAGCTACAAACAATAATATTTATGCCATTTAAAAATCTAATTCAGGCATGGTAGGTCATATTGCTTACAAAAACATCTCCACATCTGTCAGAATGCTTAAGTCTTATCACAAAACCACAGCACTACCATTTACAATATTCAGACGGACAGTAACACTATGAAGAAACTGGATAAATGCAAAAGCAAATGGAAATACTGAAAAGAGCCAATATCATATCATTATAAAACTCTCCATACACCAATCCAAGTGATTATTTGAATCAGTGGCCCTTAAATCAGTTTGGAAAGTTCAGAAGCCAAATATATTCCTTAATTCATAACTATAACTGGAACAAGAACTAAATTAGTTGAATTAAGCCAGAAAAATCAGTTCTCCTACATCCAGCACACACTATAGCAAAATCTGTCTCTAGTACAATAGTTTCCAATCAACTGATTCTTTTCTACCTCTGAACATTTAGAAACCACAGTCACCATATTAACAGTCACCATATTAAATATGTTTTTTTAACCATCCGACCAACCTGATCTACCAGAAATAGCAGTCCTCACTCCCTACTGCAGCATCACAGTTACAAACTAATTTCGAAGCATGAACGTTTTCATTTTTGGAATTAGTTCATATTTTTGTAAATGATACAATAATTTAAAAAAAAGAAGAATAACACTTTCCCTTGTTAATTACACAATAGTCCATTCTTTTGTATTTTATCTTTTCCACAAGCATTATTTTCCTTCACTATTTCTACTTTTATCTTGCAGGGATTTGTCACCAGTTTAATGACTTTTTTACGAATTCCTTCACCTGACTTTGTGTGAATACATATTCTTAAGGTCAAAGATTTCAAAACTCCACAGCTTATACTTCATAGTTTTGCTGCAGAAGCTGATCTGCTAAAATCTTACCTGTGTTCAAGAAACAAATTTTCTAAGGCATTCTCCTTGATTATCTCTGCTGTTGACCTACATAATAAAAGTAAAACGCTTCCAATGTACTGTTCTCAGACTATACTCCGATTTGGCTATGCAAACACTTTCCTGCCCCTAAACACTTGAGAGTAATACTTTTCAGTTTTTATCAGATGTCCAACTGAAAATCTCCTTTGACAATTGGCTTCCCTTAAAATCACAGCTTGTATGGTGGCCTGAGGAAGTAAAATATTTTTTTGTATCAGAAGAAAAGTCCTTCTGACAGACCATTCATTCTTTATTGAGTATATAAAGACAAGAGCAAGGACCACTAGTTATTGGGAATAACTAAGCTGGCTTTGACTTATTACCTTTTCCAACTTTTGCAAATATTAGAGAACCAGTATTTCCATATTCATTCACTTTAAATACTTTTTAAACTAAAAGCAGTCTCCAGTCTCATTTCCTGCAATGGTTAAAGCAGCACTTTAATCCTTCTAATGGATGCATTTTTCAGAACAATGCTGGATCACTTTCAAAATATTAAAAAACACACAGACATAAACACTTCTATCAATAACATTTGTCTCATTGTTACTGTACTACTTCCCAGCAATTGTTTTTGCATATCTTAGCTTCATTTCATTAAATAAGAAGGTGCTATCCACTACATGCATGACTATGAATTAGTTTTTCAGGCCTGAATTTATCCTCTGTGTTTTGCAGGACAGTTCACTATGGCCTTGGAACTTCTTGAACTACAATAATCAATGCATTTGGTCCCTTCTTGTCATGTTGAAAAACTCATGCCTTTGGCAGGCTTTGCAGGGCAAGATTCCTTGGAGAAAACAGATGACAAAGAGAACTGCTTTGTTTCATTTAACTGACTTAATTTCTTTCCTGTAATAAACTGATTACCACTACTGAATGATAACTGCAAAGCTATCATGATGAGGGCACTTTATACTCGTTCTGCATGTATTTTTATGGGTCTGGAAAAGTATTAAAATGTGAAAAGAATGCAAAATTCATTCTCTTTGTCTTAATTTAGCCTTCAAGAAGTCATTTTATGGAGTGGTTTCCATATTTTCAATAGACTATTACCCTTATCAAACAAAACACACGTACACATTTGTATCATCAAAGGTGAAACATAATTAACCACAGAGAAGTATTATAAATTTATGCAACTTAAATTAATAAACTTTAATACTATTTCCATCAGCAAATAATTTTGGCAGGGTTTTGTTTGTTTCACTTGTTTGATTGGGTTTTTTTAATTTACATCTTCTGTTCTCTTCTTTTAAAAGATTAATTTTCACCAGCAATAAGAATCAGACAGTCCTTCTATTATACATAGCCTTATTCCTATATCTCTTTTTTAAACCATAAGGATTCAATGTTTAAGATAACTGTCTTCAGCATAAAATTCCTGAGCTTTTTTAAATTTAAAAGTTAGAGAATGAAAAATGGCATTTCTCATGTCCTAAATAAGATATTAACTTGCCATTGTTTTAAGATTTTTCTAGATGGAAATGGAAGTGTGATTAGCAAATAAAGCAAATGTACATTATGATCCAAATTAAATAGATTATAGGCCTTGTAACCAAAAGGCAACTATCAAAATAAGTTTTGCACTTACAATTTCCTCCTTTCTTACAGATATCTTAGAAATACATAGGTTCTGATTACAGATTAAAATTAGTATATCTCAGTGTTTTAGTCCTAATTTTATAGAGCAAACACAAAAAAGTATGTCTTCTTGTCCTATCAGCTCCCAAGGAGTTTCTCAATTCTGAATAAAGTAGGTCTTGAGCTATGAAAGAAAACACACCTTTGCACCTGCATAGCTGCTGTTGAAGGCTGCTTTACCCTTTCAACATATTCTCATTCCAGACACTTCATTGTTGATTTTTATCAGATCATTCATCCAATTATATTTAAACCTCAGCATCAAAACATGTCCTGCTGGAATATTAACTGAGATTACAGATTGCAAGTGTAGTTTAAAACATTTTCTAATGAAATATCTAAATATTAATTGAATGTATCAATTTTTCTGTACCTGAGCTTATGTCTTAACTGTGTTATCACTTGGACTTTTAAACTTTCCTGTTCTACAGGTAGTGACTGAGTAATCAATAGAGATATTGAACGTATAAAAAGATATTAACATTTTTAAGGATTCAACATTCAACAATTCAGCTAAATTATCAATTTTAAACAATTATTATTCACTTCCTATTCTATTAAAAAAAATCATTTATCACTCCTTGTTAACCTTATTTCAGAAAGCGAGCATTTAGAAAAATTACACTTGTTTTACTGCCTAACTCTAGTAGACCTTCTGTCTAAGAGGTTTTCCTGTCTAATTCTCTGTCACACCAATTAAAGCTGTTTCATTTTTTCTATTTTATATGTTGAAAAACTGGAAAGCTACTGTTTATACAACATTTCCCAGCCTTTTTTCTTCATGATACTCTGGCAATTCATTCTTCTCCACTCTATTACTACCTTGTCCTCAGGCAAACAAATTAACTCTTCCCTTTAAACTTATTCCTTAAGTATCCCCTACGTTTTTAAGCAAGATCATAATCCAGAGTCATTCGCATTGCAATGATTTTAAATTCCAAAACTACTGAGGAAGAGACTACCTCTTGAATCTAATGCTCTGGTTTCACTTACACAATCTCTTTGATGACAGGAAAGAGAGAAAAATTGTAAGGCATCTACACAAAAGAATTTGAGGTACTTACTGGACTACCAATAATACTTAGTTTTCGCATAACTCAAGGTGAACTTGTAAGATGCAAGACGATGCTGACAGTTTTAAGGAAGTATTCTGGGGCAGAAGTTGATTAACATACTGAAACAGTGCACATCTGTATTTTTTCTAAAAAGAGTCACATAGTAGATTCTTAAAGTGGTTTATTTTGGTTTATCATATCAGATGCCACATATGTATATTTTACTTTGAAAACAAGCAAGAAACAAATATTCACTTGGGTTGTCAGAGTAATTTTACTAAAAAAAGCTTCAATTTCCTTACAATAGGGTTTTTGCAGCTGGGTGGGGAAGAAAAGCACGCAAGAGGAAATGAGTCCGACAATCCCCAATGAAATATAAAGCATTTTGATATCAAAATTAGCACAAAAGAGGTCAAGGTCATGAGTAGAAGATAACAGGATTCACGAGTGCCTTACATAATATTCCCTTTCTGTTTGGAACTGAGAGCCAAGCAGTGTACCAGGCAATTCAGAGCATCCCAATGCAACTGCCCTTTGGAATGCTTTGTCAAGCACTACCACCTAAAGAAGCAGGGTAAAACAAATGAGGTCTCTAATAGCACAGCAGCGTTATTGACTTCCAAAGTTATGACCTTACCCTTCTGGACAGATATTGAACCCAAAGTTACTGACTGCCAGTGCTTAGGATATGGGTTTCAATGTTAAAACCTGTTAATGCCTTAAGCCTCCACTTAGAGAAGATAAAATCTTCAGAAAAGTACTAGGTATATTTTATGATCTTTGTGCCATTTACACTTATTTTTTACTTAATGTTACCTATATGAAACATAATTTTAAAGTTATTGCATTATCCTTATCAAGCAAGTGTACCTTCTTGAATGTTTCTGTTTTCAAAGAAGAAGCTGTTTTGCCTGTCAATTGTTACTTTTATGATTTTTCAAAAGGTGTAAACAGAACTCCCTCTAAAGTCTGTAGAAGCTAGATTTACTAGCTTACTTGGGAAGGATGGATTTAAAACACAACCATTCACTTTCTGTTGCCAAAGCAAGAATACTGGTATCATCCATCAATTCAACATAATAGCTCTACATTAAAAATTAGTTCAGATACAGGCTAGATTATTTGGCTTTTGGGGAAAGGACATTCCCATTTTCATACATGCATCATGCCCCCCTTTTGGTATGCCTGCAGGTTTTTTATTTGCACTGCAGCGTCAGTCTTTCTAACTCTACTGTCTCAAATGCCAAATAACCTGACCTTAGCTTTAAACAGGGTCTTTATGTAAGTTAGGAACAGGAGAAGTAGTTGTAGTCCCTCTCCCAAAGACATCTGCATTGAAGCTTCCCCCTTCCCTGTCAGATGACATGATATTTTTTGGCACAGCTCCATCAGTATAGCTGCATCCATCTGCCCCAAACCAGTACACACATTTCATGCAACCATACATGTGGGGACTCCCCCGTGGAGGACAACTGCATGTTGTACAGATGCAGGTTGCCTGTTTGTAGCCAGTTAGCTAGCTTTGATGCTGCCACTGATGAACAACAGTTATAAAACAATTTGCACAGGGTGCAAAACCCCGCAGAGGAACTGTATATACTTCAAAATAGTAAGCTTGCATTAAGTTCCAAGCTGTTGTGATTACGCTGCATTTATAGTTACCAAATCAGTTTGTTTTGGGGGAAGGCACAACAGCAGTCAATGCTGAAAAATAGATCAAAAGATTTCTTGCATCCACTTTGTTTTCTGTTTTTGACTAAAGGGGGGAGTAAGGACAAGAATGGAGAAAGAAATAAAAAGAAAAACAATCACTGTAAAGTTCAAGTTGAACTACATTATAGGAGGAACAGACAGCTGCCTTGAGATAAGGCACGGTCTAGTTTGTAGTACTTGGCATATGTGCTGGACAATGTGACTGTCTACCAGTATGGGGCTATTTCAAAAACATGGTTTGTTATCTCACCTCGGGATACCTATCTCCAGCTTTGTAAGGATATTTATGACATCAAAGATTCATCTATTCAAATTTATCAACAGCTGTAAAGCTTCATCTATTCAACTGAGCAATAAGTGGGTATAGTGTGTCCTCCATGTCATGCACCTGGTCTGTGGAACTTCATTATTTAAATTGTTTAGTTCATTGAAGCTGAGCTTATGCCTCCCAAGGCATGTTAATTTTTTGCCCTGGTACTCATATTTTTCTTTGCAACTTACTGTCATCACTTTGTCTATGAAAAAAGTGCTGTTCAGTATTGCTTAAGGATTCTCCTACCACCATCATTCAAAATGTCACAACACTAACTGAAGAGTCTAAAGGGAGAAAAGTAAACACCTTCAGAGCTAAGATTCAATGGGAAACATTTGGAAAAAAATGGGAGGCTTTGTATTTTTGGCTTCTTTTAGAAAGTGCATTGACAGTAGAAGTGGAACAGCTCAGGTGTTGAACATAATTGTCAAGTGAGCAAAAAAGTTTGTACTTTAAAAGCAGTAGATGAGAAAATATGAAGAAACTTTAGCACAGAAAGAATGGTTTCATTCTTTTCCCCGCACCAGGTAATAGTGCTGATCCAAACTGGCAAAACCAAGAGCGCGGTAGAAAACTTCTAGGCAGAAATCATTACCTGGAAAATTAAACTACTCTGTATTCTCTTTTTCACTAGTGGTACAAAACCACTTCAGTTATTCCTGAATAACTCTTGGCACACTGGATCTCCAATTCCCCTCCCTCCAAACCCCACAATTGCATAGTGGAAGAAAAACAGAAGGAGCCAAGCACCACCACATTAATTATTTTGAAGTGTGCTAATGAGTTCAGTGTATCCCCAGACTCAGTTGTATCATGTAACATCTTCTGTCAAATATGTCATCTCCTTAAGTAAAATGAAATACATGCAGGAAATGTGTGTCTTGAGACTGAAATAATAACTATCACCAAGAGGTCACTCTCTTTTGAGATTGCCTTCTGAAGTAATAAGGTTTATTTCTACGGTTCTGGAGACCTTGTGATCTTGCATAGAATTCATTAAAGAATGGCTTCATAAGACACCTGGCTTTTTTCCTCTTTTTAAACACCTCTTGGAACATGTGTTCTAATAATAAATACAATTCATAATAGTTGAGAACTGTTGGGATACCAATGCAGGATCTCTACAGGATATAAGAGGGCTGTCTCCCACTTACTGCCCTCCTGAAGGAAGCGAGTTAAATCTCCTTCAGTTCTCCAGTATATTTCAGATCCAGTAATTTTCCATTAAAACTTTATAAACTTCACGTGAAAAATATTTATTAGCAATTAATTTTTCTCCTCCTTCCTGCCCTCTCCTATTCCATCCACAACCAAAAGTGACTATTTAAATCTTATTTAATGTACTCCTAAAATACAAGAGGGGGTTAAAGAACAGAAATAGGAACTCCTAGTATAGAGATTTAACAGTTTAACTGAAAGACAGGCACTGTCATTCCCTTGGTCATGCTGTGTGTTTCTGTTGTTCCAACTCTGGTCTTGAGAGGTCTGATCAGAAAGATCTATGACCTGAGAAGCAAAAGAAGTGGGAAGAATCTGTTAGCCTCAAACCTCTCTAGATCAAACTTCTGGGAGGAAGACTGCTTACCCCTCCTTTTTGAACTCTTCCTTTAAATGTTGAATTTACCCAATGTGGAACAGTTGCCAAATAAAGAAATGCAGAGGGAGCAATTTGGCAAGGAGGTGACAGTTCAGTTTTGAAAATAAAAAGGATATGTTTCTATGATAAATGACATAACTTTCTTGCATAACCATTTAAAGACCATCGGTGTGAAAATAACAAAACAGCAAAGCTGCATTCAAGCTCCTAGAGCTCAAGACACCAGTTCCGTCAGTAAGAACAATTTAAGCAAAAAAAAAAAAAAAATCATTATTTCCCTTCTTCATACACACAAAAACATTAGTTGCTGGAGAAAATGACACTGTGAAGTATTATTTAAGTGAAAATTACAGGGCAGTTGACAGAATTCCCAACCACATACATCTGTGTATGACTAAGGATATAAAACAAGATCTCATGTGACCTTTCAATCTTAGACATAATGATTAGCCTATAATATTGCTAGTCTGCTCCCAGCTCTCCTGAAGTCTTATTAAAACACCCTTTTCAAGACACATTTCTCTGCCCCAACAGGCAAATTCCTTTACTGCCAAGAAAAGCAAGCAAGAGAGAACCATATGAAATACTGCATGTGTTGTACGACGTGCCAGGAAAGCCAAGAGCTCAGCTTGCAGGCACGCTGACACCAGGTGTAACGAGCAGCCCAAAATGCAGTCGGAAAAGGGGCACATAACAAGCTGATAACAGCTGCAAGCGCAGAGGTAGCCAGTGTCACCACCCACACCAAGCTGCAGCAAGTAGCTGCAGCAAGTAGCTGTAGCAGGTCACCATAGGATAAGCCTGAGCGGGCTACTGGCATAGCAGGGACACGACAGCCTCACTTCTTTCACGGTTGGTCCAATCCAGCAGTAAATGATGCTCTTGTTTCTACCCCACCACCCTTTGTACAAAGCATGGCATTTTAAGTCATTTTTCTCCTTTCGTAATATTTTAAAATCCACTGAAACCGAAGAGTAAACTTACTTCACATATCAAGAAACTACAGTGGGATGCTGTCCTTTGTGTTTTAAACTGGTTTCTTTGGTTGTGGGGGTTTTTTCTTTTCTGTTTTTTCTTTTTTTTTTTTTAGTAATCCTTCACTTCTCATTTTTTCATAGCTCCTAGACCACTCAAAATTCCTTTTTTCTCCCCCATTCTGTTACTTGAGCTTTGACTGCACTTTCAGCAGTTATTTGTGGCTTAACAGCTTATTGCAACCCATTTTCCACTATTAATAGTTTCTGAATTATTTTCTTACAATAAGAGGTAGGTGAAGATCCCAAAACTGATGGAGAAATAGCAAGTTTCTGGTTATGCGGAGAGCTATTTATCAAAAAACTATCCCCATTTGTTCCTGTTTTCTCCCCCCGCCCCGCCACTTTCTTTCCATGCTAGTACTTCTCACTCTCTTTCACCTACACCCAAATGGAAAAAATCCAACCACCCAACCTTGAAAAAAATCATACTGTATCCAGAGACACATTTTAGTTGGCAGTATCTTGATCCAGACTTCTCTATATGTTATACTGGTCATGATTAAATATTCTAGTGGAATGTAAAATAACTGTGTAAGCTTTCAAATGCTGTTTCCCTTTCTCAGAAAAATGGTTGAAAAAAGTACTGGCTTTAGAAATCTTTAACCTTATTTTTGTGGATCCAAACCTCATTTAAGCAAAAACTGGACAGAGACAACCAGTAGCATCCAGAAAAAGTTAAGAAAAAAGTATATCTCCTCCTCACTTGCAGTTAGCTACTAGCTGAAGCACATTCCAGAGTACCCAGAATGATCATTTTAAAAACTGTTCCAAAGACTACACTATTTGTAGTTCAGATTTTTAGAGCATCAGGAAAAGGGTTTGAAAATAGTCATTCCAATTCCTTTCAAAGTTTTCCAATTAGAAAAAAATTACTTACAAAAGTTTTATAAAAACCCTTTGGCATCAAGTAGGGATATATTTAATATTTGGAGTGTGGCAGCTAGATTCAACAAATATGTCCTCATTTCAAAACCAGTTGCAATTATTTTCAAGTAATTAAAATAAGTAAATATAACAAATTCCACAAAAAAAATATAGCCAAAAATGCTTTGACAAACCAGTGCTGTAGCCTGGCTTGCTTTAGGGCTGAAAAGCAGCATATGCCTGGTTAAAGATGTTTATCAGCTTCAGACCCTGCATAGAAGCAGGTAAGGGTAGAAATGGGGAAAGGAAGGAGAATAGGATAGGAGAGTCCCAGCATCATGAACCTATAATGGCTCATGCACTTTTCAGACAACCCTAAAATAACGTAGAAGATTGAGTTTACTTTTATTCAAGCTGGTTTACAATAATTTTTATAATTCCTTAAAAAAAATTGATATTGCAAACAATTGTATTTACACCTCCTCCCTTAACCTAAGGAAGGTTTAGGATTTTAGGATCTTTATTTAATCTTTCTACAGCAAATTGAACTAAATTATAAAACAAACAATCAAAGACTATTAAATCATTTTGAATGACAATTCTATGGTTTTGCAATCCATTTTCTACTGATAAATAGCTGCAGAACTCACTCTTTGGCATCTTAATGAAAATTATATATCAGCATTTTCATGAAGATGATATATCAAACCAAGTTGTGTTATGTATGAAAATAACATCATTCATCCTATGTTCTCTGATTCCTTCTTAGAATTGTTAGAAACTACGATAACAAAAAATTTTGATCTGATCTCAGGAATTAAAACCTTAAATGGAAAGTTATTCAAGTTATTTGATTAATTTAGCACATACAAATCCTTAAACAACCTTGAACTATTTTTGGAAACTGAGCTTGATCAAATCGACACAAATATGTCATTATATTCAAACAACTGGAAAACTTAATGAAAGAAAACATAAACACACTAAGATTAAAGATAATATTTAAAACCACAGATTCTGTGTCTACTGTGGGGTCATCTCCCAAAATGCCACAACCCATGCTAATCAAATCCTCTGCATTACTGCAGTTGCAGTCAGATAAATGTACTTGCTAAGCTAACCCCTTCATGAAGATTTCTGTCATGAGACTGTCAAACTGTATAATATAACAATTTCCAGTACTCAGGTTTAATCAAGCTAGACAAAAATACTGGAGACGCTCCAACTGTTTAATGGCTTAGGGCATCAAGGATCCTGAGATCACTTCCCAAGTGCCATCAGATGCTACATCTCCCAGATTTCAAATCCTGGCTTCCTTGACAGTCTCCTAATGACCACAGGAAATTCCATTATAGCAGCTCCATGTCCTCATCAGCAAAAGAAAAATGCAGCAGCACATCCAAGCTGCACTCCTTCAAATATCCATGCATCAATAATGATTTTAAATTAAACATCAGCTTTCATTGATTTAAACAATAGCACCATAATCATAATTTTTAAACGTTCCTGGTTGGTTTAGCCCACAAGACTGTTGCCCGATGGACATAAATGCCCACTGCTCATGGGTGACAACAAGAATTAACTGCACAAAGATGAAAATGGCTAAAAAAAACTTAATCTGAAGGTAAAAAAAAAAATCTTGATATAACCTACAGATCTTTCCTTTGAAGAATTTATTTTTAAAATAAATTCAATTAAATAACACATTTCAGAAATTTAACATTTCCTTTTTTGTATTTGAAAAACGATCTTCTCTTTGCTTGTTGCAAGATTTAATCATTGCCTCAAACTTGCAACAAAAATACTAATTACCAAGTATCACATCAAAATGGTAAATTGAAATTGCTGCTTTATTTGCAAATGTGTTTTCTTGTTCTCACAATACCAATGACTATTTACAAGTTTCAGTGTTTTATAGAGATTACTTACTTGAGCAAAATAATATCAAGAATTTGATGGCAGTATAACAACTTTACACTCATGAACATCTACATCAAACTCCTCAGATCAGAAGGCATTAAGCACAGGTACAAAACCAGATGTTAGATATATTGATATATAATGTATGTATTTTAGATAGACAGACATTTTATCTATATAGATAGATAGATTTTATATAAATATAAAAGTGTGTATATATGTGTATATATATAAAAACACATGCATATATATAATAAGTCAGCTCAAAAGTCTTACCTGCGTCTGCTTCATTGCCCGCTCCATTCTGCGAGTACTTCCTTTCTCAAGTTTGGTCCGAAGGAGTAAGGCTGATGTCTGAATGGCCCAGAACTTCGGCTGAGAGAGCAAGCACTGCAGAGAAAAAGAACATTTTGTCATTATTAGCTGAAGACAGGAAAGTTTTTAACGGTTTCTCAAGCATGAATGCTGTTTCTTATTCTGAAAGTCAAAGGTGTGGTTGCAGTACGTATTGGATGAACTGAAGGCTGTATAGATTACCTGAATCTACTTTCAAGACAGAAAGTGGCCTTCAAAACCAGTCTCTCCTTCTCAGCTACTGCAGCACTGTGTGTACACGTGGTGCACAAATTAAAACAGCCACTCGGAATCAAAGAAAAATAAAGAATTTGATACTGAGCTGACCGGCCCAGCCTTCTCCACATCTGCATACTGGATAGTTTTGGACAGCAGCAGGCATCCTACCAGTTCTCTCTTGACCCCTCCTCATATGCAAGGTGCTCTGATGTCTGCATTAACAGCACTTTCACATGAAAAACACTGAAATTGCTAAGAATCTGAAAAACATTAATTAATCTAGCATTTGCCATGACTTGAGAATAACAGGAAAAAATTTTCATTTTAGCAGATGTATAGGGAATATGGAACAATCTAGGTAAAAAGCTTTCCTAAAAACATTTTGATTTCTCACTTGGAACACCCTGCACTGCTGCCAAGAACTTAGTGCCAGTCTCCTACCACTGATTTTTAGCAAACTCCAATAAGAGACATGTAGTCAATACAGCTTTGATACCCCTTAATAATTTACAGATCTCCTGGATTCTTTCCAGTGTGGCTTTAGACACAGTATACCATTTTTCTGTTGGATATTCACTCTGAAAATGGAGACAGCAGGAAAACTTCCTTGCTAATTTTATTGACACTGCAAATATGATCCATCTTCTCTGAGAAAATATATTTGTCTATAGACATTTGCAGACTGGAGAAAAAGCCCCAGCGGTTTTATTCTTTCCACTCAAAGATCTCCCAAAGCATTAAAAAGTATGCTTTGCTCATGGTTTGTGTTAAGTGCCTGACAAACTTCTGTCATATTGTAATCTGTTTTTCTTTTCCCTAGTGTTTTGAAAGGAAAGGAAGCAGAAAGAAATAATCTAAACCAAATTCCCTCCCAAGAAAACTACAATAGGAAGAGAGAAAACAGCAAATGAAAACATAAATGAAGGCAGTATGAATGCACTTACAGCCAAACACTTCAATATTACCTGATCCTCCCCTTTGTGACCAAGAATCTCTGCACTGACTCTTTCTTGACTTCCACTCAGTATTAGATTAAAAAGCACCCAAAGGCATCTACACTGTCCTCTACGTTCTGAGGACCTTGAAGTATTTAAGGGAACACAATCCCAATGTGCTATATTCTGTAGACTTTCAAGTGCCCTTTTACAGATTACGATCAGTAAATCTATTAACCAGTACAAATCCTAGTTCTCAGCGCTCATCTGTCTCTCCTGTTTCATCAAACTTCAGTCTACTACCTATTTTTGTTTGGTCGTAAGACAAACACAAGCAAGACATTCTTACCAGAGGACACTGGTTTCTGAATTTATATTTTGGTAGCCATTCCACATGGCTGCTAAACAAAATACCTTAAGGAATTGCTAGGGCAAACACTTGAACAATGCCTACTTTAGCTTAAAAGCTTCTTTCGTGAGAAAGGTTACCCTCTTCCCCATTTTGTCCATTATTGGTATTCTATCATTTTATTTTTTACTTAAAGGGAATTCTTTCTCTCCTACATGGCAGTAGATACTAGTATTTATTTTGCAAATGAACACATCTCTCAAGAACAATGACAATGAAAAGGCTTGACTAATAATGCTCCTAAAGATATTTTCAGCCCAGTTATGGCCCTTGTCCAGCAGCAAAGTACTTGTCCTCTCACTCCGGTTCACCTCAGCAACTGGCACCAGGAGGGCATAGTACAAAAGTTCTGTATCCACACCATCCAGCTCTGCAAGAGAACAGGCAGCTCAGGAAAATCTGTCTGTCTCCAGGTACACCTCCTACACCACTGTCTAAGCAGTGATTTCAGCAATCATGCTGCACGAGGTGTGAAGGCGGAAAGTAAAGAGAAACAGGGTGGAAGAGAAGTAGAAATAGAGAGGAGTAGAAATAATTACATTTCACTCCTCTGCAGGAGCAATGACAAGTCTTATTTTGAATAACAATCCTGCTTTTTAAAGGTATTCATGAAACAAAATGAAAGGTATACCTGCTGTACAATTACAGAAGAAAAATTTAAATTCTCCAACAGTTTCATTGATACATAAAAGCACTGAAACTGCACAGGACAATGAGAAGCAGACCTAATTTCCATTTAAGAAGCACGTGTAATTTTATATTTGTACTGAGCTCAGGCCTGCGCCAGAACTCGAAATGCTCACCTTTTCATTGCCTAATTATAATGTTTAAAGCACTACAGATACAAAATAATACGTGCATAAAGGGCACAAAAGTTTACACTTAAGGGCTGTAAAGAATACTTTCAGAAAACGTATCCATAACCATTAAGCAAGCTTTAATCTTCTACCCAAAACACCGACTTGTTCCAGATAGTAAATACTTTCTTCTAAGTCCCAAAGCTTTATATTTTCACCTGAAGCTAAATCTAGACTTTATTAATAGGACTATAGGTTAAAATAAAACATCTGGAAAAAAAGAAAGACTTAATCAAGATCATGCAAGTTTTGTCAACATACTTGAAAATTCATTATACTGCACCAAAGACAGCTAAGAAAATTAGCAAAATAATTCTAAAACAAAACCACAATCGAGAATCTTCATAAGTCATCTTTGTTCTTACTTTAGGGAAAGAACAATAAAATAAAGAAACACAGGAAAATTGAAAGGGTGAGAAGAAATGAAAGGAAATAAGGTTACACAACATTTTCTGCACAGAATAGAATATTTTCACATGGGAAAACTAACTTCTCCCCACATTTTTTTCCTACAAATAAGAATCCTTTATATCATCCTCTTCCAACATATCAGAGTATAAAAAAGGGAGATTAGCAAATTATTACACAAACCAGAATATATAATTCAATATTTCATCCTTATATGACATTCAAATGAAAAAAAGATGATGCTGCAAGTCTTAATAACAAAACAGTCAATGACTGTACAACACCTTTATAATATCCTCATTACTATATCTATAGAAAATTCAGAATAAGCTAGCAAGAATCCTCATGAAAACTTGTGCCATTGGTATTTCATATGCACACATACATACTTACCAAATTAAAATGTTTGGTTTTAAGGAAACTACACACAGGGAAAGCAGCCTGCACCTTAAAAAATCAAGAGTGTAATATATTCAAGATAAAACAGAAAAGTTAACCAAAAAACCCTGGGAAATTTGGGACATGCAGAAAAGGGTTCCACAATAACAGAGGATGTCCAATCAAGAACACAAATCAAAACAAAGTCTTTTGCAGGGCAGATGAATCAGACTGTATCAGTCAATCATGATTTTTAAAACATATAGGTTAGTCAGTGTGACTCTTTTGCATTATTCCATCTGCTATTTTAAAAAGTTTGTGTTCTTACAGAAATTCTGACATCAAAGACAGGAAGAGCTTACACGGGCTTATTAGACATGCTAGAAAAGCTGGAACAGGTAAAGATGATCCTTGTTGACTGCAGCTCTAAATAATTTGAATATTTTCTAACTTTCCCTTATTATAAATCTATGCATTAATCCCCTTCTATTATTCCTGTAGATTGCTCACTGATAAACTATCAGTAGCCTTGCAAAGAACTATGACTGTTACGATGGAGGTTCCATTTGGAAGTGGACTTGCAAATGGAGCAACTTTAATTGCAATCAGTTGTGGTATTCCCAGGAGTTTGCACATCAGTCCATCAGTGAACCAAAAATATTCTGCTTATTGGCCAAATCGCCAGGATGTGGTGAAATTACTTAATTGAAGGCACAGGCATGAGGCATCCTGAGGATTGCTCTGTTCCTTTGTCATCCCCTCCACAGACGTGACCTTTAGTTTAGATTAGGCTCAGGTTATTTGCTAACATATTTTAAGTTACAAACAAACAAACTGAAAACACTGAGAGGGATTTAGAAAAAGAAAAAAAATTCCCTTTTTAGTGTCTTTTCACTACCTATTTCAGTTAACATACTTAAGCAGCTTTGTTGTTTGCTTTTCCAAAAAGCCACACATAATTAAGATTTTCAGATTACACATGTGGATTAATTAATGTCTATTTATCATTAGTCTTGCTTCATATAACCACATATATCTTTATATGATGATTTTCAGTAATTCAGATAATTAACACAAAGACCTTATTTCTTCAATATAACCAAAGGCAAAATGGCAACCTTAAAACTCATTCTACGTTTCTCTGTAAAATGAGAAAATACCATGGTTTCTTTTCACCATTCTATATTGTGTACAGTAGTCAGGTGAGTACATTAAAAAAAAACCAAACCAACCAGTTGGAAGCATATGACTGAGGTATGAACAGGGAAAATTCTTGCTTCTTGCACTTACTTTGTAGACACATCTGTTAATCTCTAGTGAAAGACTCTACCACTGAAAGCTAACTTACAGGTGTTTAATTTGTTTTTAAGTATACAGCAAAGGATCCTTTGCCATAAAAACTTCTATGGCATTCAATTCTCAGAATAAGAGGAGAAAATTAGTAGGAGATTAGGGAGGACACGATTTTTTTCCATGTATTATTCTCATCCAAATAATCTGACACTTAAATTTCCATATAAATAAAGCAAGTTTTTCTTTTGAAAAGTCATATTCAAATGCCCTTACTTAATTTGAAGTTTTTTTGAAGTTTCTCCTAGCACTAAACTACTGACCAACAAAGTAAAATGAAATACAATTAAAAATAATCTACTTATGGAAAAAACTGAAATATGCTACATTATTGTGGAAAGGTTTCCTTACATTAAATCTATGTATTTTCAACAGAATAATATTTCATAAAAGATACTTCTTGCAGTTCTGGAAAAATGCACAGAAAACTTTGCCCTGCAAAGCAGTTAGATGAACTTTATGAAAATATTTTTAACTGCCTAAGAAAGATTAAGGCAAGCCAAGGTCCAGAGGGAAGCAAAAATAATACAAGTTTTGTGAAAAGAACTAGAAGACCTTACAATTGTAACTCCTCTACTAATTGAGCTAAAATACAGATGATTTCCAGTAGTACTGGCAGCTTCTGGTTGAAATGGGATTTGTAACTTTAAACAGTAATTCTGTTAGAACTCCGTAAGGTAAAATAAAGTACATTTGCGGCTAAGTAGTTTCCAATACCAGTGCCTTTGTTTTATGTTGTACTGAAAAGCATAAATATCAAGAGGGTAAGAAAAACACTAAATTTCTAGTTACAATTAAGCAGTAGAACCATGGTTTGGCAACAAAACAAGCCAGTCAATATGACCACTTTTGGCTCTTCTGCTTAGTATAGGAACATGTAAAAATTCCCTGTTTGCTGGAACAGAGACAGCAGCTTAGTTCAAATCCAGTACACATACCTATTTTTGATGTACGTGCCCAGCCCAAAGATTTAAAAATAATTAGGAATCAAAAGAAGATTTGACTATATGTCATCATTAGCAAACACATGACGCTGAGTTTTCAGAACTTAAATTCCTCCTAGTAGTGTTTTTATTCCCATCACAACACTCTACAGTTTACCAATCCTTCAGTGACCAGAAATTAAGACGAAACTGTAATAACGAGGCACACACACAAATCCTCAAAATAAATACACAACTAAAATACATTAATGTTTTCTAAATAGGCATATTTAACTGGAAAAGAAGTAGTATTTGATGTTTATGATGATTTAAATATATCTCTCAAAGGATTGTTTTTAAGCACAGAATGCTGTTCTTCTGCTGACTATAAACATTTTAATGCAAAAAAATTGCTTAGCAACCAGCTAAAGGAATTGCTATCCTTTTATCGATAATTAAATTGTAAGTGTCTATTTTGCAATTATCACAGTAGACATGCTCTGTATACTCAGAGATAAAACTGCCACTAAATCTAAAAATGCACCTAGAATTACAGAATGTTGAATAACAATTAGAATAAAAAGTTTTTTGTCTTTGATACACCATAGTCCTCAGTTCAGTGTTACCTCCCAGATTTTTCTTCTTTTTATTTTCTCTCATGGTATTATACACAAACCCTCTATTTTTATATGTAATGATATATAATGACTGTATGTAAATCTCTATATGTATTATTATATCATTGCATTAACATTAAACCCTTAAACTAAAATGTGTATTTGTAAACTCCCATCTAATTCATCCCAGACAAAGGCTTAACACTATGATTTTGGAGAGGTTACGTTTTTTTCATTCTAACAGAGGAGCTCCTCCAGCCTCTTCATATACCATCATTTTATTGACATTGAATAATCCGAAATCCAGATGGAAACAACTCCTATACTTAAATATATTTACAGAATACTTGTATTTTCTGAGATTATCACCTTAATACATGACAACTTCAGGTTCAAAATTCAAACATAACCTAATAAAAAAATAAAGATTTCCTATTTGACACTAAATTGGAAAAGGTAGCAACAGAACACAACACATCAAATTCGAGCCTACTGACTTTACCGCTTCTCCAGGAGAAGTTATGCTAATGGAATCTGCAGTTCAATCCCCAGTTTATATAAAACATCATGAGTATGTGATAGTTCTCAGCAAACAAGAAATTATTGGTTAACTTGGGAATAAACAAATAGGATGCTGAAGAAAATTATTTCAAACCATCCTCTTATTTCAGTTCCTGTCATCTATAATCACTGGCACTTCAGACAACATTCCCAAATAATAATTTTGGAATTTACACCAGTAATCAGTGTGGCAATTCAAGCACTTATACATTACTCACCTTTCTAAGTATTATTGACAAGAAATATTTGAATGCATGTGCCAATAGTTGGATAAGACATACTAATCTGAAAAAAACCAAATTTGGGGCAGCTGTAAATTTGTTTTACAGCAAACCTTTGGATAAATAAATGGTTAATTTCCAGAAACATTAGGACTGCTTTAAGCACAAGCAATTAGAAGATGTAAGGCTGTATATTCTCCAGTCACATTTTATTAGCGCGAACATCTTCATATTTTCTAAGGCTCAACAAGAAAAAAATTATATTAGGATTTCACTCTAGATGATTCTTGTTTGAACTTGACAAATTCTAATCCTATTTGGCATAATTATGTCTTTGGAGAGCAACACAAAGAAGATAAGGTTCACAAACACGGAAAATAATATTTTCACACCTTGAGAATGCGAGGTGTCCATAAATACTGTGACAGTGGATATATTTAGTGGTTAGAAGAAAGGCAAAGAAGAAAAGTCTAATTTATGCAGTAATTCTATTTCCTAGCATGGACTGGTCAACGGACTTGGCAGATAGCTTTTTTTTTGGTTTAAAAAAAAAAAAAGTCTGAACAGAGGGAATACTTCCATCAGTGTATTGTTCTCCACTACACCTTTCCCCCTCAAGGTCAAAAGAATTGTTTAGATATCAAACAAACATCAAAGGCCCTATTAATATGTTTTAACAATTATCAAAAGCTGAGCTGCATATGGCTTGACACATCTGTTTAATTTCACACTGTCACTAAACCCTGAAATCTGTCCTACATTTCTAGTCACTCTAACAGTGATTTGGACTGGAAAAAATCAAAATATTATCAACTAATCCTGCAAATTAAAAGTGCACATATACCAATGCAAAATCAACTGTCTTCAAAATTTCTGCTTTTTTCTCTGTGAAACAAGACAGTCATTTTAGCTAGTAACCAACAGCATCTTCTTCCATGTAGCTTTGGCAACTATAATTAAAAACAAACAAACAATATACAAATTCTTTGTAGTTACAAATTTCTAATTGATCAAACACTCTTAGGGCAAAACTACCAACACAAGGATAATTTACATTTTTTCTTTGCAAACGTGACAACTTGTGTTATCCACTTGAAATGAATTATATTTCAGACATTATTCCAAGTCTTGTTTCTTGTTCAGGGTTGCATGAAGAAAATGTGCTATTACTTGGTTAGGTCTTTTATTTTTCTTGCCTAGCAGTATATAATATAAATTCTGCAGGCACCTTTAGAATATTAAGCCAAGACGTTTGCACTATAACAACAAAACAAAAAATTAAGCAATGTTTGAGTCTTAAGAAGTGCATTAGCAGCAGCTCTCTATTTTCATTGATTAGGTCTCTCAGTTTTCAGTAAGGTGTTACATCATGACAGCATGCTACAGAGCCAATCATGTGATCACTTGTGACTTTTTTTTAAGGTCTCTTCAAATTTAAATGCTCGTGATTTAAATGCTACCTTCTTTTTAAACCAATTTTTTCTGACTGTCAGTTAGGTAAACCAGAGAGACAGGCAGGAATTCTCACAATCATAAAGTGACAGAGGAGAAGATTTACTTTCCTGCACTGGCTGAGACATCAGCATGTGCATTAATATATTAATACTCCATATATATTTCAGTAGGTTTAGACCACACATTCAGCATATTTCTTCCAAACTCTGAAGCTATTCACTCAACTGTATGACAAGGGTTTATTTTGGTCTATAAAACTAATCCTGGAACTGTTGAACCAAAATAGCTTTTCACCACAACAGGTGTTAGCTGATCATTAGCAGAGCTAGGCTTAAAGCTCTTAACCACAGCCATTAGAAATACCTCTTGGTGTTAAAAAGTCAAAAGCAAGGCCAAAACACCATCAGTGATCTGCATTAAGGGACTAGTTTAATTAGAATGGCATTTTTAAAATTCGCTTTGTCTAGTCTTGTCTGGTAGTCTCAGCACTCAAGTTGTAACATTACATCATTGTAAATACAGAGGACCTTTTGTTGATTTTGACTACTAAAACAAGAAGATACTATCTGATTTTTTTTTTTGCATTATTATATACTTCAATGTGTTTGAATGAGATTTTTTCATATACATGTAATTTCAGAATCATGGATAATTGAATGCATTTGAAATAAAATATTAATTTTAAGAGCTTTAAAATGAAACGTGTATATACACACACACTGGACACTCCCTTTTTTTTTCCACCATCTGCAGTTATGAAGAATTGTTATAAGTTTTCTTTTTGTCCATAGACACTTTATAAGGCAAAATGTATGCAAAATGTCAGAAACATCTTAGTTAAACAGTTACTTATTTACACTATACTACACTGATTTAGAAATGAATGCTAGACTCAACAGAGCAGCAACTATATTGCACTTACCTAAGGGCAATTTAATGTTCTCAAGTATCTCATTTAATTTTAGTCTGCAAGTGACTGACTCTCTCTGAAATATATCACATCTGAAAGTACATTAAATACAATATAAGGAATTATTCAGTTGCAGGTTCCATCAATTCAAAAGTTAGCCGGCAAGACTGGAATAAATTTTCCTCTCAGAAGACTTACAAAATATCCCACGAGTGTATACGTGAAGGTTAATGTCATTTCACTTCAACTCTATTGTCCACACAGCTTTTTTTACCCACTTCAATAGTGTTCTGTAGCGAACAGGTAGGTCTTGATAATATCCACCCACAGGTGTCCTCATATTCTGTTCTGCTTATCATTCTTCATATTTCCCCTCCATGGCACTGGCGTTAAGCAGTAACTCTTACTCCTTCTCCTACCTAGCGAAGGGGCAATTATTGCTTCTGGGCAATTATTTATGCTAGGTCAGCTTGGAAATTGTGCTGGCTTTTGTGCCATTTCTGTAGTACCTAGAATTTCAAGGACTGAAACAAAAATCAGCCAGGAAAGCTTGGAAGTTAGTTCTATTATCTGCTCAAAGACACTTATTATCCTCATTAGAAGTAGCAAAACATTTCACTATCTTGCTTCAGCTATCTCTTCTACCTCCCCTTGAAAGAAAGCGATTTTTGTTGGAAAAAAAATCAACACAACTTCTTCTCAGCAAAATAGTAACATTGTTCTATATTCACCAACATCCTTTTCCTTTCTTCACTCAATACTCAGGATCAGCATAGTCAGCTCACAATACAGCTAACAGTCCTGATGGGGGCAAAAGATACCTTCCCAAAAGAAAATACCCTCAGATTTACAGCTTATTTGTTCCTCTTCTTTAGCAAAGGCAACATAGGTAGCATTCAGGTAAAATGAGGTTGCCTAACCTCTGGTCTTCGTTCTTCTAAGTAACACGTTAGTTAGGAGAACATCCAACTTCTCTTTCCATTCTCCATGACCATCTCATTTGAAACATGAATTCATCTCTCCCTGAAGAGGTAAGCTGGCCTAATTTTATTTTATTTTTGAAGGACAGGGAATAAAAAAGGTTTGAAGTTTTCCACTGAAGGATTTTCAGTGGAAACAAAAGACTCAAAGAAAGCTTTGTATGGATTTAAACATAACAGAAACACAGAAAAGCAAGCTCACATTAGCCTGCATGGAACAAAAATATAACAAGAAGTAGGAAGACACTTATAGAGAGCTATAAACATGATTCTTTGATTCTGTATAATGCAGTCTGTTACTTTACTTGCACGCATGCAGGTACATAACTTGAAGAGAAAGCTATGGAAGAAACAAATATCATAAATCAAAGTTATTTTAGACATACTGAAAAAATCAACTCAAATCAGGACTGGCTAGGAAAATGTTTCAAAGCTTTTCTCTGTTTAGGATTTTCTACTTTCTAATTATAGTACAAAGACATTATTGTCAAATTAATTGTTCAGTTCTACTTATATGATCAAATTGCAGATGTATCCTGGATATCCAGGATCATATAAGTTTTCTTGTACATTAACAGGCATTGGTGGGCTGATATTTAGCAAGTTTCTAAGAGCTTAAGGCTCTGTTACAATACTAAGTGGTAACCATACTATATCCTCTTGTAAGACGTAAAAGAAGAATAATTTTTTTATGCTGTTCCTTAAGCTGCTTCTTGGGTTTGTTTTCTTCTTTTCATTTTGAGAGACTATTTAAATTCTGAAGTAAGCTTTCCTTGGAGGTTCTCAATTTTTTTTTTTTTTTTTTTTTTTACAAAAAGAAAGAAACTAGAGAAGAAAAGGAAATGTCATGAAGAAACAAGATACTGTTTTATTTAAAGGAATCAACTTCCACTGACTAGTGAAGGGTAAACCGCACAAGATATGGCCCCTTTTTTCACTTAGAATGGAGTCCAGCCATATTACTGACACTTGCTCTGTTGTGCCAAACATATCACTTATGCTGTGTTATGCTGAAAACAACTTCAGCCAGATTTGACTGTAGTAGCATTGTCTTTCTCAGGTCTGTGGTTTGGACTTACTCCTGAAACAGCATAAGTACAGACTTCCACACCACATCACAGTGCTGCATTTATTTCCTAAGGCCCAATCTCAACAGCAATAAATCATGTTTTTGGATACAAAAGACTAGACTTTAACTCTTTCGTAGCAATGATAAGGATTTCCCTAGTTATTAAAAAACAGCAAATTTCTCATTTTAACTGCTCAGCCTCAGGAATTTCACCATCTGTGCCAAGGTTCTGAACACATCATGTGCTCTTTAGGTTATATACTGAAAACCAGAAAAACACTTGGTTTGTTTTTTTTCTCTCTGCACAGGTAGTAAAACAGTGAATTTTGAGAATGGCTAGATATCATATTTTAAAAAGAGATAATTTCAGGACTATATGCAATGGTACATGCTGCCTGAGGAACTGCAATCTGTTTAGCCTCAAGACAAGCAAAGCAAATGACTGAAGAAAGGCTGAAAGTTAGAAAAATGGTGTCAATGGAGGATATTTTCTAACTTGCTAGAATTGGCTATGTGGGAGAAGAAATACGTCCTACTCCCCACTAGGTATTCTCTTGGAAACTACCAAGTAGGCTCTTGAACCCTCTGTCCTTCTTGCTCCACCTCACCTTCAGCGTTGCCTCTCCTCTCACAAGGAGCATTTTTGGAACAGACAGTGCTACTGGTTATCTCACCCTCTGCTGATCGAAATTTGTTCTTCAGGGAGACAGCATGACTTTTAATCTTTCCATGTCTGGTACTGCTGCCCATGGCTACAGACAAGAACCATGATTTGTCAATACTTTTTTTTATAGACTGGGCAACTCTTTCTTTTATTTTTTAAATAGTACTTCTTCCTCAGCAAAATGCAGACAAAACTACACATTAAGGTTCCCATTTCTTTTTTTCTGCTTCTTTGCTTGTTTGAACTCCCCTGGGCAAACTCAATGCTTGCAGAAATACAGATCATTGGAAAAATCCTTTAGGCCTGACAGATCCTGCACCCTTATGCAACTGACCCCGGATGGTAGGATTACTCTTTGCCTGCCTTCTCACATCCATGAACTCACCACTACCGTTTTTTTACTCTCAGTGATGCGTCCTGTTGATTTGGTCTACCAACAGCCTCTGGAAGACCACTGCTTTATACACCATTGTTATCTGACACCACATAGACCTGTACCCTAACAGAAATTTTTAACTTTACTTCTGCAATGATAACTTCAGGACAAATATCCATTTATGATAATTAGTCTTAAAATACCTTAACTGAGTATCTTTTGCAGGAAGAGAATGTAGGGTAGCAAAAGTACTCATTCCCAGACAGATTTGGAGCACGATCACAAAAATTATATAAAACAACAGAGCCTTAAAAGCTTCCTTCCCATCCTCAGTATAAGGTACAAAATCATCTTCTTGAAAAGAACCAACTTAAATGTTTTCATAATTTCTAAAGTTTAACATTAGTCAAGGGCACAAGAAGAATAACAGTTGCATATATTTTTTACATTATAAAATGTAAATATGCAATTTGTGAACCCATCCTGTTAAATAGTCAAAATCAGCTAGCACGTTTTTCTGTAACGGGAAAAGCCAAAACATATCAGGAATAATTAAACACCTAGACCAGTGATTTATAGTAAGGCTGCCACTGAATTCATTATTGTTGTCAGAACAAATTATAGAATTTCTATAAAACACCTTCACAACCCTCAGTCCGTAAGAACAGCTGACTGTAGAAGAACAGGGAGGCACAGTGAGGGAAAATCCACACAATGGTAGACAGAATTCTACAGGGAGTATGTGTCTACCTGGTTTTCCCCTGTTTTGAATGCCAGCATCCACCACAGGAATTCGGCCTACAACAGCCTCTACAGTTCAGCAGTCTACATACCGGGATACTTGGTGTTCACAAATAAGCATAACACGTTGAATGCAGGAGGCATGACTCAATTACTGTTTGCTGGGCTAAGGGGCTAGGAGATGACTCGAGATGACAATTTCAGTGAGACTTCTAGGATGGCCTTAGCAGTTTCCCAAGAAAGTGCATATTAACAAGTCTTAATGTCCATTAGAGAATACTTGATTTCTGATTCCATTCAGTTCCTATCTGACTTCACCAGTAGAGGTGTTTTGTCTTTTTAAAGAGCTACTGCTCTCATAAGCAATAGGATCAAGCTGCCAGAGGTCACCAGCAGCCTGGCTTTAAACCTTATGTGCAAAAGTTTAGTTTCCAGAAGCAAAACAAAGCTGCCACCTTTCTTTCAGAGACTGAGGACATGATGGTCCTGAAAGAAGACTAACTCCTTAAGAAGCAACTAACACCAAGGAAGGAATGGAAGAAAAATGAAAAAGAAAGGAAGTAGGGAAGATGAGAGCAAGAGTGAAAGTCAGATAAATAAGAGGTCAAGAGCTGACAAAGGAGGGCTGAGGGGAATATGGCATGGGTGAGTAAACAAAAATGGAAGCTGATAGGCACAAGTAACTAATACTGGGGGAGGGGGGAAAGAGTGAAAGACTGCTAGGGATCATGAAAGAAAATCCTGTCTTGGTGGGCAAAAGTGAGTAACGTGCCTGAATCTGACAGAATTGTGTAGAGAGAAGCTACACTCTGAATACATTTATTAGAGACCAAAGGCACTGTTTGGGATGTGCTCTGGCTTAAAAGAAGTTAGAAGCATGAGCTGTAGTGCATTAAGATCTAAACACAACAGTCTAGTATCTGACCAGTTGTATTATGCACAGAAACAACAGTAGTTATTAAAATCACTATCAAAATTGGATGAAGAATCACGGAATGGTTTCGGTTGGAAGCAATCTTTAAAAACCACCTCGTACAACTCCCCTGCAATGACCAGGGGCATTCTCAACTAGAATGGGTTGCTCAGAGCCCCATTCAATTTGACCTTGAATGTTTCCAGGGCTGGGGCATCTACCACATCTCTAGGCAACTTGTTCCAGTGTTTTACCACTGTCTTCATTAAAAATTTCCACCTTTTATCTAGTCTGAAGAAATTGCATGACATTTTATTTTGACAAACAAAGGAGGCAATCTTTTTAGTTATGTACACACCACGCTTTACATTTTCCCAGCTCTATTAGAGATACAACATACAGAAATATACATTTGCCTACTATAGATAAGGAAGAGACACAGACACATAAAGATACACACTGCAGTTCTTGCACAATAAGCTGTAAAATGAGAAATATGGCCTTATTCCAACAACTAAATGACCTGCTTGCTTTTTGACTCTTACTACTAAGCTATTAACAGCTTCAGACCATGAAAGCTGTTCAAAATACAAACAGTTTTCTACGCATATTTTCTTCCTTTATTCGAAAAACTGTAAGAGTTTTACTGATGTGTATTAAATTAAAAAGCAAAGAAAACATCTCAGTTTTAGTCAATGATAAAACCCCAAACCAGGCACAATACTAATTTGAGGGAATGTAATGCATATGGTTTGCTCTGCAAGTGTTGGAATTTTGAAATCAAACATTTCATTTTACAGTGCAGAAAAATCTTTCCCAGTCTATTTATAGAAATCTGTAAAAGATTTTCTCTCTCATCTTTTGTCTAGACTAGACAGAATTCATTGTAGAATGTGTTGGCCAACATATTCTGACAAATGTACTGAAGAAAACTCTAGCTGACACAAGACATGAAGTCTTTAAAGAAAAAAAAGCCTAAGCTCCAATTTAATTCGTGCAAGACATGCTTAAGGATAATATAGACAAGGAAGTAAAATCTCAAATATGTCAAAATATACCAACTAATACCTAGTGTAATGATTTTTATTTCAGTTCAGAAAAGGCCTTACATCTCAGTTTCCAGCTAGAAAAACATTAAATAGTGTAAATATTTTAAAACATTTTTGCAAATTGAAACAAGTAGAGCATGATGCTTTTAAACATTTTATTGGCATTTATTTGGATAGTCTTCATAACTAACAGCTCTACTTGCTATGATTAATTCAGCCAACCCAAACATGTCAGAAGTATTTATGCCATACCATATTATCATATATGCTAAGCATACAAATTATACACAGAAAAAAGAGTCTGAATTTTTTCACAATAATCATGAGACTCATTTATGATACACATTATATGAACAGTCCACTAAATGAGCTGGCATTGGCTTGATTTCCTGATGCAATGAGCTAACCTTCATGAACAGATTATGAACCTTTCTTATTTGTGTATTTGCACAACTGGAAATTACTTTTCATGAGGGTCACAAACACTTCATGTGAGCTACCCTATGAAGTTTTCTTGCATATTTCATGTCACAATTAAATATTAAAAATAACACTTTCCTCTATCAACATGTAAATTATACCAATAAAAATCTATCTGTGGAAGAAAAAAACCCACAAACAGCTGAGCAATGGGGTCGTGCTGGGAAGAAGACATGCTTCCCCCGCTTCAGGCATAATGTACTGTTTAATACATGATCAGTACTTGAATTCAAGCATTCTACAAATACATGTATAATAAATGTGCACACATCCTCCATGCAGATGTATTTAAATGTTTCACAAATTAATTTAATCTTAGTTTCTTAATTTCTGATCAACAGCACTTGAAAATTCCATTTTACTATTTAAATATGCAGCTTTTGATAAAAGGCAAAGAAGTAAACACTGTGGAAACACCAGAATTAGAGTTGATAAATCTTTGTCCTTCTATAACATAGAGGGCATCATGTTTTTCAAAAGCATACTGAAGCCAGTATTATACTCCTTATACAAGGGCAGTACACTGCACAAAACCACACCCGAAATCACTGCTGAACATAACAGGGTTTACTCAAAGGAGAACAGCTAAGCAAGTAAACAGATGTTTCACTGAATCTAAGCTGTAAGTGTTTCTTAGCAAAATTTCTCAAAAATAGGTACTCCAAATCCTTCCCCTTTACATCTCCTTTCAAAAGCCCATGACTTATAGACTTAGAACTCGATAAAACATTTTTTTCACTCAAAGATCTTAAACTGACCATCAACAAATGTACCAAAGAAAACACCAATTAGAAATCCCTTCCAGTAGCCTGGCTACCTAAAACTTCAAAAGTAAAAAGATCAAAGGAAAAAAACCCTAAAAAAAGGAAAAATCATTGGAGACATTTCAGTTTTTCATCCTTAATTTCTGGGGAATAGAAAAAGAAATTCAAGCCGGAGCAGGGTAAGATAGATTTATTGCTTATCGAGTTCACATTTTTTTCCCCAAGTGGCTAGACGAGAAGAATAGCTAGAATTGACTGAATCTGTTTTTCTTAAAAAAGAAAATGAACAACAAAACAGTGACAGTTTATTGATGATAAATGAATCATTGAGTATCAGGTTTATACATTTCAGACACCTTGGGAGGGAATTAAAAATACGTACTTCACAACTGCAATCAAAGACTATAACATTCTAATCAAACCTGTTCTAAATTGTGCCTTAAGTCAAAAAAATCTGTTCCTTCTTCAATATTTCGTCTTTAACATAGACCAGAAAGAATGTTTGGGGTACTGATATGAAAAATGTTCTTTCAGTCAAAAATATAGATCATAGAAAATTAAACTCAAGTTGCTTAGACAGTAGCAAACAAGAATTCAACCATCTTCATTTTTTCAGATAGTATTTGTTTTGAATAAAAGGGAGACTTGGATTTACTCCCTGTTTAGTTTGTCTGTGCTCTTTCCAGCCAAAAAGGCAGATCAGTAGAATATATCACTAAGAAAAGTGACTGCTAGTACTGACAACACATGAATTGAACTGATCAGCAGAACACTTGTCAAAAATAGATTATTAAGCACCATACAGAATAGTGAGAATGTCCTATTTCGTTCAGATGATACCTCAGACAGCATTTTGTTGAAAGTGGGTTTAATTTAATTTTCTTGCTGCAATGAATCTTTCTTGCTTAAGTAAATTATAATAGTTATAACTGGTGAAGGACATAAAAGGGGGAAGGGAAGCCTGTGACATGTCAACTGGCTGTCAGAGAGGCTGCTATAAAAAATAAGTGAGCTGCTGATAGATAAAGAAGAAGGAGGAGGGGGAGAAGAAAGGCTGCTGTGGGAAAAAATGTTACTAACTGTCATCAAATTTGCCTGCTTAACTTCTCAAACCCTTAGACAAGCAAATAATCTATTAATATTTAAACATGATTTTCATGTTCTTTTACCACTGCAGTTTCAGTGAGACCACTAAAATTTATTGCTTGAGTAATTCTGTAGAGATTACACAAAAGAGCCTTCCCTTCTAGAAAGAAAAGGCTATCCCAAATTTCTTGCTCAGAAAGGCACACAATAAATCTAGAATCATCTCTTGCGAGATATGATGCAAGCAGAGCTGTGGATCCCATGGACTGAGGGAAGAATTTAGACCACAGAGGAGAACAAAGTTGAAAGGGATAAAAGTGTCAATTATGTTGAAATCTGATACTTTGTAAAATAAACCAACTTCAAACAGACCGTCACTTAATCCCAGTTTTGGAATGGAATGCAAGCTTCCCCCCTACCCCGCAACACATGTACTACAGCACCCAGTTACTTTACCCAAAACGCCCAAATGCATACAATACAACAGCAGCAAACAAGACTGACAATACCAGGCTAGTTTCCTATCCACAAAACATCCCAAAGGTATGTACCAGACACACTGTGAACAAGCTTCCAAGAAATCTAGTTGAGTCTTTGAACATGCAGCAGAAACAGGCAGCTTCTCTTATGCTGTACTCAATGTGATTTCCCAGTACCATGTGATGGGCCAGAAGGCGTACATGCATTAAATTAGCAAGTATTTAGATCTTGACATTCCTGCTAAATGATTCAGACTTTTGAATAAAAGTGCTTAGAAGACAAAAATAAATGAAAGAGAAAAAAAAAAAAGAATAAAATAGGTTTGAATTCATTTACTTTTAAAAAAAAAGTCTAACTAGCACTAGCAGCACTTTGCTGAGAGAAAGCCTTTGCAGTGTTATAATTTTGTAATCAACAGAGTCTATTCAAAATGGGCAACACAGCTTAGAAAAAGAAGTGAAAGAAACTTTTTATAAAGCCACGAAAGTTACAGCAGTAGAGACACATGGCACTCCTAATGAGCTTTTCAATACTCTTGCTGCTTATAAAACATAAAAAAACTGCAGCCATTTTCTCAGCAGAGAAAAATGCGCTGCTTTTATTTAAGCTATATAAACAACTTCTCTTTAGAAACCGAATTGGCATGTTAGCTTTATAGAGATTTTGATAGGAAGGCTTAACATTAAAAATATCATATGCGGTGATTTAATTGCTCCCTAGTTCCACATTAATAGCACAAATGCCATAGAAAAGATGAGAAAAACAAAGCATTCCCATTTCCACCTTCCACTCCCTCCTCCCAAAGCCCCCCTTCTACACTGAAAAGAAGAAAAAGTATTCATATATGCATATTCATACACACACTCTCAATAAAATATGCACTATAATTCTTCACTGTGATTTTCAAAGGAACCATACAACATCAGTTTCTATTACACTCAATAAATGCCCACCTCTGGAAAAAAAATCTGTCCAACCATTCTCAAATGCCTTAGTAAAAACAGTTTCTTATGGAATCAGTAGCTCTACACAGTGGAAAAACATTCCCATCTGGTCTGTCCTCGGAACACACAATATTCCTTGGATTCTGCACACTACTTCCACATTCTACAAGTCCTCAATCAGACCTTGGTATCCTTCACACCATTACTGGAAACATTTCAGAATGCTACAGTATTTTTGCCCGAAGATGGCGAATACCTTTAAAGTTTTCTACTCCAAGCAAAAGAAAAGCTATTACAACTGGTTTTTTACCTCTCAGAGAAAGATATCCTCACCTGTTCAAAGTGTCCACAGACAGAAGAATTGCCCAAGCTTCCTTTTACCGCTTTCACCACTTAAGAAAGAAACCAACTGTTCTACTCTCCATAAGTGATAGAAGTCTCAGGAGTATAACAAACCAAAGCAACTAAATTTTCCATGGTTGCTTTTCTTTCCCTTCTTATCTTCTGTGGATTCCAAAGGATACAAATATGGGGCTAAGATGTGGGATGCACAAAGCAAGTCTTCTCTTTCACAGTTTCTGCTTACTTTCTCAGTCCCTCACAGGGACTGCTGCTACCACTCAATGTCCCTTGTCCATAACACACTAATAAGGGGAAAAAGTAATATTCTTCTACACTGGGCTAAGTGCTCATCCCATTTACCACAAAGTCCATTTCTCCTGGACTATGCAAGGGCTTTGACAGATGGAATGGGTAATTTTAAGGACCAGCTGCAGCTCCTTAACCCTGGATGCTTGTTGGAGTGTCATATTAGACTATGAAACACTGGATTATCTCCCCAATATGTAAACTATAAGCTATGGTATAAGCTTTCTATGAAGCAGTAGGAACTTGCATTGCAGAGTTTAATCTTATTAGTGTTTTGTTTTAAAAAGAAAACGTTTTTCTCTTTTGTGAGAGAATAATGCAACACCACCCAGTATTTAATATTTTCCCTATTTCCCTCCAAAAACTGCATATTAAATTAAAACATAAAAAAATAATTACCAGTTGCTACATAGAGCTTTTATGTGTTCCTGGAACTTTTTTTTAAAATTTCAGAAATACTTTGCAGGCTTCTGTTCTAAAGCTTATGTTGACATCACAAACACCATTTATAAAGCTTCAAATGTAATTCATTTTTTTAGTATCATGTACATTTATACAACACTGTTGTTCATTTAGTCTCCTCTTTGGTATACTGTCTTAACTGCATGACCTATTCAAAATAATGCACACAGCAAGTATTTAATAGAAGTGATTTTAAGACCTTACCTTTTGCTCATTTCTGAAAAGGATTATTTTCTAAAAAAAGTATTTTGGCCACTGCTATACAGCTCAGTGATGTACTTGTGAACTTCGAGGGAAAAACTGCTGCCCAAAATAAAACATAGCAGAACTTCACATTTGTATTTTTACATTTAAAGAAAATCCACTGAAATTAAAGATGGATAAGGAAGCATATTTAAGCACTGCAAAACTAACTTGGGGACCTAGGAGTAAACTAAGCTACAAAACCTTGATGTAAAAGCAGCACCGTGTTAGTTCTTCGGTTTCTTACATCATACACTTCCTACTTCCTTTACAGAAAGCTCTGGAGAAAAAGTTTATTATAAGGAAGAAAGCAGTAGTTCTACCAGAGAAACACTGAGTCACAATACTGGTTTACTGTCCCTCTTTCCCTCTCTTAAAAATCGCTTTTCAATGCAATATTCAGTTAGTTATTTCAGAACATTCATCAAATATCAACTGTATACCTGTGTCTGTCTCCAAAGCTCTTGTGATATTTGAATTCTCAATAAGATCTTTGCTTTCGCAGGAGTCCAAGTGCTTACCATAAAAGATAAAATTTTAAAAAATTTTAACTGTTTCCCTAAACTGTTAGGTGTGAGAAAAGTAATATTTACTCCCCTTTAAAATCAAATGTTTTATTTTTGTGTTTATCCTTACACTTCTTAAGCTATAATGTAGCATCCAAGCTATGTTACTTCTCATCTAAAGATATTAAATCAACAATTTAAATATAAGAAGAAAAACAAAATCAGGTACATCAAATTTCACTTATGGTTTAACATCTTAGAAGTAGAAATATTATGCTGACAATGAGCTAAGAGATTTGATGAGAACACCTCAAGATTCAAGTCCAAATTATTGTACCAAGAGGTGTTATCCCAGCCAATGACACTATATACGCCTTCACAGCTTGCTTCAAAAATTAGCAACGCTGCAAGTTATTCTTAGTTACAAAAGCTAGTACTTGCGGGACAATAGCAACTTCTCCCAAGTGATTTAAGTAAATGAAAAGTAGCAATCCTTTTGTATTAACTGCAGTGACTTAATAGTGTTATTTTTAGTATTGTAAGTTCTGTTGTTAAAAATATATATATATATTAAAGATCTAGTAATTTTCAACTTCTACGGATCTAAAAGGGAGTTTAGAATGCCTGTTTTTGTTTTCCAAACTACATCTAATATGAGGCAGGACCACATCATCTACTTGAGATCAGTTTGATCATCCTTTCCCTCTCACACTACCTAAATCTTAATTCTCCCTGCTCAAGAGAAATTGCACGTCTCATGCATTTATTTTGCAATGTCCAAAGCAAGATCTCTTGATAAACCACTAAGCAATTAAAACACAAGTTTCCTACTATATCTTGAAATGCCTTCCTTTTTTGAGGAAACAAATTTCAGCAGATGTCAGATGAATGCATGACAACCATCTAACCAGCCTGCAGATTTAGGAATCCACATGTAGGCTGAGAAGATGCCTGCTCACACACACAACAGAGCAGTTAAAATGATGCTAAAGAAATTACTCGAGCGGCATTGATACGCTGCTCATTTGCCTATTTTGGCAAATACCTTTAGTATAAATTATAACAGTTATGGTGCCACTTTATTTACTCAGCTGGCAGGTACCATAAGAACCAAGGCTGTGTTAACACTCACACAGATCATCCCTACTTCCAGGGAGCACAGTAGATGGATATGCCTTAGTGACCCAGATCTAAGACGCAAAAGATCTCAGAGGTTTCATCATGAAATTCTGAATTGACTATTCACAGTTTTAGGCTCAGATGCAAATGCCACAAGATACACATAGTGAAAAGAACTTATATAAGCTAATATCTAATTCCTGCTTTCAGCTTCCAGGAAAGATTTGGGATGGTATTGTTACAATTCAAACTTGTTCTTGTTTGTGCCTTGGAGCATAGGTCACGATCAAAAGAGAAAATAATGGTAAGATTACATCCAGTTAATGTCCAGTTAACTTGGAAACATCAAGCAAGAGTTTAAAAGTACAATATTCTGACATTGAAATTTATTATTTACTCTCATTTTTAGACTACTTCTTTATCTCACTGCTGTCCACTGAATTTTGCATTACTAATGAGATCTACATTCCTGGTCGTTTATTGCCATAGACCCTCCTTTTTTTTTGCTACTCTGAGCACGAAGAGATAGGGGAGCCTACACATACCTTTCAGCTGTTTCTCTGGAGATCTAACCTGCTGATCTTACTAGAGTGGCTGCTGATCTTACTAGAGTGAAGCAAGCTGTAGCTGACTTAGAAGCTCTATTAAAAGATAAATAAATAAATGAAAACATATGCTCCCCACAGTCACCACAATAAATAATTAAAGAGAGAGTTAATCAGCTGTCCTGTGAATTTTGAGGGATCAGCCACTAGGTGGCAGAAAAATGCAGTTTAATTTTCTCATCATGATAAAGAATTCACCCAACAGATTTACATCTCAGATAACAGGTAATACTATCTGTCAAGCAATGTCAGATAAAAAGATGACAGAAAAGCTGATTATCTTTCTTTCCTAGAGTATGAGAGACTTTTTCCACTCTGCTGTAAAACCTGAAGAACACCTAAACGTTTGAAAACTCAAGTGTTAAAACAGTTAAATCCCATTGCTAGTTTTCATTATTCTGGAAAGTACACTACTACAGGAGTAGGATCTATCTTGTTCTGTTATCACAATATCACTCCATTTCATATTAAAATGATAGAATATATGGAGAAGTTATTTCAAGATTCAGGTATATAATGGTTGCTTTTCCACCCATAAGTTATGTGAACAATAGCAGGTAGTGTGAAGACTGAAGCAAGGAGTATACAAAAACAGTGCAGAGAATTTGGAAATTAATTATGACAAGCAAGGTTCTGAGTTTTTACAGAAAACTCTCTATTTATAGTTTTATATAATGGTTTAACATTATTTTAACAACAAAAATGGTAGGGTTTCTTTTAATGAAATTATATGCATGTCTTGAAACTTTGTATGTTTGTATTAATAGTATTATAGGGGGAAAATGACACTACAGTTTCACCGTTTTTTAAAAAAACTTGCAGTACTCATTTAACCAGTTTGGTGGATTTTTAATTCCTATGGGCTTTTCTATGTGTACATTTCCTTACCTTGTACGTATTGATTGTTTCTGTAATTTTTATTTCTCCGTCGATAGTCATCATTCTTTAATATTCTTATTGGGTACTTCAATTACTACAGTATGAAATGAGAGTGGAAACTCTCATTTTTTCTACATTTCAATTTTTTCCTGCTCTCTATTCCTACCTTTTCAAAATACAACACAGAACAAAACTGTAGTTCAAAACAAAGTACTATAGAAACTATATCATGAGAAAGCACTACAATCATTGTAGCATCAAAGAGAAAACCTACAAAACCCAAACTGTTTTACAGCATTTCACTCGGTTCCCTCATGCATATTTTACATGTACTGTATTAGCATAAGGACCCAAACAAGTATTACTTTAAAACCAATCTATTTTACATTTATCTAGTAAGATTAGGATTTTCTGTTTAAGAGTCTGAACTTCCTTTTACAAAAAAAAATCCCAACTAAACATTACCACAATTAGATTACTGTCCATAGTCCTTTCACATAACTACAACTGGCCGTGATAAGAATCTAGCTCAGTTGAAATCAAGGGGATTTTTGCTAAGATCCAATTATTTACTTTTCCAGATGACACTACTACAGCAGTAAAGTCTCAGGCTACAAGGTTTGGGGAGGAAAGCAAGCCCTCTTTACTGTACCCAAAGTTAAGTCTAAGATAGTGGAAAGTAAGTAAAAAAGGCAACATAATCACAAGCCTTTCCTTCTCCACCCTCCCATCTAAAATAATGTTGAAAACCACACAAAAGCAGAAAAGATTAAGGAAGAAGCAAATTGTGTTTTGTCTTAAGTAAAAAAAAAAAAAATTACATTGAAAAAATACTGAGAATTTTCAAAGGTTCATTTGGAAGTTACAGAATTATTCTGCAGCAAATCAGCCACTGAACTGGGACGAAATATGTCTAAGCAGAACAACTGATACAGACTGAATAAATCTGATAGAATAAAGCTCAAAATCTTTTTGAACTCCACTTAAACACTGTTCAAAGAGCAGCACTTTCACAGCGTCACAGGAAGAGTGGCTGAATTAGCTATAATTCATATAGCTAATAAAAACTAAACAAACACATTAAAAAATGTGTTGTATGTGTTTTAAGGTGAAATTAACATTTTTAATGTCAGGTTGTTCCTCATGATGATGGCTGAAAACCAGACAGAACTTCAGCATCAATTTAATTTCTTGAAATAAGACAAAGTTAATGAAACATCCGAGTACTAACACAGATTTGGTTTACAAACAGTTTCCATGTTAATGTGACAGATTATTTCTTGGTTCTTAAATATTAAGTGAAAACATGTTTACTAAGAAGTCCAGATAAGTTACTTACTGAAGTAAAAGCCAGAAGTTCTTCTTCAGTTAATTTGTGTATTGGATTGTTCTTTTGGAAGTCTATACTGTAAAGAGAAAAATATAAAATAATGCTGATTTAATCATTAGAATAACATTATGCAGACCACATTTTTCAAACTTGCAGAAATCTAAAGGACATTGTGGAAAACTGTAACAATGACAAATGGGAGTATGGTATGTGCAGAAGATGACCTAGACCTAGGAATAGTCGCAGAAATAAAGAACCATTTAGAAGACCGAAATATTTTAGTAGTACCTTTCCAATACCATTCTCAAGTGAAATGTCTTACTCGATTTAAGCTTATAGGAATAACGATTTCAAAAATCCTATAAAGTTTTAAATCCATGGCTTGTTTTTACAGAGATCTGTTTTCAGTTAAAATCCTATAACTAACTGAAAGCAAATTCTGCAAAGCAAAAAACTACTAATGCTGAAGGGTAATCTCAAACAAACACCCCCCTCTCTAGTCACTCAAGAAATGTGACCACAAGGGTCCATCTCTCACTAACTGGCATTACCACTACCTTGTAGTATTCAAAGGGGCAAAACCAGAAGAATACACAGAGGTGAGAATGAAAACTATTCTATTAAGAGTTGGATCTGCCCATAGAGGTGATAAAGAAATTTGGCTTGCAATTCTACATGGGTGGACGTTCTCCTCAGATAACAGCCCACCAACACTTACAAACATACTACGAGAGATATCACCAAATCATGCAAAAAGCAACAAAGCTATAATTCAAGCTCCCTGTTAAAACCAAAGGTATCAAGTGAAAATATATCGTAAGTTATATCACAGATCAGGGATCATCACCAAACCTATATAATGGTCATATACATAAGCTTAAATTTATCACACTAAATTTTGCAGAAGGCTTCATATTCTAGGCTAAAACTGTGATAATAGGTTACAGACTGAAACTACGCTCCCAACATTACATACCTTGCTTTGGAGATAAAACTTTGCCCCAGTCTAACTTTTCTCTCTTGCCATTTTATTAATTCTTCTTTGTACACACGATACAATTACCACTGCAGAAGTAATGATCAGTACTTTGATTAAAACCCTGTTACTGACCACAAGAATAAGATAAAGAATAGATGCCTGTTGAAAACTCAATTATCTTTAAAAAGTCGTGGCGATCAAGGACTAACACATAGCAAATATCACTCCTGTCTTCAGCAAGAGCAAAAAGAAGGATCCAGGTTAGCCTCATCTCATGAAGCAATATGTCCTTGAAGCCATTTCTTAACACATGGAGGCAGCAATCAGTAACATTCACCACGGAAAAGCCACACTTGACCAACTTTATAATCTCTATGATGAGCTTGGTAGATTTGAGGAGAGAAGTGGATATTGTCTATCTGAACTTCAGTAAGACTGATAACTGTCTGAACAGGAAGGCCCAGAGGCTTGTGATCAGCAGTGCAAAGTGTAGTTGGAAGCCCAATAACTAGTGGTGTACCGCTGGGGTCAATACAGAGTTCAATACTGTTCAACATCTTTATTAGGCATCTGGATGACGGGTCTGAGCATACCCTCAGCAAGTTTCCTGACGGCACAATACTGAGAGGAGCGGCTGATATACCAGCAGCTTATGCTACTATCCAAAGAGAACTCCACAAGCTGGAGATACAGGCTGACAGGAACCTCATACAGTTCTGCAAAGGGAAATGCCAAGAACTGACCTTGCTGGAGGAGGGGGTTGGACAAGATCATCTCCATCACTCCCTTCTCACCTCAACCAATCTGTGATATGAAGGACAAGAAGGTGAGAGAGTAGTCTGCGTGAATTTAAGTAGAAGAAAACATGCCTGAATTACCACATAGCCTTAGACGATGAGATGACTAGGTTGGTAGGCTTTATCTTGACTTTGGAAAGGTGCTTCACACTGTCTTCCATAACATCCTCATAGACAAACTGATGAAATACAGACTAGGTAAATGCACAGCACAGTATACTGAAAACCACATGAACTGCTGGTTTCAAAGGACTATGCCAAGCAGCACGAAGTCCAGCTGGGGGACAGTGCCTAGCAGTGTATGCCAGGCATCAAATAAAGTTTGAAATCTTCATTAATGACCTTGACGACAGGACAGGATGCAAAGTCCCAAACTTAGGGAGGAACAGCCCCATGCACCAGTACAGCCTGGGGGCTGATCATCCAGTTCTGAGCTTGGCAGAAAAGGAGCTGGGGTCCCAGTGAAAACAAAGTTGAACACGAGCCAGCAATGTGCCCTCACGCCAAAGTCATCCAAAGCCTCGTGGGCCACATTAGGAAGAGCCCTGCCAGCAGGTCGAGGGAGGTGATCCTTCCCCTCTACTCAGTGCCCTGGTGAGATCCTACCTGGGGGGCTATCTCCGGCCCAGGCTCCTCAGTGCAAGAGAGACACAGATATATGGGAGCAAGTCCATTAATGGGCCACAAACAGGGTAAAGATAGGAGGGCACCTGACAAAGGGAGAGAGTGAGAAAGTTGAGACGGTTTAAGCTGGGTAAGAGAAGGCTCCTGGAGATCATATGAGTGTGTATAAATGGCAGAGTAAACAGGAAATCACCTGTCTCTTCTCAGTGATGCCCAATGAAGGGACAAGAAACAGGGGCCACAAGGTGAAATCCAGGAAATTCCAACAAAAAAAAGAGTAAAGCACATGAAGGGGTTATTCAGAGAAGCTGTGGTGACTCTGTTCTTGGAGATATTCAAGGCCCAATTAGACAGGGCTGTAAAAAGCCTGCTCTAGTTGACTGCTTCAAGCAAGGAAGTTGGACCACATGACCTCCAGAGGTCCCCTTCAACTCTCAGCAAATTCCTTAAATTTTCATTTAATGATATTTACAGCTTATATTTTTCAGCCTTGTACTTCGTTGACAAAAGGAAGAACAGACACTATAATCGAAAACTAGAAATAAACCTTTTTTTACATTGTACTTCAAAATTTGTCTACATTGCGTGTGTTACACCAGCTATCACAACAGGGATCTCTCTTGCCATCCTATTCCAAATACCTCATGTAGAATATAAAAGGATTTATTGTTTTTCTTAATTGTAAGGGGTTTTTTCCTTAAAAACCAATTAATTTAGTTTCCCTTTTCTTACTGAAGAATAAGAAATGTAACATTTATGCTGTGTCTAGGACATAAGCTGTAGGATCTGAGAAACAACTAAAAGATGTGGCTGTTTAACGACTTTCTATTGTCTTCATGCCTGAGTACACTAATGAGGCTATACATAATCTGTGAGAGTAGAAAGGAATTAGCAGAGAAAATTTTGAGAAATGTAGTAATTTGACGTATATTTACATAGTGATTGAATATTCCAATGGAACTAAGAATATGATTTTCAGTAGAGAACCTTCCTCTGCCTTCAAGTGCTTACAGTCAAAAATCGTCAAGATGGAAGAGATAAAACATACTGATTTTCTTTTGGTAATTTCTACCAAAGTGTAGCAAGAATGCATTTTGAAACTTTTAAGTTCTCTCCTCCATCACTTGCTTATCTGCCAGCTGCAGAAAAAAAAAAAGCCAGAGTGCCTGATGTATTTTGGTTTTCCCTTTGAAGATGTGATATCAAGACATAATAAAAGAATTCTAAGAGTAAACACCAATTCATTCATGATAAGAAGAAGAAGAAAAATTGATGCCACATAAGCATTCCTATCTCTTTATACGGCCACAAAAAGAAATAGAATTATTATCTGTGTAGCAGAGTACCAAGCCTCCATCCTGATGGCATGAACCTCTTACAAATTCCAGCCTCATGATATGGGGGAACAGAGGGGAAAAAAAACACAGGAAGAGAAAGTTCTCCCTGAAGAGCACTGCTTCAGCATTTCTAAAATGGCCCTTTTTTTCAGGAACCACTAATATTCAACAGGCTAGAGCAGTCTAAGAATGAGCACAGATAAAACATTCAGGAAACTGAGGGATGAGTTTGAAACAAATACTACTCTACCCATGCAAATGGCATTTGTTTAAATTATTGTAGTCAAATACAGGTAGGCTGAGATGGAACAAAAGCATAATTACACCCTCTTCTGAGATTCAATTTCCTACTTCTGTCAGGAGGTAAGACTCTTTTTCCCCTCTTTGTTTTTTTGGGTTTTGGTTGTTTTGTTTTTTGCGGGTTTTTTTTGTAACTTAGGGGATCCCCTCTTTGAACATTACTTCATGCTTTTTTACCAGACTTTCCCTAAAACATGGAGGGGGAGGGAATGACGATGACACATGACTACAGTACAGCACTGAATTAAACAAAATTGTCAATGTGTTTATTGAATTTTCTAAATATATTTTTAGAAAAAGCTATCATAGAAGATTAGTGGAATATAGGCACTACTATCTCAATTTAAATTATAACATCTGAATTTGTTCTATGTTATACAATAAAGAATCTAAAAGCATACCAAGGTTCAGAGCTGATGATTATTCACAGCAACATAAGCCAAAAGAGTAAAATGTTTACATTTCTAAAAACAATTAAGAGACATGTGCAAGCACAAGCATCTGTATAAACTGATATAAACATAAGTATGTTGTATAAACTTTAACAGAAATTAGAGGCCAACAAAAATAATGCCAGCCTTTAAAATTGGTGTCAGGTGATCAGTATAACTGCTGGCTTGCAAGCATATCATCTGTTGCAGCTAAGTAAGGAGAGACTATAATGAGCAGGACTTGAGATACATAGACAAATACAATGCAAGTGGGGAGACTCAGACAAGCTTCTGTAACAAAAAAACCCAACCAAACAAAAAGAAAAGAAAACAAACAAATAAACAAAACCAAAGAAAAGTCAAATCCTGCATTACAAACCTGTGTGAGCCTTTCAGAAGGTTTAACCAGCATGAAGATACACGTAAGATGGTTGATGACATCAACTTGGATCTCTAAGTTGTGTTTTTTTGAGAAATTACTCACCAAGAAGGACTTTCAAAGAAACTTAGCATTCATATGAGATAAGGGGGAACGTCTTGGCAAAGGTCAGTAACTGATTAAGAGATAGGAAGTGGCATGCAGATGGTCACTGGTATAATCCAGCATAGGTTTTGTCCTGTGATCCATGTGCTGCAATATTAATAAAAACTGGAACAGGAGAATGTATAGCGAGGGGAGAAAATTTGCAATGATATGACATTCTTTGAAGTAGAGATGTGAATAGACAATAAGGAGCTGCAGAAAGACCTTGCAGGAAAAAGGGGTAATAAAATAAAAATGCCAAGCAATGCACAGTAGGAAACACAGTTTCAGCATCACAAAAAAGTGATAGGCTCCGATCTGACCATTTCTACTCAGGAACAACTCATTAGTCCTGCAGCTGCATAAACACATTAGCTCAGTACTAGGCAGCTGTTAAAAAGACAAATCAAAATGTGAATAATTAATTAAGAAAGCAATAGAGAACAACACACTAGGGCATATTACATTAAATATACAAATCAATAACCTAAAGCTTACATAAAATATTACATAAAGCCTTTGTTTGTCCATCCATGAATAACACATTCTGTTCTGGACCTTTCATTTCAAAAGCAGCAATTCTGTGTTGGAAAAATTTCAGAAACAGACAGCTAGAACAAGTTTCGGTTTATGATGAATAATTATGTTTTATGCCTTACAAACATCTACAAAAGGAATGTCTGACTAGGCTAGGTCTAATCAAAGAAGGACATAGCAGACATTTTCCCAATTGTCAGGAAGTAAGAGAGTGAAGTCACTAAATTAAGCTACCGGAAACTAAAACTACCTGAAGGAGGGGTTTTTTTGAACAGCAGACAAAATATTTAGACAGACACCTTTGTCAAAAGATGCTACTGATGCAAGAAGTTTATGTGGCCTTAAACAAAGACGGCAAACATTTGAGAGATCCATTGAGGGCTGCAATGCAAACAAGTCGGATTACTCTCAGGAAATCACTGGTGAGAGGCTGGGGAAGCATTAGGGAGAATGGAGCAACACATGCTTGCTCTGTTATTTTTCACCCTTAGGTGTCTTCTCACAGTCACTCTTGAAGTCAGAGTATAAAATTAGATGGATGCAGATAATTGCTGCATTTTTGTTTGCTTGTGTTTCCCTGCACATTACCTCTGCAAGTGCAGACAATGCAAATTCTAGTTCCCCAGGTTAACTGCTTAAAACTACACTTAACCAGCACGAGCTAGACTGTGAAGAACAGATGGGTCAGTCTTTCCACATAAGCATTTTATGAGTATTTGCCATATTGCTATGCAGTTTTACCAGTTAATTTTGCAAATGAAAAAAGAGCCAGACCCAACAAACTGATCACTTTACAAGCATTTTCAAAGTCTCACAAAGGTACTTCAAGTGACTAATGATTTTTATGTGAGCATTCTGAATAGAAGTTCATTTCCCCAGTGGAATCTCTTCACACAGCTTTATATATTAATGCACAACAATATATTTTGTAGCAATTATTTTAAGCAGCCATAAACTGACCATTGTGAGATCACTATATTGTCTGGCACCTGTAATTGGTCTGTCTAAAAAAAATTAATTTTTACTTAGATAATATGATTGTAAAGATTAACTAGAGTGTCAAAAAGTATTTAACAGAAAAACCTTCATGACACCTTCAAAGCTGTCCAAGATTTTATGTCATACCTTTTACTTTCATAGGACAACGTGTGTCAGCTCTGGCATTAATAACCACAGGATCCCTCTTATCTAACTTTACACATGTAAAATGTAGGCCTTTAATCTAACTAACTGTCTGCGATTCCTTCAGAGTCCATGCAAAAATACAGATAAATTTAGGGAGTGATTCAATCCATTGTAAAATAAGAGCCTGAAGTCAAATGAACCACACTCTGCAGGTGCTGATTTCTTCACTGACTAGAGAACAAACACACAGCTATGATTAGGTTCTCCAATTTCAAGTAGCTAAATGTTTTCCTGTTTCACCTACTCAAGTTTCCTCAAGAGGCTTCCATTACCAACATGTATACTGGGTGGTTTTTTATATAAATTTTTTAATATAATTACTCAATTGATTCAAAAGCTCATATTTGGTAATTTTGTTAAAAATCCTTTAGTCCTAATGCTATTTAGTGCTTATTCAGTTGCTTCAAGTACACTTCTGCAGCTCATCATGTAAACTATGCAATATATTATTAAACAATGTACTACTGTAAAATAGAAGTTAGGCTTCCTAATTCCTTACCAGTTGAAGCCTGGTTGCACAGCCTTTGACTGAGCTGATGTACCTCCAGTATAACACACTATTTTGACCTGATCCTGATCCTTGAGAGACAGCAAAAAATTAAGAAATAACCAGCAGTGAGACACTTCTCTTTGCTTTCTTAGAATTTTCTATAGCTGTAAGTAATTTCTAAACGCTTTTCCATTTTAAAAAATGGTGGTTCAAGTGATGAGAAGGGATTTTCTTCCCTTTATATTGAAACTTTAATATATTTTTCCATTAGCCTCAAAGTTTTACTTGAGGTTCTATACAAGTTTTGGCCATATTCTTAAGGCTTGACTATAAAATAAATTTTATACCATCATGACTAATTATTTTCATTTAAGATATCAAAAAAGTGAAGCAAGCCAAGTGACATTTCTGCACTCCTGGGACTGTCTTTTAACATTTCCTTTAGGTTTCATTACTACTGCAGTGAGATCACCCGAAGACACCTCTAGACACTTTCTTCCTATACAGTTACCACAAAATCCGATTAGAGTGAAATAGGAGGCCTTTGTGTAAGCGAGGCAGACTGGGGTGTTTCTTCCCCTCCCTCTACATTTTGTTTTAGCTACAATTTCATTATCATAAGAGGCAAATGCTTTCTTTTAGATTTAGTTCTGCAAACAGTATTTGGAAGAAAGGGAATTTGAGAAGGGATAGCCAAACATTTTAAAGGAAAACTGCCTCAAATTACAGATACCGCAGAGAACTGGCTGGATACAGTTAGTTTTGCTAGCTTTTTTTAATATAAATGGATTACTGATAAACAAGTTCTTTCCTAAAATTAGTGTAACAAAGGGAAGTTTTAAAAAAAATATCTAATTGATTCCAGCTTATACATGTTATTTACAAATGGGCTTAAGCATACTGCATGAGAAATCGCTTGAATTCTTGTCAAGACAGCTGGCATGCGATATTTCCAACCTTTAAAAATATTTTATATCCTCTTAAAATGTTATTAGGGAAGAGGAGATAAAAATGTTTGCACTGATACTCTAATAGCACTCTGTTTAGCCATTTAATCATTGTAACCTACTTGAAATGAAATTTATTTTACAGCAGAAAACATTATCTGTATTCAGGGAATTCCACAGTATCCCATGTAATTGTCATTATGTATTTTTCACAAGTTGTGACAATTTTCAGTTTGTTCTGCTGTCCACAAACATTTCTGCATGCTGCTGATTTTGACTTAACATTATTTAGATATAAAAGTCTTAGTTGAATTAAGGGGCGTTTTTATGACATTTGCTGTAAAACAAATACTAGCAAGCAGAGTGAAATGCACAGGAAAAAAATTTGCTTACATTTACTTTTTTTCTTTATCTGCAGGCTGCCTTTCTCCAGCAAACCAGATCAGTGTCTGAAAGTGTATTTGCATTAGGAAAAAAACCCACTGCTGACAATGGCAGTCAACAACAGAAGCCTCTAGTTTAGGTCTAGCACCACCTTAAAGTATAGTCAGAACTGCTTTGGAATCTCACAGGAATTCTAAAGTCAACTCATTAATTATGAAAGGAAGCATTTGCTCTACTGAACTGAAGTCCTCACTCATGAAAGAGAAGCACAGAATCTGTTACAGCTAAGGCTTGAGAAGAACATTTTGCTAAAAAGCCAGTGTTAAATGCTTTAACATGCATATGCTTTCTTGCAAAGTGATATACCAATAGCTGACACAGACACCAAGGGTACAGCCAGCAATCCAAACCTAAACTCCACTCGGGTACAAGAACAGTTCTCCTACTAACCTTTCTGCAACATGGCTGGATATCAAATCTTGTCTCCATCTCTGACAGAAACTATTTCAGTTACTTAACATTATCCCACCCATTCAATGGCATTTACCATTCCTATACAGAAGCAACACTGGATTTTGGTCGGTTTGCTTCAGTTTCTTCTTGCCTTTAGTCCTGCAAACTCCCATAGCACTTGAATTATAACGTACACGCAGAGTTGGCAGTCAATGTGGTTTCTAGCCACTATTCAGAGCATGACGTTGTGGTTTCAAAGTGACATACTGTGATCAAGAAACCTACTGTGCAGCTAGCCAATGTAAAATTCAAATTCTAACCTTTAAAAAAAAAAAAAGGAAAAAAAAAGGAAAAAAAGAACAATAGGCAAATTAAAATTTTCTTCAGAAGGGTGAGGGCAGGAAGGATAATCTGAATATAAGACAATACTGTGTTAAAAATAAAGTGTTCACGAAAATTCAGGAAGGGGAACGCTTTGCCTCGACTTGAGTCAGCGTGAAAAACTAAAAGTGTCTGGGCTAAGAATATTTGTCAATTCACTGTTCACTCCTTGATCCTCAAACTGGATCTAGATTTGTCCTTGAAACAAGTTTAAGACTGAAAATTTTTCCAACTAGCGAGAGTGAGAAAGAGAAATATTATAACATATACTACAGAACAAACAAACTCCCACACCACAAAGGAACTACTGTCAGAAGTGTAAGCCATTGAATTTTCTCACTAGGATTTTGCTCACCTAGGAACTAGGATTCACCCGTTATTCAGCTCCTGGCCTTTTTCTGACTTGGGCAAGATATCCAAGCAGTACTGCAGACTCCATCATTTTGCAACTCATACATCACAAAAGTGCTTTGAGAATCATTAATGATCAATGTTGCATCAAAGTCAACAATTGATTATACATTACTTCTACATACTATAACTTCTGAAGCAAATCATGAAACAAAAAAAATTGGAGGATCACTGTCACTGACTAAATGACTACTATGTCATAGAAAATAATATTCTCTCTTAGAAAAATGGGAATATTCAGCAGCAGCCAGGTTATGATCCTCCCATCTCAAGCTGCCTTTTGTTCTTCTGTGCTGTTTCCAGAATCCATGTAGCATGTCATTTCTGAAAGCCAGGAAAATAAAAAAAAAAAAAAACCAGAGGTGCAAAACCACGAGGACTTCGCACTATAGCTTATTACTAGCTACGGACACTCAGAATTTATGCAAGTATTCCCATTTGACTGAATAGCACAGCAGTGCATTTCTTGGTGGTCGATCCTCATAGGAAGCTGACAACTGCGGAATTTGAAGTATGTTTCCAAAATCTACCAGAGTGCCATCACTATATGCTAGATAACCACAGCTGACATTTGAAACAACTAATCTGAGGCACAAAGAATATAATGCTTTTTAAGGATAAAACAACAACATAGCAATTAATGAAATATTGCTGAAATTCGGCACCGGACACTAATGTTCACTCTGAGATAACTGAAAATGCTATCCATGTACAGTGCAAATCTTTTAGCGTTTTAGCCAGACTAAGAAAGGGAAAAAAGTCCCATCAACTCACCATTTCATTATTTCATTGTCACAATGATTCATGCAATTGTTTTTTTTAAAAAAGTAACTAAAGTAAATTAGTGTATACTAACTTACCATATTCCAAGGATTACAGCAAGCTCTTCTGCACACAAATCAGGAATCTGGTACTGATCAGCATCTGCTAATTTTATCTCATTAAGCACTGTGTCATCATTTAAATCATAATTCTGTTGGAAGAGAAAAAAATATTTTAAAATAGATAAAAACAGTTACAGATAAATTTATGCCCTCAAAATATGAAAAAAGATAAATTTGTTTGAAAAAGGATAATACTACCATTACAGAAAGACAGAGTTGAAAGTAATTTACACTAATTATGATAGAATAATTAAATAATGAAGCCACTACAAGGAATTATCATCCAAAACACTTTTGCTACAAATATGCTGATTCTCATGCAGAAAAAACAGCATTCAGAGCAACTCTAAGGTTACCTCATATTGATTTTCTACTTAAACAAGGGCTGAAGGCAGTTTTCCTTCTCAAACTGCTGCTTATAGAATTATCAACAATTTCATCCTCTATTATATGTATACACAGACAAGCTGAAACATATTAATGTTACAGCCATTAATGCAGGTTTTCAGGCTAACAACCATGGACCTCTGGGGATCTAAGAATTTCTTTTTAAGTATCAGCAAAGCCCAACTACATAAAGAGTGCCTTCTGCCAGTACAGGTAAATTCCTTACACAGAGGATTTTTTCTTTTTAAAAGGAGTTTGTATATTAAAAAAACACAGACTGAAAAATCTTCACCAAGCCAGCACCTCCAGATACTTTATCCTGCTAAAGGCAAGAAGGGGTATTCTGAAAATGTTTGCTCCTGGACAAGTAGTTACAAATTTCCATAAAATTTCCTCAGGAATACACTTTTTATTTAAAGAGTATATAGTTTAACTTTTACAAAAAAAAGTATGCTACCTGAAGTTCGTTGTCTGTCACTTAACTTAAAGGAGAAAGTACTAAAATCTATGGCTGAAAAGTGTAAATTACTACGTTCATAGGATTTGTGTTTGCTCGGAAACAACAAAAGATTGCTTTGGCTGCAAGCAAAGAGGAGGAAGCTGTAATACTATTTTTCCTTCCCTTGAAAAACAAACAAAAAAAACCAAAACAAAAAACCCCAAACAAAACAATTGGTCCTGAAACCAATTATCATACTCCTGGTTTTTAGTTACCAGTAGTAGTTTTTATAATCTATTAAAAACAGATAATGGATTTATATTAACAGTCTTTCAAACTTCCTATTAATTTCCCTTCAGTGTCCTAGTAGTAGCTGCTTCTCATTCATATCTTCCATTGGCAAGATCAAAATGAATGTCCACAGAAGAACAAAGAGCAAACAGGAATGCTTTGAAGTGGGTTATCTGCATTCAATACCAGTATTTTATCACTATATAAAGGAAACTAAACTGTGGTTTGACAGAGAATGTGAAGAAAATAAGCTTATTTTATTTAAGGGCTAAAGAAGATATTCGCACTCTCACATATTGAATACCTTCGTTTTCTGCTCTTACTCCATTAGCATATCCAAGGATTACCTATCACTTCCAGACGAAAATTGTTTTAGAATTAGTATAATGATGCCACTTTATTAGGTATAACGTAAGTTACAACTTAATTTACACGGCAATTGGTTAAAAATTTCCACCTTCACGTCTACATAATTTTTAAAATTTAACCAGTACAAACAGCACTAATTGCTTTAGCTCCACTAGAATATCAGTTCCCTGAATACTACTGCAACTGTATGCCAGAGTTCTAAAGCATGACTTCCATTCCTAGATTTTAAAAGAAGTTCCTAATTCCTCCAAAACATAAACACAGCTCTGAATTTTTTAAAACTAATCAAACTATTTTAACATGTCACTTCATATTAAGAGTCCTTATGCATCACCTCGAGTCTGAGGCTTTCCTTTCGGAGAAACTGACCTCTGAGCAAAGTTTTGGATTCGCAATCTCAAATACTTATTTTCAAATGCAAATAGTTTTCCTTCTAGTGTCATCTGAGACAACCTAATTGCTCAGCACCAGAGAGAAGCACGAAGCCTTTGACCAGAAATCAGCCCAGTTACCAGTCCAACAATTGGACACATTATTATTTTGATTGTATTTTAATGGAATTAAAATATTCGCCACTTAATCGCCAAATAAATTGTTCGGGTCTTCCTATGAACAAGAGTCGGGGAAGAACTTTAGGACCACAGAAGTAAGCACTCCAAAGCAGAAGCTGAAAATCAGGTGTGACCAGTCTCGAGTTGGCCTTTATCAAAACTGTCAGAGTTATAATTCCCTTGGGAATTTTTCCACTCATCCAGGACAAATCCTATCTTGAGACAAGTAGAGTATTTTCTTTTATCTGCAAACGGCAGATGTAAAATAAGAACACTGGAGAGATCTGGAAGAAGATTTCCCTATTACAATTTTGCAGCATGATCACAGGCCTTTTAGCTTTCCATATGGGTATGTTAATTCTGCAGAGATTCTCAGCACTTCTGAAGACTTGGCTTCTATGCATTTGCCATGAACAGTCTTTTGAAAGTATACAACAAGCATCCTCTCTAAAGTTAAGAAGGGATGCGAGGATGATGTTGGTCAGTTTTGGCAGAAGGAAAATAGCATTACCTCCAATTTTAGCTAAAAGAACTTCAAGATACACTCAACGCCAACAAATTTGAGATCAGACCTGGCAAAAGAAATGCTAGGATTCACCATTAAAGTTAATTACACTGCACTGACAAACTACGTTAGTAAGTTGTACTTTGATACTACATTATCAATAAAGACATACTTGAAACCAAGGAAAAAACCCAAACCCTTTAATTGGTAAACCAATGCACATATGAATTGAAGAATCTACTCAGGCAAAACTGGTCTAATACCTGTGACAAAATACTCACACGTTAATAAAATGTCTGAACTTGAAATACCTCAGGTTTTCCTCAAATCAGCACACAGTTCTAATACAAGATTTTCTAGAATTTGGCACAGTCAAGATGCAGAAATAAAAGGCTGTGAATTTTTTTTCCTCAGAAATAGACTGTGGGAACAAAAAGCCCAACTTTTTTTAATGGGGAGCCTGACTAACCTACGACAGAATTATATGACACAGCACTCGGACTTGCACAAAACTCAACTCCCTCCCTGCAGCCAAAACCTCTCAACTCGTTTCCAGCACCACGTTTTTACTTTTCCAGAAGAGTAGATATCCTTACTTTCTCTAGCATTATTTTCAAGCTATATTCAGTAAAATTTTGGTAGATAACATAGCATAATAACTAATATTTAAAGGTTCCAAACACCCCAGTTTTCTTTCTCAAACTCTCTGCTAAACTTACTTCAGAAGCTTTGTGTCTGTTCACTAAGAGGACACAGTACTTCATCAGCAAAATATTTCATTCTTGGTTATATCTACAGTGTTGCCATTTTTATTGAAATAATGTAATTATTTTATTCCAAATTAAGTCCCTATTGGAAGTAGACCACAAAGGCAAATTCTTCAGAAAGTGGTAACTAGAAAAAAACTGTCATAAAACACCCAAGTTAGGGATTCTGAGAACAATGCATCCTATCATTAAGTTTCACGTAAGTTGTACCTGAAGTCTATAACTATGTCAGTCATTCCCCAAGCAGCCTCCCCTGAGCTCTCATTATCCTATAATTGGTTGCTATACCTGGTTCTATCATAAGCCTAAGTTGTGACATATGGGTAATCAATCTCTTTTCATTAAATCAAATGCAACGCTAAGGATATACTAATGGACAAACAACAAAAAATCTAGGATAATCTCCTAAGATATTTATGCATTCAATTTAGAAGTATTATCAATTTTTTTGCTTAAGAGCCCCGCTTGACCTGGAAGTCTATCAAGACACTGTTTTAATTAAGTCTTTCCAACTTGAAGTATAAACTTTGGACCATAATGCCTCAATTTATCTCTGGCTTCTTTTGAGACGTGAAATAATTTTAAACCTCCTTATGAAGGAAAAATGCCATCCCAAAACAATTCAGTGGTTCTTGAGCAATCAATAATTGAAGTCATCACGCACGCCCTTAGGATCAGTAGGACCAAGTCACATAATTCACACCATAGCAAAAACTAGACCAATTTCCTATCTCTGCACTCTAACTGAATACATCTGTCAGCCCATAGGGATCTCCGCATTTCTATGATGCCTTGCAGGCTATTTTGAAAATCTGCCTCTCACCTGTTTTCCCAGTTCCATCATTCTTAGTCACTAAAAATTAATACATAAACTGTAGAGGATCATATTTGCAAACATGCTTTTAGTTGAGTAGCCACATCTGTCTTGCAGATGTCCATATGTTGTTTTATCCCATGTCCTTTAATATTAGGCAAATTACTGCCCAACAGCTTTTCCACAAACTTTCAGAAATCCCAAGTAAGTTTCTTCTAGACATGACACTCTTTTTTCCCTTGTAGACACCCAAGAAAAGCTTCAGAACATTTTAAGAAATTAAAGCAATTCTTTCAGATACATACTATTGTTAAGCTTTCTAGAGGTGTTGGAGCTGGACTTAGTTCACTGTGAGGAAGGATGAATTCATCTGTTCTTTGGACATCCAAAATAAGCTGTGCAACATATTTTTCTTGAAACCGTGTTCTCTTCCCCAAAGCACCTACAGAAAATACATTTACATTAATGAACACTAAAAGCCAGTAATCTGATCATAAATGAGAAAGTTGCTCACCAAAAACCCCCAAACAAAACAGAGAAATACACTGAGAAATAACCTATGAAATTTAGCAGTGGTTTAACTCTGCCTGATCTCTTTCAGTGAACTACACGTGTTCTCACTGCTAGCTAAGACATAGAAAGAAATATATGTTACAAACATACAAACACAGCTATACAGGTCTTGCAAAGCCACTTTTTAGTTACATTCCTCATAACCCAGCATTTTGAAAGCTCATAGTCATCAAGTTTCATCAGTTCCCTGCTTATTCCCAAGCACTAAAGTAAAAACAATTTTTCCATTTGACTGCTAAAAGTTAATGACTACATGGAGACATTTAGGCAAATGAAAATCCCATCATATCTTCCAGGCCACCATTTTAAATATTTCAAATCTTCATTTGGAGACTTAGGTTTTTGAAGAAGGATCACAGACAAGACATTACCATAATATGGCACACAAGTTACTATGAAAGTATTATTAGGAGTGTAACAGCAAACCAATGAAGGCTGTATAATGAATTAATCAATATTCAGAATGCACAGTGTGAAATTCCTGTATGTTGTTTCTTCAGTTCTTTACTGGACCCTATGACAATTTTTATTAGCTTTTATGGAAGCATTTGATATTTATAGCAAATTGTAAAGGAAAACATGTCTGTTCTTCCTCTGTTAGCAATTAGGTCGTGAGATGCAATCAGAGAAATCAAAAAATAAGTTCAAGACAGTAACTTAAAATAACAGAATCCTAACCAGAGCCAAAATGGAGCTAAAAATTACTCTCTAAAATTTGGAGCTCTGCTTGTTCATTACTACTATGATATAACATTCAGGGAGTGTGAACTGTGAAAGTCAAATAACAGAAATGGAGGAATGAGTGCTGAGCCACTGCTGCTTCCGCAGAACTAATTTAGATCAAGTTCTTATTTTGATTAGAATTTTGAAAAACTTTCAATATATAAAATCTGTGAGGTGAAGATGATTGACTGCTCATGTGACAGTGTCCTGAAGATGAGGCCATTGTCTGTAAGAATCACTTGGCAGAGGCACTGAAATAGCAACCCCTCACTTTTCTTCCTGAAAGTGAAAAGAGACTAGTAAAGAATCCAGAAATTAAACTGATTTCTCCTTTTCTGCCAATTACTGCTTTTACGGGGAAAGCCCTGTATTAAGAGTTTATGAATAAATGAAAAGCGTTCTAAAAATATCACCTTAAAATCTGCAGAGAAGAGACACACAGAGAGAAATACTGGGTAATGATTCATACTAATTTTACACAGTAGCACTCAATGCTCCATTTTAATACTGCTTGAAAATCACTATGCTGTAATTCATTTCCTGTTACGTCTTACTGCCTAAAGAGCCAAATAAAACACTTGCAAAGTTATTCTTGTTACCAATAAAATGGCTTGCTACCACCTCAAAATTGTGATTTGTTTATGCTCTGATATGCACACATCTTCTACCCCATTTCTTTAAGCTACGAACTCCTTGCTCTTACAGGGACAAAACACTATTTTTACTATTTTCATATCATGTGTTTAAGCTGAGAAAAAAACTGGATTGGTTTATACCACCAAATATGGCAGTGTTGAAGGCCAGGTTGGATAAGGCCTTGAGCAACCTGGTCTAGTGGGAGGTGTCCCTGCCCATGGCAGCAGGGTTGGGACCAGATGATGTTCAAAGTCCCTTCCAATCATGAATATTCTATGATTCTATGATACATTCTCACGAAAGAGAAGGAATCTACACAGAAACTTGACTTTCTGTTCCATATTAAAAGTTCCCTGAGATGTATTACTGTGCATGAAAACAATAAGCAGACAATATGCAGATCTCAGAGTTCAGCATTATTAATCCTCCAGATCTGTTATCATAAATTTATTTGGATTACTATCCTTCAATTCATTAAATTTATATGCAAGAAGGATAACAGTGTTCTCTTCTACTGGAAATTGTTTTATGGAGTTATTGATGGTTGTGACTCATTGTGAGGGATATAAGGATGCTTTTTAATAAATGATGAATACAACATACATTTGCATTACTGGGACTTTAAAAAAAGTACACAAACCAAGTATGATTTATTCTCACATTTCTACAATAACTTCGGAAAATACTGTTCCTGAAAGCTCTGTTTAAGAACAATGTATGTTTCCATGTTGTACTAAAATATTCAACTAGTAAGGATTATAACCATTTATGCATACAAACCTCTTAAAATCCTTTCCTAAAAAAGAAATTTCTTCCAAAAGCCTTGAAAATGTCTTTGCTAGAGGTTGAATTTTTATATTACAGTCTTTTTTGATGATGTAACATTCCTCCCATTTAGCCCAAACATGCATGTCAAATGAATTTGTCTAGAATGCCAACAATTCCCACACACTCAGTTCAATTCATTTGCCTTCAGGTTAGACATCCTTCATAACTATTCTAATAGATTTATGAAGATAAACCACAGACCATTTAGGAGTTTCACAACTTTTTTCCAAGATACTATATCACCACATTCTTTCCCTGGGACTAGCATAACCTCTTGGTAAAGTAATCAAAAATATAAATAATTCCACTGCATCCAATCTTTTTTTTTCCTCCTTCAAGAGTTTTTTTCTAAGTTAGATTTAAGGAAATTATTAATCCAAAATCTAAAAATGTCCTTTAAAGGAAAAAAAAATCCAACATGTAAGTTGAGGAATAGCAGCGAATAGACCCCTGTCTCTTTGATCTCACTTGTTCTCAGTTTGTTACATTTTTATAGCTTGAGTATCATCATAGGTACTGATGTTTTTAATAAAGAACAAGAAAATGTTTGGTTAATTTTAAAGAAAACTTCTTTATAATACCAAATTGGTAGTACATGCCACACATGGAACACATGACATGCACAGCTCATTTTGCGTGCAGGAAAAAAGGGTACAATCAAATGAAATGCATAGAACTCCTTCAGATCTATGGAAATTACTCCTGTGTTTTAAGTAGATACCATTGAATATAATCAACTCATAGTTATGCCAAAACATTATGTCAGAAGATTTTCATGATGGACCTTTCAAAGTAAACCTTTAAAACCTTTGAATAAATGAGCATGGAGTTCCACAAAATTTGTTTGGCTTCATGTTTGCCTGGGGTTTTTTGTTTGTTTCTCTGCGTGTTTTGTTTTTTGTGTTATGTTGGGTTTTTTTTGTTGTTGGCTCATTTTTAATTAAAATACTAGAACCAACTCAGGCTATAAGCAGGGTTAGCTGCATCTCCAACCTAGCTATGATGGAACATCTAGCCTTGTGACATACGTGATGAAATGGGTCAGGAAGCTGCAAGTTTCAGTTCCTTGGTGCTTTCCACTAATAAGTCTATAGAAAAAACTGTATAAAGGTTTTTTGCATTTCTACTCAGGCACAACTATAAGCTCTCACACAGAAAAGGTGCACATTTTATATAATTTTGATTACCTAGCAGGACCAGCCAGCCCAAGAAATCCTGTATCTATACATCGAATTTCAAGTGAAGTTGTAAGTGCAGCAATCTGATATGCCCAACTCCAAAGAACAGGTTCTGAAAGCATAATTATAAAGTCTCCATAGTGATTGAATCCTTGTGATTTCTGTTCACCAGAAATCTGATTTCTTTGGTTATTTCCTGTGATAACAACAGTCCTGGAAGACTTCTCCAAACAAACAGAACAAAAAATGTTCATCATGATACCAAGAGAGACAACTAGACTTAGAATTTGACATGAAACACTAGAAAGAATGATCATGATACCACAACTGCTCAGACACCCATTTAGGGATGATACTGTAACTAGATGTCATATTTCTCTTCCAAGCAATGCTAAATCTTAGAATACAAATAAGACCTTCTTGATAAAAGTCATGTTTTTTTCAAAATAGAGTTACTTTTTTACTTGAATACGTAAAGAAATACCACCACCAAGCCATAGGTTAGTTTGGTCCAACCAACCATCCTCACAGACTGTACAAGCAAAACTTACCTGTGAGGTTAATCTGCAGTTTCGTTATGTCTTTAGCCATATTGAAACATTGTTTAGCTTTTTTATACTCATAGTAAAACAAAAATGTATAGGCACACTCAAGATGGAACTGAACTGCTAAGTGCCAGCTTTCACCACTTGTGAACAAAGCTTCTGCTTCTGTCACTGCAAGTTAAGGGAAAAAAAAAAAAAAAGAGATCAGGATGCAGTCCAGAAGAATGATATTCTAAAAATACATTTAAAATATCATGAGAGAAAGTCTGGTTTTTTTACACCTTCACACATTTAAAAATTCACTGACAGTATGTAAAAGATATATATGGTTTAAAGCATTTTTCAAGTTTTATTACCTAAGGATTACTACTAGAATAAAGAAAAGTTCAGTCTTTGCTTATATTTTACAGCAAAGCTGAATTGTAAATACCACTTTTGCAGAAAGTAAACAACTATAATTGTATTGGACCGGCTAAAGAACTTAAGGACTCAGAAAACAAAATATCGAATACCCACTCCCTTAAGCAGTAGGCTTCAGATGTGAAAGTTTGAACAGGAGATTGAGCATTGAAAGGGGGCTTAAGACTCTACCCGTTTTCTGTTTGGGTGTTGTTGTTTGTGTGTGGAGTTTTTGTTTATTTTTAAATAATTACTGCTTTGCTGAGTGTTTAAGGTCATGTTTTCCATCTGAATGGGAGAAAATACCTTCGTAAACAGACCGGAAGTCTTTAGGAAAGATGACATTTTTTCATCCAGAATAAAAGCACTCGTATTTCAAGTCTATTTAGGTTCTATCAAAATACAGTAAGTGACAAGGGAATATTGCCATGTAGTACAACACAGACTATTCAGTTGAAAAAAATTTATGTCAATTATTCGTAAATAGAAGTGGGTTTTATGCTTTGTGCTTTATTTCTGTATTTTGTGAAAATATTTAGATAAGAATTCCATAAAAGCATCACAGTACTTTAAAAGACTGGTATCCAATTCTAACATTGATGCTGTGTTACTTAATTGTGATGCTTAATTTTTCAAACAAGCTTTATTAATGCTAGTAAAAAGTCTTATTATAAGAAAAAATAATATTATCACAGATTTTTTAAACATTTTTCTCTGACCTTTAGAGAATTTAGAGATTGGCAGTCAGCTCTAGCCTGAAGAGATTTTATTGTTTAAACCCCTTAGACTTTTTTTATTTAAGTACTTGTTAATCTCCCAAATCTTTCAATTAATATAAAAAGCCACTAAGTCTGAACATAGTTTTTACACAGCTTTTTAAATTCAGCAAATAAGAGTTTGCATGGATAAATCCTGACTAGTAACAACTTTCTCAAAGACTGGATTTAAAGATTCTGTTTAAAGAATGTAAATTAGTAATTTAAAAATATTACTCTAATGGTTTTCAACTAAAGCAGGATAAGGAATGCGGCAGATTACAACTTAATCCTTTAAAAAAACCACAAGAGACTACAACTATTTTAAAACAAAGCCTGTGCAATTTTATCACTTATACCACAAAGCCTGTTTCAAACACATTACCTCAACACTGAAAAAGTTAGCTGAAAGTTAACTTCACATTTAAGTAACATGTGATCTTCATTAGGAAACAATCTGAGATTTTAATGCTTTCGTCCATATTTATCATTAAATACATATTTTTTAAAAAAAATAATAATGCCCACAGGTCCATAAAACATCCACCTTTCTAAAAAATCTTTGGGTCTTGTACAAAAAGAGTGTGTGGGGGGAAAATTAGTAAATTACTTGGGTTATCTGCCATTTTTACATGTTTTTCACACTCTATGCATATACAATGACACTCTGATGGTTTCCCAAAGGAAAAAATCCTATTTACACGAGGAAAAAAAGAAAAAGGGGTTTTCAATGAGGCATTATTAGAAGCATGTGAAGATGTACTGAGGGTTTTAAACAAATGCAAATAGATTTGCATTGACTCTTCAGCGTGGTTCGAGCCATGAAGTCCTGAAGGGCCATTGTCAGTGCAAGAAAACCTACAAGATAGTGAATGTGCACATGCAGGTACATGTGGAAACACAAAAATGCAACTTTCAAATTGAATTATGTTGATTCTATTTCAAAGGAAAAAAATCAGGTTATAGTCTATAATCATACAGTACTACTTGATTTTCCATAGCTAACAAGTTCCAGTGATACACATACAAAACTACTTGTGCTAAAGCCATATACAGTGCTATAACAAACTCATGTGATATACTACCACTACCTATCTAAGCATAATTTACTTACAGTGGTTGATAAGTTTAGGCACTTGAGACTTCAAGGACCTTGGGGAAAAGCTTTACATCATGACTAGTATTGACGTAGCGGCACAGAAGCACTGATGTCCCAAACTTCAGACATCCTTCTGGCACCCCATACCATGTCTGGCACATGGCCAAATGGATGGGAAACTGTGCTGGGTCCCATTGGGTTTGCATAACAGCTGCTTCAGAACAGCAGGGAATCATTACATTTGTCTTCTCTTCAGGTGATGATATTGACCTTACACTTAGGAAAAATGTATTTTAAATAGAAAAGATAATTTCTCCTAAATTTGAAGGTCTTCTTCTCTAGCAACAAAGACAGAGTTTTCTTGAGAAGCCGATACAGAACAAGCGAGTGGGCTATTCACGGCCTAATCAAAGACTGTTTAAAAGGTTTATTAAGTATTTATTTTATGGAATATGAAGGTACTTGTTTGAAATACCAGATGGCTTCATTTAGAAAATAAACAGTCAGAGGTAGCAGGCAGCAAAAATTGCCCAGAAGAAACTCACTACAGATTTAGGTGTACTTTACAACATCTTCTCTGAAAACCATACACAAGAGTCACAAAACAGGTCACTGTTAGTAGACAGCTTGGTACTTATTTAGTATTTGTGCATATGCAGCAGCATCCTCTACACAGATCAGGGCTGTACAAACCACAGTATCTCTACCCAGTATCATCTAGACTGTGAATTTTAATTAATTTTTTGATTACTTCTCTTTCAGTTTTGTTCCAATTATTCAGGTGTTTCAAAGAAGAAATAAGTCACATAAGTGTGTTACAGATTCCTCTATTAGACTTTTCATCCACTTAGCAGAACTCAAAAGTGTTTTCAAGTGCTCCGCATTCTCCAAAGTTAACATAATAAAACTGTTCTGTCAAACAAGAATTGCAGTACCAGAACAGAACTTCAAAACCACTGGCATCTAAGTATCTTTGATGCAGGACAACTACAGAACACATACTTGGTACAACAAAATACCTAGAAATGAGCAGAAAGCTACTGACACTTTTTAAGCTCTTTCAAAAAATATTATAAATATATCTCCTTAGCCTTGTTTATCTGAATCAAGCACACCAGCACCACTTATTCTATAATATAAAATCTATAGAAATTTTTTGGTATTTAGAGTATATCCATTCTAGAAGTACTATGCAACCTAACACAAATATTTAAGCCTTACTACATTAAAACTAAGCAACAAAAATTTTGTCTCAAGAAGTTTAGCTTTAACCATCAAACTAAATAAAATAATAAAATTTTAATATTACAGGCTAAGAAGATTTTTACTTCAATTGCAACAAAAACCTTCTGTTCCAATCCTTTTAGCAACCAGTCAAAGCATTAGGTCAGCTGTTTCTTCACTGCAGAAGACCCAATAAAATCCTCTGCTCAATTTCACTACTCTACTAACATCCTTGTTACTTATTTGGAAATTCTTCAAGGACCAAAACCCACTTCATATTTCACATATAATTTGCATGGCCTGAATCTATATATAGTTCAGATCAAAAAAGCTCCATTAAGATGCAGTAGGAGAGGGGAGAGTTAAGGCATTAGCCTTCTTTTTCAAAGTAAAACATACGTGATAGCTCATCTATAAACACAATGGAAAACTTCTTAAATGTAATTGGTTGCAAATTTCAGGTTTGTGAATCAAAAGACAAATTTTTATTTAACTACCTGTAAGGGGCAAATGTACATAAAAATTTGCCTCTTTTTTCAAGTTTTACCAGTTGCTGTAGCATCCCTCTGGATGGCAACCCTTCTCTCCAGCAAGTCAAGCACACCACACAGCTTGGTGTCACGGGCAAACTTGCTGAGGGTACCCTCGATCCTGCTGTCCCTGTCGCTGACAGATGTTGAACAGCCCCAGTCCCAATACTGACCTGAGGACTCTTGACTGGTCTCCAGTTGGAAATTGATGCCTTGACCCCAGCTGTGTGTGACCATCCAGTCAATTCCTAATCTACCAAGCTGTCCACCCATCAAATCCACCATCTCTTCAATTTAGAGACAAGGCTGTTGTGCACAACAATTCAAATGCTTTGCACAAGTCCAGGAAGGTGACGTCAGTTGTTCTTCCCTCATCCGCTGCCAATGTAACCCCACCACAGAAGGCCACCAAACTTGTCAGGCATGATTTGCCCTTAGCGAAAAAGCCATGTTGGCTGTCACCATTCACCTCCTTATTTTCCATGTGCCTTAGCGTAGTTTCCAGGAGGATCTGCTCTGTGATCCTGCCTGCCACAGAGATGAAACTGAATGGTCTATAGGTCTCCAGTCTTCCTTATTTCCTCTTTTAAAACTGAGAGTTATATTTTCCCTTTTCCAATCAGTGGGAATTTCACCAGACTGTCATAATTTCTCAAATATGATGGATAGTGGCTTCTATCCACTTACATCCACAGGTCCTGAGAAAACTGGTGGAGGATCTTGTCAGGTCCCATGGACTTGTGCATCTTAACCAATATATGCACTGCATAATTCAATATATATCAATATACTATCAATATAGTATATATATGACACAATTTAGTTTTAATGTTGCCTATTTTCTCTACATATAATTCAGCAAGGTAACAAATCTCAAAACTTAGGCGGGTATAGAGAAAATAGAAAAAAGGAAGTTTATCACCACCATGAAGATACGGAAGCACAGTCCCTTTTTAAACCCCAACAAGCTCAATTAAATAAGAAATTGAACGTGTACAAAATGGCTTCAAGTGACCTTGCGATAAGTCAACGATTGCATATTCTCATTTTCATCTTAGAGGCTGACAAATAGCATGTGCCATATAAGTCCATGTCAATTCAAGTTAATCCTACTCCCTCTCTACTCACTGCAGTTATACATGTCTGACAAGCATCATGTTGTGGGAGTTAGGCCTACAAATTCTCCTCACCTGTGATATCTTAAAAGTGATGCTGCAAGCCAATAAACCAACTAATTAGAAATATACCTTGTTTTATACAGGTCTGGGCAAGAGAAAATAGCTCAGGTGATCTCTCCTCTAACAACTGCTGGTGAATATTCAGACATCTTAGAGTCCACCAAGATAACGTCTGAAAAAAAATATAGATATTTCAAGTTAACAACAAGTACAGATCATTAAAAAAAAAAAAAAAGAAAAACGTGGCTTTAAGATAGAGATTTTGTATTCTATTCAAGTCTAGTTTCTAAAAAATACAAACCTGTCCAAAACAGCTTTTTTATTTAAAAAGCGAGCACTGACCTAGCGTAAAGATGAACTTATCCAGGCAGCTCTACAGAGCTTCAAGAGTTTGATGAGTTTCCCTGTGTTTATTTCTCTAACTGCTCTTTGAACCCTGCAAATCTTTAGTACCACCACCTGGTAAGAAACACAGTGAACAGCAGATAAAAGAAATACCTGTGTGCACTTATTTTGGAGCAGCCACTTGCTACTTTGATTTCATATAACCAAAATAAAACCAAACCCCAAACCCAGCTGTTTCTCACTTATCTTCTTTTGTGTCACATAGATGCATTTTAACAGACAGCCATGATCTCACTCTTCAGCAATCTTTCTGGCCTGAAGAATCCTAAACTATTTAGTTACTGTTTGTAGGTAAACCATTCAGTATTTCTGATCATCCAATGTTTCCATTCTGTATTCAGTTTAACCTTTTATTATTTCTTCAGGTGGAGGCATAAAGGAGACCGAGAAAGTCAGAATAGGACCAGAATTGCTCATGAGAACACCTTACAATCACAGTCAAAAGCACTAATGTTTTTACATGGAACTTTAGAAGGGCAAATATTTCACTGAACTAAGTAATCATTCTATAGTAGGCAGAGCTGAATCACAACTCAGCTTTCTAAAATCAGGTATTTCCTATGTACACAAAGCATAAGTTCCCCAGAGTCTCTTATCCCTCTCTCTAGTTGCAAAGGTGAAAATGCATAGAAAAGTTAATTTTAATATTCCAGTCTAAAAACTATATATATGATTATAATCTGTGAATGTAGAGCACACGTCTACAAGGCTTTAATGATTACTATTTATTCTGCTGCTCTTAGCACACCCCTCATTTTCTATGAAACAGATGTTTGATTGCTTTAGAGGCACCTATCTTACGAACTTTTTATATAGGTATGCTTACATCAGACCAACCAAGCACAAACATCTAAACCAGTTACATGTAGCTAACTCTAATGTCACTAGAAAGGAACAATCAAAAAGAATAATAGCATCTATTTCAAAAAGCAATGAAAGATGACTTTTGATATCAAGCTTGACAGAGTGAAAACACACAGACAGACTTTGCGAGAAAGGTCAAATCTCAACATTTCATCACTTATTTAGAAACCTAAAGGCAATTTGAGTTAGAAGATTCAAATTACTTGAGTTTAGCTTTATAGAATAAAGTATTAATTTTCCCACACAACTGAGTATCCAGCTTAATGATACCATTTCCTAAGGACTTATACTTACCACTCAGGAATGTTAGAATTCGTGAGAATATATTTATAAAGTTTCGGACAAGCCAGCTGAGCTCTGTACAATATTCTATCAGCAATGCTTTTTGGAAACCAAGTTGAAAATTTTCAGATTATTTTTAAGCATTTAATCTTCCATGTACAATAGGATTTTAAAATAATACAGGGCATTATTAATGCTTTAGACAACACATTTTATCTTGTTTTCAATTTATTTACACTAATATTAAAGAAACAGAAGTATTAAGAGGCTACCTTTGAATCAAGCTGAACTGAGAAAGAATGGCAAGCTTTAATTGCTACATTGACCTGTTGATGAAAGTAGTTTTTATCAGTTGTTGCCTTTGAACTACTATCCAAACTTGATGTAGCCACAAGTAATTGAACCTCAACTGTATAGAATAAAGCCCCCCATTATGCCATTCTTAGCAGAGGCAGCAAGGGAATTCTCTATACCAGATACATTTTCTGTTTCCCTGACTGACCCAGTTGCTGAAATTCAACAGCACTCATCTGTGAATAACAGGGAAAACGATGGAAGAACTTGGCTTCCAGAAATGCAGTACAGCCAACATCTCCCACACAGTTTAATTCATCACTCATACAAAGACCCAGCTGGGAATGGATGTTGTCAGCCAAGCATAAAGAGGGACCATGTGGCATTTTGATCTCCAGCCAAATTCTGTTCAACTGGAATTCAATAAAGAGAAGTTGTTGCTGTTAAAAGTCCCCCAGATCCAGACAGCCCTGCTACCAACCAGCCTGCTGCTGAACTACAAAGGAGGTAGAGACAAAAACCCTGTCAGAGGCGCTTCATCATATCTTCTTGTTTTTAATGTGCATGCACAACAGAGATTTAAGGTAGGCTTTACATGGATGCCTGCAGAAGAAGTAGAGGACAATGACAAACAAAAGAGAGGACCTCCTTTCCATCTAGAACTCATGACTTATAATTCATATGGTAATAGTTCATAGTATCCCAAAGCTTGTTAAAAAGGACAGAGTATATGCAGGCTGCGCTACAGGGCATTCACCCCCTGGTCAAATAACATCACAAAGCATGTGTCTGAAGAAAGTTGCTTTCTATTAAATTTTCTAATTTTTCCAGCTAATGAAGGCACCTTTATTCTCTTTTAGGGAAGACAGTGAGTAAACAGTTTAAGAAAAAGATACTTGTGATTAATTGCAACCACTTTGTCCAAACTGTTTCTTAGACAGAAAAACCTCAGAGCTACAGGCAAAGGAATGGAAGTTATACTGACTGAGATATGAAGAAAAGAATGAGAGAACCAATTAATGAGTAGCAGGTAGTCATAGTCATTAGTCACATATTTCTTACCTGAAGAGACGCAAGTTTGTGTCTTAAATTCACGAGGATTATCCTGGCTATAAGCAGCAAAATAGGATAAGAAGTCAAGGTATAGACTGATTCACCATCTAGAACCAGCATCTTCAGAATAGTTGCATGCAGCACTTTTGGCTGAAAGGAGGAAAAAAAATAGGACAAGTTTCAGGAAACTTAAGTTTATAAACAAATAATGTAATATAGAATTAGGAAAAAAACCTATTTATGTGTTTAAGGAAAAAGTCTACTCAAAACATTTAAATAGAATCATTGTCTCTTGGAGTCTCAGTCTTTTACCAAGTCATGGTGAAATCAGCGTTGTTTCTTACTGTTCTAATACACCACATCAACATGATCTGAAAAACACTGATTTCCTCTCACCTGAAATGCATATGTGATTTGGCCAACTATCCCCAAACACACTGCAGTAATATAATCCTTCCCGTGATCAAAGGAGAAAAGCTTCCAGTAAATCCATGCCATTCAATTTGCAATCACATAAATAAAATAATTTTATAATTGAATTAATCCTACAGCACTCAAATACACTAGATATTCCTGCAGTGATGTCAATATGTGTTATCATCTTCTTTCCCCAGAGAGAGCTTCCTGTTAGAGTGGCATCAGAGCAGCAATACTACAGCAATTCTTCCCTTTGTCCAATAAATAAAAACCTTTCCCTGCTTTGGATGCATTCCTTATATGACATACTCTACAGTAATTCTTTTACTTAATGGGCTTGAGGTAGCTCTCCAGGGAACCTGACTCTCAGTGGTGATTGTCATCTGACAGTCACCTATTCTTCTCTCCCTTTTAATGCAATGAAAGCATTCGAGCAGTTTATCTTCAGGCTCAGGGAGATGTCCGTTCATCAGTTTACTCCTGGTTCTCATATGGCACGTTTCCTTGGCAAACTAAAAGAGTAGTGGTTTTGTTTTCAGTCAGTATGAAAGGGGCAGGAAAAGGGAATGGAAGGGAAAGAGCAGAAGAGGTTAAAAGGCAGCTTGCATTAAAGTCACTGGCCTGAGAAAGATTCTTAATCAGTTCACTCAACCAGGATAAAAGTTAATTGAATCACATTTCAGCTTTTTAAACTAAACAAAAAATGTGATTCTTAAGTTATATGAAACTCTTTTCAATACCTTTATCAACAGGTTCCATTGAAGACAAAAGTTGTTAAGCCACACGATTCCCCTAGTTCACTATTTAATAACAGAGTAATCTTGAAGTCTATCCTGATTTGTTTTTTTCAGTTTGTATTAACATTGAAAATACTTCTACTTTGCAGACAATGACTTGGGACTTCATTTAGTCAAAGGGGAACTGTTGCGCAACATCACTACAGTCATTTCAATCCCACAGTGGAAAACAAAATCTACAACAGTTTGACAAACCACTTGAGAATAAGGGAAAGAAACTGGCAAGTGGAATTATACCAGATCTGTCCCACCTCTAGTGACCCACAAAGGAACAGCCTTATTAACATCTTTTGAGAGAGGAAAGTCATCATTCAGTACTTCTAAAGATTAATTTTTCAAATACAGAAACATATACACGTGATAGGACATAAACCAATTTTCAGCTTAATGTAACTTTTTCCCCATCTGCACCTTTTTGATTCTTTCTATAATCAAAGCAGACTTAAAATACTCAGTGGAAAAGCAAAGAAGAGAAAAGCTTTGTTACAGAACCATTTTCAAAAACAGCCTTGCAATGCCATAGTTATATTTACTTGTCTAAGCACTGTAGCAACAAATTAATCTCAAATTCACATTTCAAGTCCTTTCACTGCAAAACCCGGTCCTGCTAATGTAACATTACAAAGAACGTAATGAGGGAGGGAGAAGGGAAAGATGATGACATGTCAGAGCATTGACAATAAGACAACAAGTCTCAGAGCCAAAGAACTGCTATCTCCTATTTTAATAAATCCATGTTCTTTTCCATGAAACAAATCCCATACAGAAAAGCAGATATCCTTTACCTTTAGCTGAAAAAGTCTAAACCAACATTCATCCTTCTATCTTATTCTCTGAGATAGCATTATCAATGCAGAATTCACTGCCCTGAGGTGGTCTTTAAGATGAGAGAACAGCTACAAGTAAGGGGTAGACATTTAAGGTTTTACAGCTTCAAGGACTGAATAGTTAAAAATCCAAAAATCTCTAAAACATTGGTTAAGAGTAAAACAAAATTCTGAGCTTGTGTTGTTGTGTTTAAACAGATAAGTGTTCAATGAGTTGAACCGGTTGTATAGCTCAAAAATTTCACACATCTCCATAATGTAACACTTGTTAATATGATATTACTGGAACAGGCTGCTCAGAGAAGCTGTGGATGCTCCATCCCTGGAAGAGTTCAAGGCCTGGTTGGATGGGGCTTTGAGCAACTTGCCCATGGCAGGAGGGTTGGAACTGGATGATCTTTATGGTTCCTTCCAACCCAAACCATTCTATGATTCTATGAAGTGGTTAACAGAAAATATAAACACTGTGTTTTTAGAGGTCTGTGAGCTCCGTCAGCCACAGCAATCCTATGAGCATTATCTTGAGCTGCAGTCTCTGTGTTAGACTGCAGCCTGCGCATACACACTACACAGAATACTGAGTTCTTCAGTAAACAGAAACCACAAGTTATAAGAATATTTAAATATTATAATATTAAATATTATAAACAAATTATAAGAAGAATGAATGAAATTAGGTTTTATTGTTATTACTATGTGTAAAGGCAAATTGAACTCCTTTTCCCCTCAGAGGTAGCACACTTCAAAACTTCTGCTAACTCATTTCACACCCTAGAAGGTTTACTACACTTGGTTTCCACTGTTATTTATTTAGTCATCAGAAGATAAGATTCGACTTTCTAGTATCAAAAATCTAGTGAAAAATAAGCCTATATATACACCGTGTCAGCTCTGAAAGACAAATCAAACTGATACACATCTATTTAAAAAAAATAGGAGCAATGCTGTATCTGAATTAGTTATTTAGAAATACAATCCTGCAAATGAACCTAACACAGGACTTGATGAATTATGGAAAACATGCCACAATAAGGCAACAGAGCAAACAGCTTTATGTGAAACTTTTCATATACTCAAACATCCCCTCATTTCACAGTTCACAGCATTTACATTGCTCATGGTCCTTACTTTATTCACAGTGAAATTCTAAATTCAAACTCATGCACAGATTTAGCATTAGCAGACTACTGATAATGTTCTACTCTGAGACACTGCAGTAATCAGTATTTTACCCCAGTCTTAATCCCAAAGGAAAAAATCAAGAATCTGTGCTGAACCACAGATGAGATTCACAAGATGGACTATGGTACTGCATTGAGCAACAATACACACGTCACTAAAAAAAAAGTTAAGGTGTTTATTAGTCACCTACATGAAGTGATGATAAAATAAGTAAAACTGACAGTCCTCTGTTTCATCTCCTACATACCCTTTCAGTTCCAAAAGCTCTACTTGAATTAGTATTCTTGTACTAATATTACTACTATTCACTTGACATTCAAAAGCCTTACAGGATACCGAACATCCAAATCTACTGCTCTCTTAGTATCTGCCAAATATTCTGCAAGATATGCAGCTTCTACCTTTCCCTAAGGAGGGGAAATTTCTAAGCCATTTGTAAACATGTTTCTTTGATTCAGCTAAGAACGTATCCCAAAATAAACACATAAAAAGTTCATTGACTGCAAACACCCTTTGAGTAAATATAAAATAAACTTTCCCCATCCAAACCCAACATTTACAGCAGAAAATATCTTAAGAAACAGTAACAGCTTTCAGGACACTGCCGATAAAACTGAAGATGCTTGCAGTAGCAGCCAGTAGGATAGATAATTAAGGAATTCTGGCACCTCATCTTGCAGGTGTGCCTTCTCTGACACATTTAAGGGTTAAGGCTATTTGTGAAAAGCAGTGACAATAAAAAGATAGCTTATTAAAATCCAAATATACCTCACAGAATTTCTGTAACAATGGAGGTGGCAAAAAATCCTGAAGATTTAACTGAACAGGAGGCCCAGTCCAATTGCTTTGAACAAAGAGCTGCAAACTGCCCACACCAAGTAGAAACATCAGCCTCTGCCTGCAATAAAGATAAGAACAGCAATTAGCAACATATTATATTTTTACTTAAGGCTACAAGAGCTGATTAAATCTTATACTACTTCAAAACCCTCAGCCTTAAAAAAAAAAAAAACAAAAAAAAAAACACTCCCCTGTGAGGAAAATACAATGAATACAGTACTCAAGAATGCACATAGGAAACTAAAAGGCTTGGAAGTATGTTTGTTTATAACGGCTATAATTAATTACAATGTTTCAAAATTTAAGGCTGCACATAAATATCAGAGATCACAAGATTAGCAAAGGATGCAGATAATCCAGTATTTGCCTATTGCATAGTTGTCATATTTTCTTATTATACATCTAAATCTCAGCATTTTTAGATAAAAGATGCTGCGTTATCCAAAAGAGTAAGTTTATTTTTGTTTTTACGCAGCTGTTTATTTTCACTCCCTCTGATAAAAAAATTAAATCGACATTGAAACAGTTCAAAACCACCAGCTCCAAGTAGGTTCAGATACTTTGGCAACAAATATTATCTCATTCAATCATGCTTTTTAATTTAAATAATAGAAATTTATTCAAAGATGAAATTATGAGACTTTGTTTCACTTCTGAAACAAGGTACAGTAAAATTTTCTTTATTAATTAATCAAACTCATCTTACATTATTATATTATTTCTTTGTGCACATACAGTAACAAATAATCTATATGGTCTGCAGAAGGCAGGGCACAAGCTCTCAGAATTTAATGGCGGATTTAACAGTTGTAGACTTTTAAGATTTATATAAACTTTCGGTTTGTCTTATGATACAAAAAGGTTCCAACTCATTAAGGCATTATAAGGTCATGTGCCCATACGGGCACTATCACATATGGAACATGCTTCCTAACTACAGGAAATTAGCATTTTATTTGTGCTGGTTTGATATAAACACTGCTATGTCAAGGAGCATAAATGAACCAGGAAAACATAGTCCTTTTTCTTCTGTTAAACAGGAAATTAAAGATGCAAGAGTCCTCCAACTGAAACAAAAGGATAAAGCGTTATACAACCCCTTAAAAACCAAAGTAAAATAGAAAAGCCACACACAAACAAGCAGCTGGTGGGCAAGAATGTAACAAAAGATGTAGAACAATAAGAAAGCAGGAGTGGGGAACATTTAATTGAAAATAAAATAATAAAAAAAGAACATACCCTTCAGAAGAGTTAAAGAACAAAAACTGGCATAAAGAGTTCTTGTCCAACAAGACAAGGTAACATTTACTAGCTGTCATTATTCAGCCACTAACTAGGAAATACTATTTGAATACATATCTGAGATTACTATTAAACTTCCAAATAACTAAAGAACAAAAGGACTAACAATTACTGTACACTAAATTATTACCATTCCACACAAAATATCCACATTGGCATATATTTTTTACTTTTCCTCCCATGATAAATTATGCACCAAAGCTTCTGAAAGGTAACGTACAGAATAATCAACTATCCCTGCACTGTGATTTGACACACGTACTTCAGTCTTTCAAAGACTTATTCTCATTATTTTATCATTTAGACTATTTCTACTAATAACATTTTGTTTAATTATTTTAACATTACTGGTATCTATCTGGCAAGCAAACTTGCTTGAAGTCTTGGCACAGTTTTATCCACGCAGAACACCTCTGGATAACCAAATCCATTACTTTGACTGGGATACTGTTTTTCCACACTTTAATTTATCATTGAGTTTTTCCCCCCTCCATTTTCAGATTCATGACCAACTTCCTTATCACGTCCTTATTCAGTCTCCTTATCACGCACTCTATATCAGAAAGTCAATTTCAAACTCTAATCCCTGCAAATGCTAACCTCCCCTGTCTATGCCCTGGTTTCTTTCCAAGGGAAAAAAAAAAAAAATCATTCTGTCTTCCTGACTGCCCTTCACACTTAAAATGCAGACCTGCAGATGCTCACCTCTCAAAGGCTGCCTGAAAACTGCTCTTCTGTGCTGCCTGAAAGGCAACTGAGGGTCTGTTGCTCATGTCTCCCTCAGTATGGTGATCTACATAGCTGAATTTATTTTGTACTTAACCCTAGACATATGTCTGTATCTACCTATCTTGTTCTTCCTTTCTCTATGTGAATGGGAGTTTTTCTGCCTTTTTTTAACAGTTTACACCACATCCAGTACAATTGTTCTCTGGGATGCAAAATCAGGTGCTTATATACGCTCTAACATCCACATTGCTGTATCAAATCTTCCTGAAATTCAAAATAAAGAATAGCAGTGCATTTGTATTTGAAAAAAAATAATGGATTTGCACATAATGCTAGAAGTTACAAACAAAATAAGAGTGAGAAAATATTCAATAGCCCCACTATGCCTAAGATGTGATTAGGCTACAGGTTTTGGTTTGGAGAGCTTTACTTTTCTTTTTAGTGCAGCCAGAAATTATAGAAGAGAAGTCAATGTAAACTTAAACAATGAATTGTTATTTTTTCAATTCATGTACATCAAAGCAAGCTGCTGCAGAAACAGCAAGAATTTCTTCATTTTTGTTTTTCATGACACCAGTTACCCAATCATCAGATGTGCCAAGAAAAATACCAGCAGTACCATTCAGTGTTCAGGTTGGGAAATCATAAACTTTATTGCACGGATTTGTTTTGCAAAGTTTGGTATTTGTTTATATGTTGAACAAGGTAAAAGAATACACAGTCAATAAAAAACAGTGTTAGTGTTCCTTTAGGTTTTGGAACCAAACACAAGAGACTTTGAAGCTGTTTTGCAACAAGCTCTCTGAAAACAATCTATTTCTTCATTGTGGCCTGCACACTGTTTCCTTCAGGTCTTTAGAATCAAACTGTAGGCCAGGCAATGAAAGTACCTCCTTCACATGGAGCTCAGGGAAAAAACAAAACAAAACAAAAAGCATTCCTCCTCTCCGTGGGCAACACATATCTTCTTGCTTCATCTCCTACAATTTCCTGATTTAAAATACAGCTATGAAGCTACATTTTCTGTAGAAGATAACTGTTAACCATTGAAGTGAGTAGCAATAGCAGGAAAAAAGTAAAAGAAAAAAAATCTCCTCTTCAATACATTTATTGTAAGGACTGCTTCATTTTTAAGCTGTAAAGGTTAAAAGTGCCACAGTGAAAACATGTCTGGGATGGGGGAAGGAGACAAGCAGTTAAAACAATAGAAAAAAGCTGCAGCAAATTTTAAAACACTGCTAAATCATTTTCCTTACTGAACCATGGATTTGAAAGTGCAAAAAGTTACAGGTTATATCCAAAGAAATTACAATCTAGATCCAAATTTTGAGCTGTTTTGCCCTCAAGCTGTTCAGTTTTAGCTTCAGAAAAAGAACTCTCTAAGAGTTCTTTTAACAATATTATAAAACCATACTTCGTACTGTGTTTATATTGTGCTAAAAGAATAAGATTAACATAATCCAACTTTCTGTTTCTGATTGAATTCAACTCCCACTGAGTTTTTAAATCTCCAGAATTATAACTTTCAGTTCAAGGAAAAAATCACATATTTTAATTTATCCCATCTATAAAAAGTCACAAGAAAACCACGTCTTACTGAATTTTCTGAGCTAAAACTTAAGAGGTTTGCTGTACTCCTTTGAATCACTCAGCGGAAAAAGAACATGACATTTTATGCATTAAAAAAAAACAGACAAAAAAGTTTCACCACAGGCCATGCAAGGTCAGGGTGCAAACGTTACATTTGTTCCTTCCATAAGGGAGGACATAAGGGCCTGCAGGTAGGAAAAATAGCTATGTAACACATTTTAACCTATAAAGTCATCGGAGACAAACACAGTACATATTTAAGTGCTATAAGCAGTGCCTACTTAAAATAGTGAATCATCTGTCTTTCAGATAAATAACTTCAGTAGAAGTTTTTCTATCAAGAGAAAGTTACAACTTACTTACTTCTGCACCCAAAGCTTCTTAAATTATTATTAATGGAGCTTGAAAAATTCACTTGACTGCTACAAACCAAAATGTTTCCGGCAGATGCTGATACGTTTTGAAAACTACACGCTTTCATTCTGAATAAAACTTCAGGCTGTAATTTTGGGCAGAAAACCCTCTGCTTCTGAGAAGCTAAATATTGCAGATCTGCCTCCGTATCTTCTGGCAAGGGGGCTTCTATTGCTGCCTAGAGTTGCAGAACAACCTAGAAAAACCTCAAAGACCAAAGAGCTGAAGCATGAGCACCCAAGGAAAAAATTCCTTTGCTGTCTGCAATAGGAGTGCACTATGACAGAATACATAAAAAGTTTCATGATACAGGTTATGATTACCTTTTAGGAGCTAAATGGCTCATATAGGCAGCAACACATTTCAAGCAATGATCTGGATCAGGACTGGGTCTGTTTCAAGTCCTGACAGATTTTTCTTTCCATATTATTCAGAATAAACTACTGCAAGATGATAGAATCTAGCAATATTGAAAAATCTCTCCAGCTAATATTTAACAGTAACAGCGCAACAAAGTAATTTAAATTAAAAAAAAAAAAAAGAAAAACGCCTACAGAAAAAACACATGGGGAAAACCTCTGAATATTTCAACTCAGAAAACAGGAGCACATCGTATTGTGTACCACACTAGAAGATAAGCTTTTGACACACTATGATCACTAACAAATCTCAGCTCAATATTTTACGTGTGTCAGCTATTTGTTTTTCTTTGATACTGTAGCAAAAATTCTTGGGCTTATGTCTGTCATACCAAAACACACACATTTGTGCTCAGCCAACACTTACTGCCAACACAGTACCTTCCTCTTACATTTATTTTTTTAACCTTTATCTTCTTTTATCTTTTGCTCTTCTTCCGGCAAATCTTTTTTCCACCTTCACCTTTTAAAATAAATACATACATACATGTAGAGTTCTCTGCTTCTACTATCCCTAGCATGGCAGATTGCAGCCTACTCATTATTTATACAGCAAACCGTAAGCAGTAAATTCAGACTCATTAATTGCAACAATCAGCATATGCAGCACAATTAATAGATAATCTATCAGAGAAAGTCTTGGGAAGAAAATAATTAATTGAAGAATAGCATCCACGAGTCACACGTTACTCATGTTACATTAAGAAGAGTAGAACAACCCTACGATAAATCAGACGTAGAAAGACAGGTGTTGCTCAGACAGTAACGTTACATGGTACTTCAAGTAGTCACATAAATGTAATGCAACATTTCGGAGAACAAACTGTTAATAAATGGATTCATGATATATGGCAATATGAATTCAAACTTGTGGCATTTATATCAGCAGCTTCTGAGGTAATCACTGTAAATAAAGCTAATATTTTTAAAAAAACCCCATATCACAATATCATTGTTTCTTTCACTGGGTAGTCATGAATGGATGCCCAAGGGAGTAGGAGGAACAACCCAAGAAACTGGTTTTCTGCTTTCCTGTCAGTACAGGAATTTTGGAGGCCCTACATCACAAATTATAATTTTTTTAAAATGTCCTTTGTAAAAATCAAACATGGCCTCTATTAATCTTCCATATAATAAACAATAATTTCCACCTTTCCACGTTATCAGCCTCTGCAGAACAGTCCAGGTATGCTAGAATCTGTTTCTCCAAAAAAGTGTCAATGTTCTCCTCCATCACAGAAGACACACTGAAAACACTGCAGATGGCTGAATTTGAAAATATTGCCTCGTATTTCCCATCAAACATCAACTGCAATAATGATCCACTTTCTGGAAGAGAAAAAAACCAAACAAACACAGAAATTAGTATCAACTTTGAAACAATTTTGTCTTTCAAGACCTATTCAAATGAAAATATATATACCACTCCCCTTTAACAGTAAAATCCTACAGATAAGACAATAATTTCACAGACTGGAGAATCCATTGAGGGGAAATGCAACAAATAAAAATGGATCAATATTGGCAGAGTTCAGTGAATAAATTCTTATGTAAAACTGCAGAAACTACTCACTCCCTCATTTACATGCTTAGAATAATCACAAAAAGTGAGCAATAGATTTTATTTTTATAAAGGAATTATTTTCTTGTGATAACTATACTATCTTAATGAGAAGCCTCCACATGGAGCAGATTCTCAGGAGTAACTACTAACGTGGATTTAGATCCATGAATATTTCTTAAGTCTTTCAAGATAAAGAGAAGTCATGAAATGCTATATGCTTAATTTCTAAGACGCTTCAGACTCATCAAGTTCTTGACCTAGGTTACAACTCTGTTCACAGAAGGTATCTTCTTTCTTCAGATGTGCTACAGTGCAATCAATCCAGCAGCTGTTAGAAAAATTTAACCACACTAAAACCTTCTATTCTTGAGCAAAACGAGTATCTGCCTATGCTGCAGCTGTGGCTACAACTCATGCAGATGCACTAACTGGTTTTAGACTAGATGATGCAGATGTCAGTAATGCTGCAGCTGAGGAAATACAGAGGTCTGCATGGCCTAGGTGCCTTAATAGTAATCTGCTTGCAACTGGGGCTGCAGCTCCCGTGCCCTCAGTGTTACTGTTGCTGCACTAATAATAGTAGCTGAGGCAGCCAATTTAACACTAGTCCAAGTACAGATCCACACAGCTGCAAGCAGCAGCTGTGCCAAGAAGTGATCCAAATACCAAACCCAAGCTCATCCAGCAAAAGCAAGTATTCTAAATTTTAGAAATACAGGAAGACCAAGCACAGAACCACCTTCAGTAACAGCGACGGATGACTCTGTAGAATGGACGATAGAGACTCATTCATCCTAATATCTCTGGACCACTCTGTTGACCATAATTTACTTTTGTTCTCTGTCACAACGATCTACTGAATGATCTACATAATTTGTGGCAGATTATTTAAAAAACACCTTGAGCTGTACCTGGAAGGACACGTATTAAATTAAAAAAGCGGTTCTGCAAAGCTGCCAACATCATGCTCTCACAAGGAATAGAAATAACAAGAAACTTTCTTCAATCTATGCACTGGGGAGACTTTCTTTCACCAAATGACAACTTCTTTATATTGGATTATAGTTGCCCTGACAGAAAATGCTGCAGTTTGTAGAATAAGCTGTGGGCTGTGGGACACTAATGAAGAATATTGAGGCCAGTAACACAACTATAAGCAAATAAAATTTGCTTTTGATTCTGTGTGTAGCTTCTTGTAGAGACAATGTACAAATTCAAGGTGACAGCTTTTAAATTTATTTTCAGGACCATTAATAGGAAGGGCCCATGTATGTGATGACTAAGAATCATCAGAAACCCCAGTTTCTATCTCCACTGCAAGACAACTTTCTTCAACAAGTCTTCCCCACATCTTATAGCAGCACTCTAGTCAAAGTACCCCAAAAACCCCCAAAGCTAAATAAAAAACAACCACCAAACAACAAAAAACAAACAAACAAACAAATCAAAAAACCTCCACACCACCAACAGCATGCTCAGCTCTCAGTGAAAAGATTAGACAGATGTCAGTCACAGATGTCAGTCACATCAGCTACCATTCCTGGGACAGTACAAATGATTAAGGTCAAATCAAATGTAATATAAAGAAATAGAGCTGATTAGCTCTGTACAGCTCTTTTCCAAAATTCAGTAAGTGCTTAGGTAAGGATAAATGAGACTTTCAATATGCTACAAACTCCAAGCATTTTAAACAACACGGCACATGACTTGAACGCAGGTGTATTTTTAGCCTGCCTGAAATACAGAAGCGCCTTTTCATGACAAATGTTACATTTTAAAAGCTGCTGTGTTCCCCTGCAGGAAAGCTGGGTCAGTAACAACCCAATCAGGTCCCCCCAAGTGACTCATTTTCCACTGATCCCTCAAGCAACTATGATCCAATAACTGATAAATAGAGAACGGGCAGCTCATGCCAGACTTTTCAGTCCCAGGTTTTGCTCCAGGAGCAAGCTTCACCTCATTGCCACGTTTAAACAGCCAGGCAGGCTCTCACTTGTGAGGCAGTCTGAGGCAGCCCCGTGACGAGGAGCCTCCAGAGCGCCGACACGAAGCGGGCGGCACCGGGCACCGGCACTGCCTCAGCCGCAGCCCCTGCACCAGCCCGACCGGCACGGAGAGGCCCCGCTCCTCTGGCCTCGCTCCCGCCGGCAGTGCCGCTCCCGTTCCTCCAGCATGACGAGCCCACGGCCTCCCCCGCCCTGCGGCGCCGGCAAAAGCGCCCGGGAGCCCGGCGAGGAGCAGAAAGGGTGCCGAGGGGGTACAAGTCCGCCGGGAGAGGGAGCCGGCAGCTGCGGCCCCGGCTCAGCCTCCTATCTCCGGACACCCGCAATGAACGGGCACCTTCCCCCGCGGGAACCTCCCTCACCTGCGGCCGCGACTTCGCCCTGCTTCCACTCCAGGGACTCCGCCGCGCTGAGAAAGCCCCTCAGCAGGGCGCGCTCCAGGGCCAGCATGGTCCCGCCGCCCCAGACCAGCCCCGCTCCCCACCGCCGCCACCGCCTCGCTCGCTGTCGCGACCCCCGCGCCCACAGAGACACGGGAGCTGCCGGTGCGTCCCCTCAGCCCATGTGCTGGAAGCTGCCGCAGGGAGCCGCCATGACACCCGCGCGGAGCACGCCGGGAGCCGCGCTGGGCCCCGCCCCCGCCGGGTGCCGCCGATGGCGGCGGCGTGAGGGGACAGAGAGGGGCGGGCGGAGCCGGGGCCGGGGGCGGGCACAGCACGCTCTGCGTTCCGCGGGGGCTGGCGCTGACTCCGGGAAATAACTAGCCTGTGAGGTAGCGGTGGTAGGCACACACACCTGTGCGATTGCATATGGAGTCTGCCCGGGTGATTCCCTGCGGAGAATTCCAGAATGGGAAAGGTTGGAAGGACCCACAGTGGGTCATCTGGCCCAACCTGCCTGCACCGGCAGGGTCATCCTGGCGCGCACTGCGCTGGATTGCGCCCGGGTGGTTCTCCAGGGTGGGAGACTCCCCGACCGCCCTGTGCAATGTGTCGCAGCGCTCGGTCACTGCGCAGTGCACAAGTTCCTCCTCACGTTCAGGTGGAACTTCCTGGGCATCAGTTTTTGCCCGTTGCCCCTTGTCCTGTTGCACTGAGAAGAGCCTGGCTCCACCCCCTTGGCACCCCTGCTTTAGATGTTCATGCATCCTCTGTGTGAATCCTCTCTGGGATCCCGGGCAGGTGCAGGCTGAGCTTCCCAGCCCTCAGGACAGCGCTTTGCTCTGTCCCTGTGTTTATTGCAGCACCTGTCCGAAGACCTATAGGAACACAGTCCTGCCTCCTTGTTTCTGCACGTTTATCATGTGTGTGTACTGCAGAAGAGGAGGACAAAGGCCAGTGCTGTCCTGCTCATGCAAAATTGAATGAAACAGTTGGAACAATGAAAATGTTCTCTCAGAGCTACTGCTGAAACTTGAAGGGAATCAAGTCAGAAAGCAGAAGGCCATCACAGCAGGGAGCAAATTGCTGATATGAGAAGATGAATGTTCTGAAAATTACTGTAAAGGTTGTAATTCATTTTGCCATTAAGTCCAGTGTGTAGTATCATGAAACAATTTGTCAATCTTTGTTATTCTTCAAAAATAAGTCTCTTCATCATGCTTCCGTATCTAACATACTTTCCTAATGCAAAGGGTTGTCAAATGCTGGAACAGTTTTCCCGGGGAAGTCGTGGAATCACCATCCCTGGAGGTGTTTAAAAGATGTGTAGATGTGGCACTGAGGGACATGGTTTAGTGGTGGGCGCGATGGTGCCGGGTGAATGGTTGGATTTGATGATCTTAAAGGTCTTTTCGAACTGAAATGATTCTATGGTTCTATAATTGTTAAAATTTGAGGAATACTTAATGCAGCTTTTTATTTAGATGACTGTAATAGGTTATTTCCTATATGGGCTTTAATAGAATTATAGAACCATAGAATGCCTTGGGTTGGAAGGAACCTTAAAGATCATCTAGTTCCAACCCCCCTGCTGTGGGCTCTCACTAGATCAGGTTGCTCAAAGCCCCATCCAAGCTGGCCTTAAGCACTTCCACAGATGGGCCATCCACAACTTCTCTGGGCAACCTCTTCCAGTGCCTAGGCTGTATATACAGGCTGTAATTTCAAATTTAAATTTAAGCAGATTTATAATACCAAAATGCATTTAAATAAAAATATTGCTTTTCAACTTATTTTCTGACCTGAAACAATACATTCTCTTTGTATGAGTTTGGACAAGCAAATTAATGGAAATTTATATAGTTAGTAGATAGCCATCAACTCGCTGTCAGTTCCAGGAACTGCAAACCAAAATAAAGTTTATTCTGGAAGTAATGTGTTACAGAAATTCTTAAATCATAGCAAATAATTCAGTTTCCATGTACTGTGTTAGGAAAATTATTAAATTAATGATGTTTATTTTTTAAATTTAGTGTTAAAAATGTCTGAAATCAAAATGATTTTACTTGGTTACTCTCTTTGTGTGTAGCATTTGACCTTTGATTCTGTATGAAAAATAGAATATTTAGGAATTAGTCTTCTTTAGTGTTTAAATGTAACTTAGTAACAAATTACCTTCCAAGTAATAGGTCTGCATCAAATGCACATAGATTTTCTAAAATTCAATGGATAAATTTTTAAGTGAAGTCTAACTAAAATGTAAAATAACACTCCTTTTTTGCAGGGTATTCAGAATATTTGTTGAAACACAACTAAGAATTTAGTGAATAATTGAAAAGTACATTTGCATGATCTGTCAATAATATTAAAATAACAGTTCCTCTTCTGAGATTTTGTGCTTTTTATTTTTGGAGAAAACGGATGAAGTAAACTTTTCTGTGAATAAATAGTTGCTAAATAAAATTCCTTTAAAAAACAAGGAATATTCGGCTGTCTTTCTCGTGTCCTGCCAGTTCTCCTGATGTGTGGGGTTTTACCCTTACAATTCAGTTTTGGAAGCATCTAGAAGCTGTAGCAGGTATGTGGGCAGGAGTACCCCCAGCAGGAATTGGTGCCCTCCTGACTGACGCTGGACTGATTGTTCTGCTGATGTAAGAGCTGCTTTGGGTTGCTTGTCAGTTGCCATTTGTCACAGGCATACTGAAATCTGCTGCTTAAGCTTGCTTCCCTAAATTATTTGAAGAATATAGATATATTTCTCAAAGAACAGTCAGTAGGATTTGTTTAATTTAAGGGTTGCTTCTGCCAGTTGGCTCAAAGGGAAGCAAGCCTTTGCAGTACTGTGTGGTGCAGATTCAAGATTTTAGCACAGTGCTTCTTCTTATTTCTAAGGAGGCAGTAGATAATCAAGCTTTCTGAGACAAGAGTTTTCGGAGAATAACCTTCATCTTTAACTTTTTTCCAAGAGTGTAAGAAAATTATCCATATGAATTGTTGTGCTACTGTGATATCTGAACTAGCACGTTTAATGTCACCTTGCAAGATATCTGTGCTGCTGTGTTGATGCAGTATTTATCTTCTGTTGCAGGGTTTTGTTTTTTTTCTAAAGCCTTTTGAAACAGATATCTCCTTGTGGACTAACAAAAAAAAAAATGCTAAGTGTAAAAAAAAAAGATTTCGTAAGCCTCAAGTATTTAATATTAGCATAGGCATTTATTATTACACTTTTAACAATGAGCTGATGTTTGTAAAAGCCGCTGTTACATGATTTTTAAATTCATCCTCTATTCTCTGTGCCAGGTCCCTGGTACTGCTGAGGAAAGAAGCCATTTCTGAACAGTAGCTAATTTGCTATTTGCGGAGTGGGGGAAGGGGAGGAATCGTTGAGAAGAAAACTGACTCGTTGGTGTAGCAGAATGAAAACTTGCAAGATTGTGCAACAAAACTTCTGCAATTGTAAAGAGCATATTTGATGTACCTGGTGAGAGGAGGGGAGATATAAGGCCTGTATGGGGGAATTCTATCAGTTTTTCTTGCTTTGGCTCTGTTGGTTCAGTCAACCTCTATCCCAGTAACCAGTTAGTCTTTGTGAATCATCATATTCAAGGTTACATCACCTGAAGCTGCAGTATCAGAATCATATTTCAAGCTCGTTGGAAGCTTAATGGCCCCCAAAAGTCATCAGCTACATGTTCAAACTATATTCTCCAGTTTTGCCGAGTCAATGCACAGGCCCTCACCCTGAGGATAGCGGCGATCCCTCAGGAAACTTCCAGCATTTCTACAGCTTTTCCAGTTACATTTGCAGCTCAAAAATAAACGTAGGCTTACAGTCTTGAGGTACAAAGGCAAAACAATGGCAATTATTGTACAGCTGGGATGACCTCCCGGCAGTTTATGTCAGTCACAGGGATGGGTGTGGTGCTTGACACGGATTACAGTGGCTTCACTGCACTCACCAACTGGCACATACTTGGTCTGTAAAACAGAATTGTAAGATCTGAGGTTCCCACTCTTAATAGGTTAATTCTTCTAAAATTTAGCCATGCATTTACTGCTGTCATTCCTGATATCCACGAATATATGTTTGCTGATCATTTTGCAAATGTTTCTCTGCTCCTTCTTTTTTCTTCTCTTTGTCACAACAGAACATACCTCATCTGAACTTCTATAAACTAATTCTTACTTGGTTAGCCAGCAGAAGTTTGCTCTGCTTCAAATACATAACATCTGTGAATTTTCAGAGGAAGAAACCAAAGCTTATGTGAAAATAATTCAATTTACTGTTCGACAAAAGAATCCAGAAATTATTCTTTCATTAAATAAGTATGTAATATCATGCCCAAGTCTGCATAGGATTTAATGCCTTCTCATATGAGTTGCTACAGAATGATTAACTTACGACATCTCAGTTTAGACAGTCTTTGCTAGCTTTCAAAGGAGAAAAGGATTTAAAATGAGATTAAAAAAAAATTAAGTGGCTTTCAGTAATTGGATTCTCTTTCTTAATATGGAGAAATCAAGATAAAATACAATGAACAGATTTTTTGCTGAAAAAGATGGAATCTTTTATTAAAGCTACATGATAACTTTAATCTCTTTAGTGCACCCACAAACACAATTATATTTTTGAACATAGAGTGTGCATGGTCAGCTGAAAAGAGAAATATGTTTTTGAGATTACCTCACATTTTAATAAAAGAATGGATAGTTCTGGTTCTTGGTCTGCATGTGTGTCACAGCCAGTTCATGGTGGCTACCATGTTTCCACTGGGTCATCACTGTGAGACTGTGTTGGCATGAGACCAGCAGTTTAATCAGAAACACTGATTATGGACAGGCAGTAAACAATGGAGGGCTGATGAGTGTCTCATTTGGAGATCCTAGCTGAATTCCTAGTATATTGTCTTTCACTAGGGAACAGTGAAGCTTTTGGGTAGCCAATTCCAATTTCGCTTTTGATATTGGGCCTCCAAAATTTGAGGTATCGCCACGACTTTTAACCTCGGTAAGATTTTTGACCTCAGTAAAAGGTCAAATAGAATAAGGACCATTGGTGGTCCCAGGTTTACAATATAAGATTTGGTGAGTACTGTGGATGAAAAAATGGGATGCGTGTGTGTGAATAATCCTGCATGTGAATAAGCAGAAAAATACCAGATATGGTTTTGTAACTATTTTTATAACAATATAGTAAGCAGTTTTCTTCATCTTTTTGTCTTAGATTCTGGAAAAGGTGAGTTAAATTGTTACATGATTAAGCATTAATGCCTTTTATGCAAATTGGATTCTGGAATTGTTTTAGATCTACAGAATAGTCGCCAAACCCTTAGATGTTGCAACATATCTTTCAGTATGATTCTTCCAACTAATTAGCATGAAAGATTTAACTTTGATAGTCATATTAGCTTAAATGCTCTATGGCAATTTATAATGAGAGACGGGAACATTCTGCCTGATGAGAAGTGTACTATCCTAAAAACTTCCAGTTGCTTACAGCTTTGCCAAATAGCACAAATATGTAGTTTGATGTTTTGTATTTGAAGAATGTCTCTTGGCTTGGACTTCTAAGCAAAGTAGGTGCAATTTCTCTTTTTTTTTTTTTTTATTTCTGAAACATGGGCACAAAAATGTTTCTTCCCCTATGTTCTACTCTCTTCTCTGAAATGTATTTTTTGGATGAGGAAGTATCAAGTGATTGGGGGATTGGTGCCCTATATGTCAGAGAGCACTTCTTGCCATCTCAGTTTTTGCCATCTCAGTTGAATTTGTTTAAGTAAAAATTCAACATAGTTTTCCAGTTTAATAGAATTATAACAAAAAGAAGGAACAGAGCCTACGAGAATGTTAAGGCACGAAGCCTCAAATTCTGGAAGTGTCTGAAAATGACAGAAATTCAATTTTTCTAGTAAATTTAATCTAGATAATCACTGGTGCAGTATTTATGAGAAGTTAATGTTTTATGGTAGTTTCAAATGTTATTTTGAACAACACAGAACATCACAGGATGCTGTTGGTTCTTCAAAGATTGAGGTAGGTAAAACTATGTTAGAAGTTGCAAAGAAAAAGGTTTTAGTAAAATACATAACTAGATTATAATGGAGGGAAATAGATGAGGAGAGAGTATTCACACTTAAAACACCATTAGGTCTCATCGGCCTTTATCAACTTAAAATCTGCACTAAAAGGATTTCTCACATTTTCCATAATGAGTTTCTCCCTAAATCTTTAGAACTACAAGCTTCTTTGAGGATTATCTGTCCTGACAAGAACAAAAACAAGATAAATGTTCTCTTTCAAAACCTGCCTCAAAATGCCTGTCAATATTTACTATATATTTATAACTTGACACAATGAAGGATTGATGAGATCATTACAGTGGATCAGGATGACTCATTCCCCTGTCCTTCATGACTGCTTCTGCTGAGCTCTTTACTTCTCCTGGCTGCCCAAAGGAGAAACTGCTTTTGAGCAGGCTTCCAGAGAGCTGGAGGAAATCAGTTCATTCTTTTAAAGTCCCTGAGAATGTCCAAAGGATTCTTCAAATCTCACAAATTTTCTTTGTACTACGAGCACCCATGATGCACTTGAGATTTTTCATTCATCTTGCACAGTTGTTAATCATTAGGCTCCACAAACACCAGGAAATCTGTTTGTGTCATTCACATTCTACTTTCTTACCAAGAGGAAAAACTCTTGGTATCAATAAAATCAGGCTTTGACTTTCACAACATATGTAACAATCTTTCAGATCCTATGTTAAAGTGAATGGTATCTACTATATTCCAAACATCTTCCAGGTTTCCTATGGCTAGTAGGATGACAAAAATTTCCCATAGGTTTTCCAGCTGCTCTTCTCAGTAGCAGAATTATGCCTTTCTTTTGTTGCTGTGGGAAATTCTTTCTTCTTTCTCATGTTGTAGGTTTAGAAACATTCTGGTAGGGTTATGACTAGAGAGCTGACTAGAAATGTATGTAATGAGAAAGCACTTTTTAAACCTACTGTGTGCTTGAACTCTGCTGATCTATTTATACATCCATTCTGTTCAAAGGCTGACTCTAGCAATTATTAATAAAAATAGATTAGGAAATAGCAAGGGATTAGTCCATCTCTACACGTAAATTTACATTCTGCTACAAAATAAGCTACAGGGAATTGTGACCATACTTTGAACACAAGGGTAGGGAAAACATTCATACTGTCCTCAACCTGTTTAGCTGAAAGAAAAGCAGTTGCTTCAGACTTCTGTTGCATCTTGGAGGAAGAGCTCTTCTTGTTCAGCTTTATGAATTAAAAAAATTAACAACAAAACAGTTCTGGTTTTTAGTCCTTGTCTTGTCTTGGTTTTAGAGTATTTGTCTGAATTGCCTAAGGCTCTATATGGCTATATAGTACCTCTAGGTTTACTGATAAAGAGCAGCCTGAAGAAGTCACTTTACTAAGGAACAAAAGTTGTCTGAAACCAGATTTGCAGTAACAAATTTGGAAAAGAAACTAAAAAAATCTTATGAGAAAATTGTTAGAGATGTGGGAGTCTATTAAGAGCTGAAGAATACTTTTTATCTTTGTATGGATTCACACACAGCAAAAATATGTTGGTGGTCTGACATCCCAGAGTGGCTTTGAATTGTCTGAATCACAAAGCTGCATCATAATGACTCATTCTCATTGCATACTGACATCCCTGCTGGGAAAAACTGCTGTCTCTCTCTGGTAGCAATTTCATTTGTATTTGTAGCACATTTTTGTTTTCTCCTCCCAATGAAGTTTTTGTCCTAACAGAAATCTACAGCTGAGCTTGCCTTCTTCAAGAAGACAGGCCCTGTCTTTTGCAGGTGCAGTAGGTCATTTATTTCTGTATTAGAAGCAGGTATTCATGCCTCCAAATTGAAAAGGAATATAAAGTCCTAGCTACTATCTCTAGGGACTTTGCTATAACTGAATTCTCTCCAATGTCAACACTCAAGAGCCAGATGCAGATCTGTACTGTTTGTATATGCCTTTTTGTTATATATAAAACAGCGAAACCCTTTGGAATAAAGATGCTAATCCTTATAAAACAAGCTTGTGCACAGCCACCTAAAGAAAAGCCTTTCTAAAATAAGCTGACCAACCAGTGCTATGAATTCTTTGTATTCAGTTCCTGCTCAGCTCAAAACTATCCTGCCAGGGATGAAATGGTACATATACTGTGTTTTTTGCCATCACACATCAGTGAACAAATGAACCAGGAATGGCACACACAGCAGATGCTTCGCTAACCGCATGTTCTTCTGATCTCTCTGGATGTAGATGAGGCATTGTGCTTTTAGGGCGGATCTCTGTATTTGTGCTGGGGGCAGAGGAAGAGAACTCAATACATCCTTTTTCCAGAACCTGTGATGATTTTTTTCCTCTCTCTTACGGTTATCATCTTCTATAACCTTGGTGGCATAGCGGGTGATCTGTCCTTCCACAAAGTCATTAGAATTGTTGCTCACTGCATTTTTCACAAGGACTTTTCAGGTGAATGTCAGTATTATCGCCAAATTCTTGTCAGCATACTTGGGTTGAGAGCATATGACTTAATGTCTGGCAAAAGTCCTACAGGGTTTACTTCTAAAAATTGATAAGCCCGCACAGGTTGAGGAGCGATCAGGTCAAAGAGGCATAGTGAAGTGCCCTCCTGAATAAAACACCCTTTCTTAGAACTTCCAAGGAATAGGTTTTGGGTCTCTGCTTCTACCTGTGTCCCTGGTCTGCTCCGTTAAAACTGTAGTCAAGAAAAGTGAGAGGAGATCTATCATGGATTGTTGTGATCTGATAAATAACCATGTTTAAAACTATGTATTATATGCAGTGCTGCTCAACTATACTGTAACACTTTTTAGTTCAATGGTTTTAGAAAAATGATTCAAGGCGTTTAGTCAAATCCTTCTCAAAAAAACCCCCAACAACAAAAATTAACTTTTCCTCCTCTTCTTCCTTTGCTCTTTTAGTTTGTTATCTCAGTCCCTACTCTGCACCCATACAAAGCTCTAAAGCGACTAACAAGTGTCATTGGGGGAATGACACCTGCATGACGTTAGAAAGACTAGATAGAATTACAGCTTTGATTGTGTGTTGCTTTTCTTCTTTTCTATAGAAAAAAATGCTTTATAGTAGTTGAATTTAGTTTGCAGAGTCGACATTGAGACTAACTGGCATGGAGCCAGATTCTGATAGCATCACTGTGTGCCACAGGTCAAGACTTAATTTAGTCTGGCTTCTAGTTTGGATGGATTCTCCTCTAATGTCATCTCTTTGCTCCTGACATAGAATAATAGCTAGTTCTATTTACATCTCGTTTTCAAGCCATAAAATTTCTATTCTAGTACCAAAAAGGCAAGAAAGGTACAGGATAGTGTCCTTGCTATAGTTGAATTGTTTCTGGAGGAATGAAGGTAGGTGTTGGGGACTTGATTTTTGTCCCACTCTCTGAAAAATAAAAGTCACCTAGTTAGTGTAGCAATACATGTTTGTTGATATTGTGCAACTCTCCAGTTTCTAACTTAAATGAATCTGTTGCAGGGATTTAGTGTGTGAAACCTGAGTTTTGCAGAGACAATAGGTCCTTGTTAGAGAAGTTACAGCTAGCTTATACTTGTAAGTAATATTGTGGGGTTTTTGGTTTTGAACATGTTTTTCCACTTTTCTAGTTTCTTATCTTTTCTTTCAATCTCCTTAAAGTCCTTCTTGACAAAGTAACAAAACTTATTGTGTGTGTTTCTCTTTCTCATTTAATAAGCCATACTGTCCTCCATTTCTGGCAGTCAGGTTTCCGGTCTTTCCAGGTTTACAATCTCTTACTTGGGAACTCTGCTGCTGGATTTGTTTTGTAGTATTAGTATTATCTTCTCTTTACTGCTTATTGGGATTTCAGCTTTATATGCATGGGATCTTTAATCACCATTTTTTGGCATCTTAACATCTTGAATTAATTTAAGCAGATGAAAGAGATCAATAGGTAAGGTCTTAAAAATTCTTGATGGCCAGATGCTCCTATATTTTGCATGCAGAAATCTTCCAGCTGCTGTCAGGTTGACAAATGAACTGAGTTTTGAATGTGTCCCCTGTTTACTTTAATGGCTGAGTGTTGAGATATTCCAAACAGTATCTTATGCCTCTGCATCGAAGTGCATAGGCCTAATTGCAGGGAACCTTCATATTTATTAGTTTCTTATATAGTACATGTCTGATTTAGTGCCCTCAAATAGTTAATTTTAAAACATTTGTCAGTAATCTCAGATTTTAAATTCCAAACACAGAATCTTTTGACTGCTTCAGACTTGCACAGGAGGCACTTGAGAGAGGAAGAGGAGAAGCTTATTTCAGTAGCTGGCTTTTGAACCCTGGAATTGAAAATACAATTTTTTGTCACCTGTGTTCCCTAGCATTATTTGTTAAATTTGCTATAAAGTTGGTATAAAATCAAAACTGTCTCACTTTGGTGTGTACACAGATATTTCAGTTGGTCTTGGATATTACTGCATTATTCCTACCTTTGAAAACAAGCTTAAAAAAACCTATAGCAGTTTACTATTTCTCTGATAGCATTTATTGTAGTAACTGGTATGAGAATGCATGCTCTTTCTGGATTTAGGAAGGTGCCACACTTGGCATGTACAGAGTACCTGTTGTCACTATATAAAGCCTAGAAATTGTTGACCCATAAGTTGGAAGGTAATAGAGCATGTGGAAGCAAAATGTAAAAGACTATTAAAAAAACTATGTTATCATCATACTACTAGAGCAATGGTTGTAAAATTCAATACATTAAATATCATAAAGATGCTGTTGTTGCTTAATGACTTAGAAATGCAAAAAGAGGTAAGTCCCACGGGTCTAAGCACTGCCAAAATCTCTGCCAACATGCAATTTGGAAAGATGCCATTTAACCTCCAGATAAAAATCCTGCCAGAATCTTGGACTAAGAGAGTTCAGACTCACTGCCTAAATAAATAGACTTCAGAGTCTATTGGATAATCACAATACATAAAAATATATTAGTAAATCCTAATAATGGGATAATGCCAACATCTTAGTCCTCCATATGACTGAAAATAAACAGAACACTTTACATAAGGGGTTAGGAAGAAACTATCCAGCCCCTTTACTACTGTCCTTACTAGCCTGATTTGCCAGGGAAAACAGATCTCTGCAGTCTTGTCTTGTTGACTGTCCTCATTCAATACATTCAGAATCCACTGGCATCATCCAGCCAAACTTAAATAGGGGTATAACTTGTCTCTAAGATTATTAAGTTTTTTCTAGGTTTGTGAAAAAGCTGAATAGATAAGGAGAAGAGAATTTTGTTGGTCTCCCTGCATGAAAACTTTTATATTATTATGTAACAGACAACTCAGCCTTGGGATGGTGGGGGGTGCAGGGAGGGGAACCATTAAATGCTCTGAGAGCAGAAAAAACTTTGAAGTTTGCAATCAGCTGAGACATGAATCAGTTGGAGGCCACTGACCCTCGTGTATGCAGAACTTCTAATTTAGTTATATCACCATGATCCTTAAAGTTACTGTTTACAGCATAAAAATTTGGAAACTGTTTCCTTTTCCCTGTAAATCTTTCTGTCTCTTAAATTCTCTTTGTATAAGGCAGGTTTTTTTGTTCTCACACTTATTACAGCTTTTCCAGTGTTGTAGTGTCCATGTGCATCTAGGCCAAATTCTGTTGCCAGTGGCAATGCAAGCCACTGTCAGAGTTCACTTTTGTCCCGTATTGCAATTAGTGGTATAACTTTATATCATGAGAAGCTTACATTCAAGTCTTCTTTTCATCAATAAAAATGTTTAGCTTAAAATCTCCAGATTTCAGTTCTAAACCAGAATTTGTTACTATCACTCGTGCTGAAGATTGAATTCTGATGGACAGTGATTTTCTTTGTAAAGTTTTCCTGTGTTTGTCATTGTAGTGCCAATTGTTGTCAATATGCTCCAGACTTTTTAACATGGAGGCATGAAGGATGCTTTACTTCAGACTTGAAAAAAAATTTCTAAAAAAATACTAGGTAAAGAGGAATTGTGAGAGGGAGAGATGAAAGAGAAAGGCTTTACATTTTCCCTGTTCAGTCAGACCTGCCAAAATCCTGGGATTGCAAAGTCAACAATGATTTTCTTTAGGCATCTTCTTAATTTCACTTGGGATGCAATATATATTCTTACTGAGACACCTTTGATTGGCAACAGAGCTGAATAGGTATGCATATGAGTAAGATATGTAGCATCACTCATGATCTTGCAGTTTATCATTTAAATAAAAAAAAATGGGAAAAAATTAAATAGTCCCATAAAATGCCCTCATTACACCTGCTTTTGCAAAGGAGACCTGGATGTTGCCATTAAGTTCTGCATATTTCAATGAAATCAAAATTTAATGCTGCCACAGGGGGACCTTCATGGTGCTTTCCAGCTGCAGCAACACTGGCTGCTTCCCTTTCACATTTAATGCTTTGTTTGGACCCCGAAAAACGGCTGGGAATTTCTGGAACAGGGTTTCTTTAAGAAAGGGATTCCCTTTTTTCACTATGTAAGAGGTCACAATTCCAAGTTAAAATTTAAAAAATGCCGATAGGGAAGGTACAACTTCAGTCTCTGGATGAGTGTTTGAGGTCAGAATTTACTTTTTTGAAAGAGTGGTAACAAATAAAAGCAAACTAAGTTTTAAAGGAGTTTCCTTTGAACATTTATTTACAGAATTTTGTCTCGGGGATCAAAGTCAAGTATAAAACATTCTGTTGTTGCTTTTCTGTAATAGAAACCCTAAAGCAAATTAGAAAACATAAGATATTACTACTCTTCAGTTGCATAACTTGCAGGACTCCTAGATCAGTTTGTGGCTGGCTTCACATTTTAACCCAAGAGAATGTGAAATTCAGCTTTCATGGCAAGAATGATTGGAGGTGGCATTCAGAACTTCTCCCCTGAAAGAGCCCACCAAGAGCTTGGGGCCAATCAAGTTTTTCTCCTCATTGTCCTTATTACAGCAAAAAGCAGCAAACCATGGCCAAAAGTAACTGCTGAAAAGGATATACTGTGGAAATATCCAAGCCCTTGAGGATTCATAGAAAAATTGTTTGCAGAATATGACCAAAATTTGAATTAGCTGTCTTGCTTCTTCTCTAAAAAAAAAAAAATTCCAAATCCAGATATCCTTATTTTGATCTTTTTGTCATTCTAAAGAGTTAACACACCAGAAATAAAAGCAAGATAAATTCCTTGCTTACATATGTATTTTAATGCAATTCAAGATAGAAGAGTAATATAAGACACAAAGAAAGGCTCAACTCTCAGAAATTGTGATCTCCCAATACTTTCACAGTCTTCATAATTTCCCTAGGCATGACTGAATTCACACTTCAGTAATTTGTGACTTTTTCTAGAAGATGAAGTAAAATATAATTGAAATTCAAACAAAGCCAGTGCTAAAGCTGATGCAGCAGCAGTCTGCAGGGGTTTTTTGCAGCACATGCTCCAGTGTTACTGTAGTCAGATACCCGCCCTTGGAAAATTTTACAGATTTCTCAGGTAGAACCTTTAAATTTTAGGTTTTTGTAAGTGAACCTCCTACTTATTATTCAAATGACTAGGTAAGAAGTGAAAGAGATGTCTCTGATAAATATTGCCTTGTGGTGTGAGGCATTGGTTTTATGTAGAATTGTGACAGCTGGTAGATTCAAATGTGAAAAATTTGGCAAGTTCAGCACAGGATAGTCCTAAAGCTGTGAGTAGCTTGGATGAAGCCACATAATGAAATAAAACCAAGAATGATTTATTTTAGAAGTGACTCATCTGCCTTCACCCCATGTAAGAAGAATTGTGACAGTTTTTTCTCTGATGTTGACAGTGCAGTTCAGTGCCACCAGCGAGAGCTTTGCTTACAAATGGAGTGCTCAGATAACAGAGTACTTGCAAGTCTTCCTATTTGTAGATCTATTTTTTTTTTAACAGAAAACATTTCAATAATGTTTTTTAAGCCCACATAAATGATGAACAAGGTCCTTTCCTGACTTTCCAAAGCTATGTTGTTGTTTGATCGTATTAGGGTAGTGCCTCTCATTAGACCCTGCCGTGCCAGTCACTGTACAAACTCAGTATAAGAGGTTTTTCAGCTTCCAGACAAACAGTAGCCTGAATTCAGTACTGCAATCAAACTGCTTTGTTTACTCATGGCCTGCAAAGGGATTTTTTTTAAGAACCCATATTAAAAATAAGGCACAGAAATGCTAACCACAGCAGAAGAACTGGGTAGCAGTCCTTGCTAGGGACCGGCAGGGCACAGTGAGTGCTGGCTGAGCCTTAAGGCCATTGAGCTGGGGCAGGGAGAACAGAGCTGGCAGGACAGGGTCCCCGCCGGCCACAGTGCCTGAGCGAGGCACTCCTGTAGACCACAGTCAGGCTCAGCAGAGTCTAGATCACCACACAAACTCACGGGGATAAGGCAGGTCCAAGGTCAAGCCATCCGGGGGTTCAGTTCAACAGGATCCACGGCTGTGGCAGAGCCAACAACCCAACTCAGGCAACGACTGGTGGCCCTGGGCTGGGCTTCAACAGAGCTCCTGGGCCCGTGGGAAGGCCCCAGATGGTGCTGGTCAGGCTTGTTAAGGCCTATTAGAGCATTGGAAGTCCTGACAAGAACTCTTTCAGTGTTTAAGATAGGAAGATAAGAGTTGTTATAAGATGTACTTGGAGAGGCTGTGGAGAGATAACGTAGTAAAAGTTAGAGAAAACAATCTTTTCGTAAGTCAGCTGTGTGAACAGCTGCATCTTGTCACATTTTATCTTTTTAATGAAAAGATCTGAGTGCTACATAAATAACAGAAGTTGCTGCAAACCCTCCATGTATATACAATCAGTAGGTTGCAGGAGCTGTCATGGTAGATATTGAAAAAGGATGAGAAAAAAGAGCGTTGAGAAGTGGCATTGCAGACAAGCCTGGAAGGGTTTTGTTTTAGTTTGTCCATAACGCAGTGTGAAAGATGGCATGAATGTGTTTGTGGAGGAAAGGGTAAACAGGCAATGGAAATGGATGTTGCTAGCTGAGTGAGGGGATCAGACTGTACCACTTTACATAAGTGTGTATTAAAAACTCCAGTGTCTTGTTCAGGAGGTGATGAATAAGGGGAGAGCGAGGACACATAAAAGGTCTGATACATTATTGTTACTGACAAGGAAAATAATTATTAATGGTAGCATTTTGTGCTTAGAGTCATGTTTGGGCAGAACCTCCTGTTAAGCTGTGGCAGCATTACTGGGAGAGGTTAAGCATCTGGACAAAAGATTCAGTGGTTGACCAATACTCGTTTGAAGCTGCTTTGTTTCTTTGGATGCAATAAAATTTTCCAAGCAAATGAAACCTAGGTTTCATTCCTCTGCCACTAAATTTACATCCTTTTCTGTAAGACACCTCTTGTTTGTCTTGGAATAAAGAGCATTTCAGCCTTGTAGCTCAAATACAGGGCAGATGGTGCCCTTCGAGAATTTAAATAAGATATCAGCATGTTGTCACCTGTAAGTGCAGTGGTCAGAGCAGTTCTGCAGTGCAGTCACTGGGATAGCAGAAACAGAGGAAATGCTGCACAGTGCAGTTTTACAAATTGTTAAATGTTATTCTTTGACTTACTGCAGTGCACCTGGCAGAAAATTACTAGAGTGAGACACATACGAGTTTAAAAAAGACACAAAAGAGTTTAAAAAAAAGGTAATTGGTTTCTGCATGCAGTAGGTTGAGGGATTTAGAAGGAATTTAATAGCTGGCAGGTTTAGTTTGTCAGCTTTTAGCATGGCTTTAGAGGATAATGGGCCTCAGTATGAATTTAAAAAATATACTGTCTTTATCAACATCAAGGAATACAATAGTTTGAATACTCTGTGTTCTTATAGTAAATACAAGGTTCTAACATTGAATGCAAAATGGAAAATATGTGCATACATTTCCCTTTTCATTTATGTTACTACTGTCATTATCATTTAAACATGATATTCATATATTGCTCAGGAGAATCACTGTTTCAATTACACTGTTTCAATGAATTTCATTGTATATTTTCTTCTTAAAAGGGGCAGAAAGGTGAAGAGCTTGAAAAAATAATGCCAACAGAACACATTTAGGATGCCATTTTAAGAAAAAATAGTGAAGTTTTTCATGTTAGCCTAGAAAATACTGTATGAGTTAAGAGAATTGGGCATCCAAATACCAGGTAAGTACTAAATGCTACTTAAATAGCCCAGAGCGGAGGGCCTCACATTACCAGAAGAGACCATTTTTTAAAAAGCAGAAGTCAAGCTTTACATGAGCAAGGAGAATGCAGGAGGGAAAAACAATGCAAACATTGGAAAAGTTGATAATAGTCTTTGCAGTGAGAGTGAGACAAGTGAATAGGGAAAATCTGTGAATTGACAAAGGGAATCACACAGGGAAAAAGCACTTGAGAACACAGTGTTTGAGTTTAAAATATTTTAGGGGGAAGAATTCATACTTGAGTCAATTTTTTTTTTTGGATCTGATTCTGTTTTGGGTCTCCTGAGAGTCATCAGTAAAGATTCTGCTTGGGGAGTTGTACCACCCAGATTGTTACCAAGGGTTGTGCTCATTTAAGGTGGCATCCTCCAAGATGCCAGGGAACCACTATGCAGCTATAGAAAATCCAAACCACTTGATATTGCACATTAATCTATTTCTTTTCTCCTGTATCAGTATTGACAAATTAATGAAGCTTACCAAAGCTCATCAGCAGGAAACAGACTATGCCATACCTGTCAGAACAAAGCAGAGTTATTTCATTTGATTTTGCTTTTCTGTCACGATCAGTGGGCTGGCACCCAGTTACAACTATGGAAATACAATCTCGCTTTATGAGGGGTAAGGGGAAAAATAAGATTTTTTGTCCCTGAGTTGGTTGGTTTTTGTTTTAATGTGCCATGTGGGAGGCAGTGGGATTCCTGGACAGTATGCAGAGACATGGAAAAAGAAAGATTACTCTTTTCTGTGTGCATTTAGGAGGCCTAATTGGTGATGTTTGTTTGTTTTTTTTAGTTTGTTTAGCTTTTTTTTTTCCCTGTATGTGTACTAAGGTTTTTCTGGTGCAAGGGTTAATGATATGCCTTACCCTAAAAATTTCAGAGCACATCTAGAGTAATTGGCAGGGCAGAAGAGCTGAGACTTTACTTGCATAAACAGCTGAGCTGGCCAAAGAGCTCACTGCCTCTGAGATGGAGAGGTCTCAACACCCTGCCCTTCTGCCTTCCCTCCTTCCACACTGCCCTCTCCACTCCTTGGGGGCTGCAGTTCCTGACAGGTTCGTCTTTGTACAGGCAGATTTTGTCAGGTTGAGGATGACACTATCACAGTGATGGCTGTGGTCAGATGAGCACTGGAGCTCAGCTGCCGGAGTGCAGCTCTGAAGTGCTGGAGACCATCCTCATTCACACAGCAGTGATCTGTTAGTTCAAGTCACGCCATCTCACATGGCTGTGTGCTGTGCTTTAGGATGAAATGGATGATTTAAAAGTTTGTGTTAACCATTTTACAGAAATAAACTGCCCCAACAAAACTGCTTTGACTCTGGAGACAGGTGTTGAATTATAATTTGTACACAAAAAGAAAAAAAAATAATGAACCAATTCATATTTTTAAGTGTTAGTTCTCTTTTAGGTGTTCTGCATGATGGTATTTGTTTCTTTGGGGTATCTAATTTCTAAGCAAAGACATAAAAGTCTTGCATGCAAAAACCTGGCTTTAAAGGAGCTGATAGAGCTACAGCCCCATGGGGCCCTTTTTAAGAGCTGGATAAATGCTGAGGGGATATCCAGCTTTCCATGTTATCTGTATAGGAAATAGATGTTTTAAGAGGGACTTGCTTCCTTTGTTGCAGCTGTTTTGTGTGGGCTGTCACACACCTCTCATCAGATCAGCTGTGTGGAAAGAGAACTGCTCTGCCTTACCCAGCAGAGCTGTGATTACTGAGGCTACATGCTTACACCAAGGAGGAGGGATTAAAGCTATGTAAAAGATTGTTTTTCATTTATTTTCCCTAAAGGAAAAAAAGAGCAAATAGGAAAAAAACAGTTTGAATCAACCCAAACTCGGTGATTTCTTCCTGACCCTGACTTGGAGAAATGTTATATAAAGAAGTAGGGAGCTTTGACTTCTAGGTTTGGTCCTAGTCCTTCCATTTTCTATGATGCCACATATGTATTTGTTCTACCATGCTGCTGTAGGATTTCAGAAAATAGCTGCATTTTGCTTAAGGTATAGACTGCAATTTTGGACTAAGTTGGTTTCTTCTGGGGGGAAGAAATAAAACTCTGTTTCTCTCCTGAACTACTGCTTCATTGTGTGAGAATTCTTAAGCATATAGGCAAATTAGATGCAAAGCTAATTTCAGTTGAAAGAATTTGTGTTCAATTATATTTACATGTGCAAATAGTGAAAATGAAGCCCTGAATTTCAAAAATTGTGCTTAAAATAAGGAATGAAATTATAATTTGCAAAGTTAATTATTATGTTGATAATTTCTTACAAACTACTAGCTGGAGCTTGATTTTTGTTCTAGAAAGGTCTTGTGTCCTTGGTGCACCATTATTAAGCTGTGTGTATTCTTCCTTCGTCTGTAAAAGTGTGTATGTGTCAATATAGTATTTAGGTCTATTTCATGAAAATTAAAACCAAATTTTATTCACTAGCAGCTGACATCAATCATGTCCCCTCTCTCTCAGAGCCCCTGAGCCCCCCCCCGTCCCCTTTAATGCTGTACAATGTTCCAAAAGGAACATTTATTAGATCACCTATTTAGATTCGCTGACATCATTCTGTCATGGCAATGAAGTGATTTACATGGAAAAATGTATTACCTCTGCTTTTAGACAAAATGAGTTTATGATGATTAATGGTTTTACTGCAAGTATGAGAGAATGTGGAAATGGCCAGCCTTTTAAAAGTGAAACACGACCTATGCTCAGTTTGCTCAGTTTTCCTCCTTATTTTCTTCAAGCTATTGCAAAATGGTTTTGGTTTTGAGTAAATTAAAATGTACAAATTACGTTTTTGTAGCTGAAGTAAGCGATAAACGCCGGGTATCCATGGCAACATCACTATGTAACTGGAACTAGAGAAAAAAAAGCAAAAGCAATTAGCTTGAAGCACAGAGCCTAAACTGTCATGATGGCAGAGGACCTAGATCACATATTCCATGAGTAGCCGAAGTCACTGAGGAAGGTACATGTTTAGTCTGGGGAAGACCAGGCTAAAGCATGATCGCCTCCAGCTGCCCCTCCTGGTCAGCATTGCTAGGATTCTCTTAACACAATTGACTTTGGGCAGAGAACTTAGTATAAAGAATGGTCATGTGAATGGTGAAATAGTATTTTAGGAAAGCACAGAGAAAATCATCCTTTCTGATACATGCCTTAAAATGACACTTGAAACATTTCTTTTAGCTTCATACAGAGCTGTATGTTTCCCTAAATGTCATGTAAATAATGAGTAATACACAAAGGCCTAAACTAAGATGAGAAGATGATGCTGAATAAGAATTCTGAAATATTTTCTTTACATATGCTAACTGAACTAAAACCCAAAGGCCATTAGGGCAAAGGCTATTCGACTATGGAAAAATTTGGGAAAAATGGAAATAGTGCCATTTTTTTTTTTACAGGGAGGCTTATGGAACAAATTCACTCTGATAAAAAAAAGACAAAGGTTGAGGTGAACACTGCTGGCAATTGAATCTGCATGGACACTTTGCATCATTACAGGTTGTAATGATTGGGAATGAATAGAGAATAACTGTATGCCAGATGAAACAAGCTTTGCTTTGGGATCTCAGATTCCGACTGGCTTAATTGCAGGCTGTGATGAGTGCTGGGCACTGAGCACTGTTCTGCTACCTCAGTGGAGATCTGATGCCTAGAAGGTCAGTGTGTTGAAACGAGGAAAATAAACTATCAGGGAAAAATGAAAACCGGATGAATTTACAGCCATGGCTTGTCCTTAGTGTCTTCGAGGGCACACTTGGCAATGGAAAATCACTTGCTGTTGGCTTCTGTGCCTGAAATTGCATTTGCAAGTAAAAGCAAAAGTGTATTTAAGGCAGTGATTAAAAATACACTTACATAAGTCATACTAACATTTCAGGAAGACAGCAGTATCACAACAAGCACTTCAACCGTGTTATTTTTATTCAGATGATTAATCCATGTCTTCCATTAGGCATACATTGAATTTAGCATTCTACTGTAGTTCTCTATATGCAATCTAGAAATTTCAGCACTATCCTTCATTGATTTCTGCTACCAGTACAGACTCTTGAGAGCTCTTCAAGATAGAAGCATCTTTTCTGAATTACAGTTTTTTATCAGGAGCCATGTACTGTTGTTCTCCTGTTGTTTGTTTAAATGGCTTGGCTTCTCCTCTGATGCAGGTTATTGATGTTCAGTTCCTTGCTGTGTGTCGTTTGTTCAGCTGGCTATTTGTTTCCTAACAAGAATGATTTCCTCAGAGGATCAGCTACAAAAAGGTGGAAGGAGGTCTAACACATCAGTAGGCAGTGTAGATACAAAAGGATATTATGTTCTTTGGAGTACCTTTGCTTCGGTTCCCATTCGCAGTCATCAACAGCAATTGTTTGAGTCTGAGTGTACATTTGTAGTGTTTATTTATTTATTTATTTATTTTTTAAACTAGAGTGAAATCTGAATGGAGCTAAATCACAATTTGTATGTAATTTCCATCTTGCCTTCCCTGTTCTATCATATAGATCAGATGATTTCTATTAGACCTTTCATGTTGCTGCTGTTGAAGCCTCCCAGGGGATGTGTATTAGAGCAGGTGTTTCAGTGTCTGTGTGACCTGCTCGCATGCTCTGTTGCCTTTAGTGACCATGAGGCAACCAGGGGCTGTGTTGAATTGAATTTGAATTTTTTTCCCCTAGTTTGTGGCTTCTATAGTGCTCTGGGAGTTATTCAGAATCCCACACACTATGGCAAAATCCAGCCAGCCAGATGGTCACAAGATTTCTCTTGTGACTGCTACTGAGCTGGAGGCCAGCCCCTGTGAGTTTCATCTATAACACTAAGTTTCTCTGGTTGAAACCACCTCAAAATCCAGTTGAGATTTGCACAGTGACAACTTGGTAGTTGAGAGGATGGGTCCTGTTGGCAGACACATTATTTCCTTTCCAGCAATCCTCCTGTTGGCTATCGGGTTTTGATCCACCATGTCGCCTCCGTTTCCTCTTGAATCATTGCCACAGTACGTTGCCAGCAAACATTTGCAAGGTTTTCAGGAGAGTCTGAACTGTAGCTACAGCCAGGATGGAGGCAGGGACTTGCATCCCACAGGACTGTTCCCAGCCATTGTGTGCAGGGATCTGGCACCCTGGATTCCCTAATGTGAGAATGCTGGTGCTGGGCTAGGCTGGTTGTACATGTGTAATGATGGTGGCCTTGCTACATCCTGAATTAACCACACTGGTATCCCTCATGCAGTGTTTAAAGAGTTGCTGTCGCAGCTTAGAATTGTGCTGCACTGGAATCCACCGAAGACTGCTGTACAGCTGTACAGCATCCAACTCATTGCCACCTTCTTACAAGCTGCTTAAAATAGTTGTAGAAATAAGCTTATTATTCCAGAAAACTCTGGAATGAATGAAGAAATGTTGACTGAAGAAGTCCTAGAAATTTGCACTGATGTGCTTATCACTAATTTAAGTATGGCCAAAGGTTTTCCGTAGCTGAAAACTTAAAGAGTTTCAAGGTGAGAGAATAGGACTTCTGGAGACATCCAAGCCACTGCTTAGGAGTAGATTGCAAAACATGGTTTCTGAATCACATGCTTGTTTAAATATCTGAACAAAAATAGAAAAGATGGGGGGAAAAACCTCACATTTTGGTTTTCCCATTTGCTCTCCTGGTAAGTAAGAAAACCCTTAATGAAGCAACAGAGGCAGTGTTTAATAAAAGCAAATTGAATTTCTTTTTATTATGAGATTTTTAGTTTGCTTTCATTTTCTTGTTTGGGGGGGTATTTTTTTAGTATGCGTTTATACGTTTGGTATCAGGGAGTGGAAGATAAGGTTGATTGCTTCTCATAGAGCTTTATGCACAGTTTATGAACTACTGATGGCTTTGTGCATGTCTGGATGGGGGCTGGCAGGTGAGAAAGAGAATAATGAATTAAGGTGCAGGACAAATAAATTAAAAAAAAATGCAGTAAGAGATTAAGCTGAAAGTACGGAGCCCAAGAGTGGCAACAGGAATGCATCTGCAGGTTTTTAAATGCAGTGAGACATGGTATGTTTGAGAAGCATGTTCCTCATGGAAAACCATATCTGACTCCTTGCTCTAGTGAACTCAGTAGATCAGCCTACTTGTTATTTTTGCAAATATACATTTATACTTGGTTTAAGTATGATTTTGGGCATTACTCTCAAGGTTTAACAACTTCTGTTATGTGCAAGCCTCACCAGAGTTGCCTCATTCCTAAATGGCTTTGAGGGCAGCAATAACATGCCTTTTGTTATTTCCACATTTTCCTAGGGCTCTGCTTGCATTGGTTGCCAAAACGAACTCAGCTATTTTGCCATCAGAAGCAGGGCTGTTAGATACCTGGTATGGTCTCTGACTGGTAAGGAACCTGCTTCTTCCCTTTCTGGGCTTTTAACTAAACAACCTTAAATACAAAATTTTGCTGTATGAATTACAGAAACGTTACCAACTCTAGCATTTGAGGGTGATGTTGCATCATTAAATGGTACAGATATTACAGGCACTCAGCATAAAGCATATGTTGCATTAATACAAAGTGGACCAGATTATTACTTTTTGAGAGCCAACACCTTGTCTCTGAGGCAAGATGCACAGAGAAGAGATTGCAGCTGGCGGAGATGACAGGTCACAATATGCAGAACTCTCTCAATCAAGATGGAGCATTGTGGTTTGGGAATTGTTTTCTCTGAGCCTTCACTATAAATAGAAGCAGTGGTGAAATTATTTGAGAGCTCTGCTATAGTAATTCAATAGGTAAATACCGTATTTTCTGCATTCATGGTCTAGGAGAATAAAACAAAAACAACAACAAAATCTCTGGACAAGGAAATATTTTTACCTGTGATTCATTTCAGTAATTGTGGAGCTTACTTTTCCCCCAACTCAGCTCAATGTATTTCAGAAATGATATAAACGTCTGTATGTTCCAACTAATACTGTCACTATCTATGGAAAAGGAAAGGAAAAATAAAGCTCAGAGAACTTTTTCAAGACAAATAACTGCCAGACTGGAGGCATTTATACATATAAACATGTATGTGTGTTTGTATATACATGGTAAAAAAAAATTGGGAGGATATACCTGAAATAGCTTCTGTACCCCGTAATTGTTCCTTATGGTAAGATAAATGCAAATCTGTATCTCCTTTCCATTGAAAAATGCTTTTAATTTCTGTTTTCTATAGAGAGATGACATTCCAGGGAAGCGAGCCCACACAGTGGTGACTGGCTTTTGAAGAAACAAGGAAAGAAACAAGAAAAGAACATTTGTAAAACACACCAATACAAAGGCAGCATGGAGGTAAAAAATCAAGAAGATAAGCCTGAGAAACTCCAACTAAAACCCTAAGCCTAAATAATTATCCTTCACAGGGATCAGAATAACATAGTATAGTCCTGGCTTAAATGTAGGTTAGCTGGGCTTGTGTTTACATATTTATGGGTATACAAGGTAAATTAATAATATGGCTGTTTGTTATCAAGTTGTTTCCCTCAGGATGTATAACAGAACATTTCTTTATGTACCACCAGAAACATTCTGGGGAAGAAAGGTAATGGATTACATTGTTGTGTGGAAAAAAAGATCATTTTGTAGTAATGTTTTCTTAACAATGTGACCCTGCCAGAAACTGAATGCCCTATTTGATAGAGCAAGCAGGGTTAAAGTCATCAAAAGTAGTATAGTATGTTTCCTGTATTGTACGGGAGCTTTCTTTTTATTTACTTTTTAAAGCGAAGAACTGAATTTCTACAGCTCTTTAATAGACCATCATCCAACCACAACACTGGCAGACCCACACTGACACTCTCTAAAACTTATCCATAGTCCAGTGCCTTACCTGTGTCAGCATTTTTACCTGCTGCAATGAGAGTCTCCTCACCAGGCTAGCACACATGCACAGTATCTACCTTGAACTTACATAAAAGATTTACAGAAGAAAAACAGTATAAAAGCCCAACCAACAAGGCCAAACAGGCTGCTGTAGATCTTGTTGATCTATAGTCACACATACTTTATTCCGCTAGTACCTAAACATTTAACATGTAATTACTGGAGTGAAACTTGGAAGTCTTTTACAGCTTTCTTATGTTTCAAATTTTCTTTTTCTTTTTTTTTTTTCCCCTAGATTGTCATACTTGTTTTTCCCTGTATAGGAATGGTAGAATTACAGAGGAGCATTAATCCGTACATTTATGCACATCTTTTACCCAAAGGAAATTCCAGAGGAAACCACCAAATCTTGCAGAGGTATCATCATTCATGTCCAAATACAAAGAGTACTGTGCCTACAACTGCAGAACAGAACAGTCCTTTATGTGCAGCAATCAGTGTAATAAGAGCTTTGCTCTCATGGAGCACAAGGTCTCATAGATGGGCTGAGCTGTTTCCTCTCCTGTAGACAGTGTAGTTGAATCAGTCAGAAAAGCTTGGCATTGTCGTCTGTGACGCATCGGGAAACGTTCCTGACTTACTCTGTGGTGTGCTCTTCCTCTGGCAGAGTGGCTACAGCAATTCCAATGGCTGGTAACATCCCACACTACACTGCACAGCAACTGTAGTGTCAGCAGTGAATCTTGGGTCAAAGGCAGCACCAAAAAACATGGAGTAAAATTCTATAACAATCTACCTAGCAGTTTACTGCCCTCTGGCCTTCTGAAAATAATTTCTGTTATTTTTTAAAACATCTTCTACAAAATCAGCTTAACAGTTAAAACACAGGACTTGAGTGGATGGTTAGAAACTGTGATCTATCTATACAAGTTTCTATTCAGTTTGATAAAATGGTAAGAAATGAGTCTGCATACCTCATTGGATTTACTGTGATGTTACTGCAAGGTAGCATAGCCACCTTATGTATCTAAAAACCTGAAAATAAGTATTTTGCATCTGTTGCCAAATTCACAATTTACTTAGTAGACTGTAACACACTTGCAAGTTATTAAGGATTGAATCTCTGCATTAATTTGGTACAATACCATTTTAGCTCATGTTAGAGCAAAAAACGGATAATTGGTATGTGGATACAAATTAGAGTTTAATATCCCATGCAGCTGTTTACATCTGCTTAATTAAGCAGCAGTGACTTCACATTAGCATTGCTATGGAACCATAAATACACACCAGAGATAGAGGCACAATCATGTTAGCCACCCTCCTCATGTCAAATCAATGCATGTTCAGTACTTTTCGTTTCAATGTTGCATTTTAATAGTAGAGAAAAAACTCTTCACTTTTAAAGAGGAGCTTCAGGTTTGATACATTTGGATTTGGTACAAGTGCCAGGATTTTATAAAAAGACTATGCTCCCGTAGGCAGACAGTTTAGGTAGAAAGTGTAGAGCTTTATGGAAACTCCTAACTTAAATATAATTGGAAGTCAGTGGGTAATTTTCCTTTTGGAGCCTTTACAGGAGTATCACAGTCATTTTGTAGAGTAATAGAAGGTAAGTAAAAACCTATCTATAAAAATGCAGTGCTGTTGTAACACTGATGAAGTTCTAACACTCTATGTGGCAAAAGCTCTTTGTTTCACATATTTACCAGCAATTCTGGCACAGAGCTGCTTGTTTTGCTTTTTGATTAAGGATCCCCAGAAGTTACACAGATGTAGCTAAGTTGGTGTTTTGAGAGGTATGTACAATCGGGACAGGCCTTGGATTAACACAACACATCAACAGAACAGAAAAATTGCACTTTGGTCAGGACTATCAGAACTAACTGTTAACCATCAGCATAAGAACACAACCTCAGTTGGTGCCATTTTTAATGATTAGAAATAATACATTGTAAAACAAAAAGTGAAAAAATTCCAGCGTGATACTTATAAACAAAGAACAAATAGAAAACAAAAACCCTTCGGTTTTGCCTGATTTGTAGTATCTATCATACAACAGATCATTAGTCTGAGGTAACACCAGTACTAATTTTTTAGTCCTTCAAGGACTACTCAAAAATTAAGAACAGTGATAGCAACGCATGTTATGTTAAAAGCGAGACTTGATTATTAAGTCAAGCAGATCTGCTACCCTTTTTAGTTAGGGATCTGTGGCTGCAAGTATAAAACTGGAAATAAGTCTATACAGTAGGAACTACAGAACATCAGAGCCCTGCGTGGCATGCCGCTAGCCCATGTCAGCAATTAGGAGTACAGTTGATTATGTAAAAATCAGACATTTCAATACAGTAAAGACTTTGTTCCAGAATAGCCCTTAAGAAATTTAGAATACTGTTAGTTTGCATAAAATAGCCAAAAAAAAAAAAAGATGAATTCAGAAGTCCAAATTTTGGCATGAGGTAAAACCATATGCATTTATTTAATCTGCATTTTAGATTTAGTAAGCATAAAATTAAGTATGTTGACTGTAATGAATTCAGTCATACAAGTGCAAGTCTTCAGCTAGAATGTATTTTATGGCAGTTTATTTAAAAAATGTACCAGTAAATCATAAAAGAGGGATCATGTCCATTTAACGTTTATTGAAGTATACAGGAGGTTTTCTTTAGAATCAAATATGAGCATGAATATATGGCCAAACGTAAAATCTATCAAATTCAGTGAAAATTTTCTGACTTTAAATAGTAGCTGTAAGAATGACCAATATATATTCTTTGTTACAACCGCCCTCACTCTACAAGTAAAAAAAAATAATAAACATTCAGTAAACATTCTTTCCTAAGGTAGTTTCCCTTATATATCAGTGATTTATCCATTTCTTGTATACATAACTTTTTAAACATACCAATCAGTGGTTCTCACAATTGAAAAATAAAAGCACAAAAAAGTTTACACTCTTGTACAGGTAAATAAAAGATCATTTTTAATTAAACTGTATATCCTTAAGGGCATAGTATAGTTTCAATTTCATTACCTATTACATAATTAACTTCTTACATACAAATATTGACATATTTGGCTTGTGCTTCAAAGCCGTTGTGTCTACAAAGTCCATGTCAATGCAACTCATAACTTGAAATCAGTGGGGACATCTTTACTGCTGCTGGGTTTAACCTGTTCGTGCAACATGGTCTCTTCTGAGCTTGTTGTGGCACTGCATTTTTCTGTGGAGTCGTCAGTGTCTGGATCCAATCCTTCAGGACAGGGAAGTTTTAGAAGTTCTTCCCGCAGCTGAGCTGTATGACGCTGAATACACAAACAGAAGTCAGTGTGGAAGGCCATAGTTAAAGCAATACTTTTCACAATGTTAGACAACATAACACAAACAAAAAGAGTGAGTAGAAAAGGTTTAAATGTACTGTTTTAGTGACTGGATCAACTTCTCCCCTGTACTTAAGGATTGATACTTTCCTTTTATTGACAGAATAATTAGCAAGTGCTGCTAGGAACAAATTAAATGCGGTCAACAGAACTGCAGCCAACAAATGCATCAATATAAATGCTATGCTATTTGTCTTGTGGTTGAGTCACATTCATGTTCGGTGATCGCAGCAGAAACTGGCTTGGACTAGGTAGGTCATACAGTCAAAACAAATTCATAAAGAGTTCATGATGACATCTGTTACAGAGACAGATATGCAGAGATTTGTATACTGATCACAGTAACCAACGAACAGTAACTTCACTCTGAAGACCAGTCATGTTGAAAGAATGCAAGTCTAGCAATAGAAAAAAGAAGCCTTTAAAAATTTGGGGTTTGTATCTCAGGGGAAGAAAAAACCCCAAATATAGGTCTGTTGTCTGTGTAGGCACAAAATACACAAATGATAATACTTGACTAGGAAGGCAGAAAACATTTATAATGGTTATACTTTAATCAAAGTTAACACAGGTAAACCTGGCTGTAGTGGACCACAGCTTAGTAATTGTGCTTGTCTACTCTAAAAACTTGTTTTACGGAAAGGAATTGGTTCTAATGCAACTTTATCATTAACCCCTACCCACCCTTACTGTGAACAAAAAAACTTCTCTGTATTTTATGTAAGTGTTCATGGAAAGACAGGCAGGACAGGTGTTAAAGGAAAATCCAACTTGTAGAAAAAAACCCACTGAGAAAGTGGAGTGCACTTACATTTTATCTCGTACCAGCTAGGAAACTTAGGTTTGTTTATAGGTTTTTAAAGTTGCCAGGGATTTCTATTACCGCTATTATAAAGCTCAGTCTGTGAGCAATTTTATTGCCCGTTGTCATCCTTGGATTAAAGGACATAAAATTATAAAAGTCTCACCTTTAGAGCTGCTGCATGATGGGACATAGTCCTGCCTACCCGTTTGTCACTGCTGTACTGCTGTATGTCTGCTATCCACTCCTCACACTGAGCCATGATCTCCACTCTTTTCAAGTAAAAGTGTTTGTGGATGACCTGAAATAAAACATTCCCAATGTAACATGGATGGAAGAACCATATACGTAAACAATACCAAATCGGCAAGATGTCTATGGGTCTAACTGAATAAAAGGAAAAAAAAAAATCAGTATAAGGATAATTCAGCATTGAACCAAGCTGGAGATAAATTGTGGAATTTCTGTCCTTACAGGTTTCCAAGACCCAACTGGAAAAAGCCCTGAGGAACCTGGTCTGAATTCAGCTGATGCTGTTTTGACGAGTTTGTTGGGCCGGATGTCTCTTGCAGTCTGTATGAACCTATGATTTGTGTGCAGCCTGACATTTCAGCAGTCGCTTGTGTTATCTGGGTGCAGGGTAAATGAGTGCCAGGAGTACAACAAGCAAAAGAAAAAGTGATAGCAGATGGCTACACACATTCTTCAGTTCAAGGATGAACTTACTACACAGGCACGATGTATGGACATTTAAGCTGGCATAGAGGCAGTTACACAGATACACTGTTAGGGCTTTTACCGCTTTCCTTCACCACCCAATTTGACTACAGAAGCACAGGATTTCCCCTGTCACTAATCACTGGCTGCCCGAACAGAAAACAGATATGCAGGAACACTGTCAACAGTAAGAGCATAGGAACATAACATGCTTCTGGAGAGAGAAGAAGGATCATATCAGCTGCTATGGAAGAGATGCAATCACAGTTGCATGCCCTCGGCAGAGGCACCACCTCTGGGGACACTAGAATTCCCACACAATAGTAGTTGAGCTTCCCACAGTTTGGGTAGGAGCCAGTATTTGATTGCAGAGTAATTGTGGTATTTAAGTACACATTTGAGTTTAAAAAACCCAACCAATCAACACTCACACAAAGTTGTGAAACTTTGCTTGGTGTTGGCTTTGTCTTAAACAGTTTTCTAAAACTGTGAATGGTGAAAGAAACAATAAAATCAAACAAATTTTATTGAGCACAGAGAGTTCTTGGCAGTATTGCAACTTAATTGGCAAAATAATCTTTCCCTCCTGAGGTTAGAGAATATAGCTATCTGTCTAAAGAGAAACTGCATATTGAAAGTGTGACTTCAATTCTGGATGCATTCCTTAAATCCATAATGGAGCTTGGAAAAACACCCAAAGACTGGTAGTTTAGATCTCCTGAGCCTACCTGTCATTTAAGACACTAAAGAGAAGACAGCTCAGACTTTTGAAGACAACATATCTCAGGATGTATGTTCTTAAAGATTTCAGTTTTCAGGATGCCATTGCATTTACATTACTGAATTGATCATCACTGTTAAGGTTCCTATGATAAACCCTACAAAAAACCCAGAGGTCTTAACAAGTGAGTCTCCCAGGGAAGTACTCGGATAATCTGAGAGTTGTGTTTTCATTTGGATGGGGCCTCAGATGGAATCCAGCATTCTTCCAAAAGCTGCCTTTTTCATATCACCAAGTGAAAAAACTGAGCTGCAGAGTAAGCACAATATTCCTGAGACTCTTTTGAAGGAAGCTGCAGTAACAGTAACTTGGGATTCAGTTACCAAATGCTGTAATACTGCATATCCTTCATTTCTGTACATGTGAGAAGAAACATGGAGCATTACTGTCAGGGAGCCCACTGCTTTCTTGTATCTTCAATTAATTTAATCTTACAGTACTTTGAGAATGCCTTTAGCCAAAGTGATATTCTTACATTAGCTAGAAGAGAAGGACCTCTTAGCAGAGGTTATTTGATTATGTGTCACAATATTATCTTTATCACGGTCTTATTGAGTGTCTTGGTATCTCTGAAGTACTTGCTTCAAATTCACGTTTTTTGGAAAAATACTTCCTGTTAGTTATGCAGCCTAATGCCCATTTGTAGGGCTGATCAACAGTTTTTACAGGCAATGTAGAAGGTAGCACTCAGCATTAAGAACGAGCTGAGCTGAATGAATCATATTTTACCAAACTGCACCATGCCTCTGTTCAAGTCAGTCCCAACTTGTGTGCATTCCCATGTCCCAGAAAAGAATCTGTGAAGTCAGGTGCATCCTTATTCACTTCAGTCTCTTGAGTCAGTTGCCCCAGGCTAAAACCTGACATCTCGTGCATGATGTTTCCAAATATTTGCAATATTCTTAATGCTCCAACAAGAGAAATATTTACTGCGTTTCACAAAACCTACCTCCTTAAAACATGGTGATGGATTTCTCATTTGTTCAAGCATTGCCCACTTGACTGTTGCCTGTCGTATGTTTCCATCATATTCTCTGGAGCTCTGGGTACCACTTGGGGTACCTCTTGATCGTTCATAACCTGGTTCATTAAAATATGGTTCTGCTACCAGTATTAGGGATTGGACAGACACTAACACCTGTTAACAGAAGAAACTAAATATTAAAATTGTGCTACCCAAATATTTTTACAAATATACATAATTTTGCTCACCTTGTGTGAGTGCAAAACCATTTCTGTTGCAAAGTACTGTCATTTGTAACACAGGCTACATGCAAGCAGGGAATGTCCAAGCTTTCAAGCTGAAACCAGCACCACACATAAAAAAACACCAAGTCCTGTGACTGTGTATTTGGTTCAAACGCTAATTAAATGACAAATGTAGTCCAAAAAACCCCCAAACCAAACCAACATAAAGATACAAATATAAGTACAAGACAGTATTTACAGGAAGAGATGTCTGATTGTACCCTTTTCTGAAAGAAAGTGTATTTGTCAAACTCTCAGTCAACAATTTTGTTTTTTTTTTTTCCTGTGGCTGAGCTTGCTAATTCTTCTAAATCAGAACTAAATGGAAAAGGAACGAGGGAGGTGAAACATCACGTGAACCACTGAAATTAAACTTGATCTACATATTCTTTGAAATCTACATATTCTTATTTTTTCTTTGGAATGAATGTTCTTAGCCCTTTCATTTTATATTTTACAAAAAACACTGTGTCACATGCCATTAAAACAAAATCTCAGTATTTCTCTTTAAATAGGAAAAAAAAAAGTTTTCAGTACTATATCAACAAAGCACCAACTATTCAGTGATATTAGAAATGACAGTTTTCCGCCCTTCAATTCTACAATCCAGCACTTGAGGGAATAGATTTTTACATAAATACAAGGCATTTAACTATATAATCAGATATTCCTAATATAAAACAAATGATTAAATAAATACATAGGGCACTTAGGAATCCAAATGTATATGTACTGCATATCCATGATTTGATGGCTTGTTAATTTTTCCAGTATTAAAACATTCATCCCTTTTCAACTAATATTTTATTAAATGAAGGATAGATTTTTCTTATGTACTTAGAACCAAGTCTAGCAACAATTTCAGGGATTACAATTCTGTGTCACAAAATTATTTCCAAAACTGTAAAGAATTCAAAAATGGAGATTTGAACACTTATATTTCCTGAATAATTGAAAAGCTGATGATATGTAACAGACATAGGAATGGCATTTCCAGTACTGGGCATACTTAGGTGCAAGATATCCACGTCAGGGAAGCTGTTTCTGGAACCGACTCTCCTCCCAGCCTAGATACAATTTAAAGCTTGAAGACATTCCCTAATTTAGCAGCCCTGTTTGTCTTTCATATCCAAATTCACAAAAGTCCTCCTTTTTCTTGGTAGATGCAGAACGTACAGCTTACATCACACAGATACCATGCCAGTGGCAATTCAAAACCTGGGTTCCTTCCTTCACAGGCGGTGCCCTGACAACTACGTAGTTCTGCTCTGTGCTTAGGTGTGGCTTTCTCCTGCAGTTTTCTCTTGTAGCAAAGCCAGCACAGCAGTGTTCCAGCTTTCCATACTCTCTGCAACGGGTACTCGCTCCATAGAGTCCGGCAGGATGCTAAATCAGTAACTTGTATCAAAGCAACAGTCCAAGAACCACCTGAATGACGCAGGTTAACCTCAGCCCCACCACCATCTGGCGGGAACACACCTTCACTCCTTTAGGTGCCACGGCACCTTGTTAATTTGTAGTTTTGTAGTGGTTGTGCTTTAATGATAGCACAGAAGGGCAATCTAGGGCAATCTGATGGACTGGGCACGTAGCTGTGCAGTGGGAAATACGAAGTAGCATCCCTCAGTGGGCTGAGAAGGAAAATTAAACAAGTTTTTCTGTTCCTCAGGCAGGCACTAGTACATGACATTGTGTGCACCATCACAGTCCCCTGTACCTGTCCAGCATTCAGCTAGAAGCAGCCATGGCTATTTAGTGTTAAACCTTACAGAATGTGCCTCACAAATCAGGTTCCAGCAAGCAAAGGACCACTCATGACACCAAAAAAGGTTGAATGTTAATGCAAAAGTGCTAAGCCAAGATAGAGTACTCCAGGGCCAAGGCTTCGGGTACCAAAGGTGTTTTGGTGACCTCTGGCCTTTACGTGTTTCTGGAAGTAGTTGAGTTTTGCTTTTTAAAAATTTTGTATTTTAGATCTATATAATTTTTTTTTAATTATGGTTTTTTAATTATTTAGCTATGGTAGAGAAATTTGACACTCTAGCATTGTACTTTCTGGGCCTGAATAAGCAGTTGATACCTTGAATAATAACTGTAATGAATGAGAAATTCTAAACTGATCTTCCAGTTTCACTGGGTTATAAAAGTTAATTTCATAAGTATTTTGAGTGGTCTGAAAATAGCTCAATCTCTGAGCCAGAAAAAACATGTAGTGCTTAATTCTTTCCAAGCAATTTATTTAGTCCTACAGCTGTTTTCCAATTAATAGCTATAAAGTGGTTTTCTCCCAGTATGGTGGGGATGGGACTTTTTCCAACAGTTTTCATAGTATTTTGGAAATGAATTTCAAAAAAAACTTTTAAATTTTAAACTCATATGCTGCATGTGATTTCTAACAATCAAATCTAACACTTAAATCTAAGAAAAAAGACTCTAGTGAAAATAAGACTTCCTAATACTTCCACCTTTCTACACTGATTTTACAGTTAGAGTCCAAAACTGCAATTCATCTCTTCATGCAGAAGTTATATCTTGGGAGACTTGCAGTATGTAAGGAAGTCTTGGATATCTATCACAGTGTTTGTCTCCCTTATGGTAAAAAAGTTTTTCCTAATATTTCATCAAAATTTCCCATGTCCCATCTTGTGTCAACTGGTACTTGTTCTAGTGCTTTGCCTCTATAAGAGGTGCCTGGCTCCATCTTCTCTATCCTTTCCTCATTCAGGTACTGAAGACAGCAGTAAGATCTCTGCCACTGGTCCGGCCACTTTTCCACCCCCTTATAATACACATTTCACCAGCTTGGCTACAAGGTGCTAAGGGAGACTGTATCTTGCTGAAGTCACAGTGAGCTACATCCACTGCTCTCCCTGTGTGCAAAGCCAGGCACCCCACTTTAGAAGGCAAGGATAAGCTCTGTTCTTGCCCAGTAAACCCATGCTGCCTGTTGTCTTGTTTTCATGTACTTGAAAATAGCTTCCAGGATTATTTGTTCCATAATCTTCCCAAGGACCACAAAGTATTGCTGACCAGCTTGCAGCTCCCCAGATCCTCTCTCTTGCTGATCTTAAAGCTGAGTGTTAGATTCGCCAGGAAGCTCCCTTGATTGTTCTGGCTGTCAAAGATGAGAGCTGATGGCTCTGCAGCGATATCGGCTGGCTCCCTCAGCTCCCCTGGAGCTGGGTTCTTGGGTTTGGTCCCAAGAACACGTGGGTCCAAGCAGCTTGAATATTGTTTCCTCTGCTGTAATTCCTCATTCTCAAAGACCTTCTTAGTCAGGGCTCAGGGACGTGGGAAAGCAAACCTTACCCCTAAGAGTGAGGCAAAGATGACCTCTGCCTTTTCTATGCCCCACTGAGCAGTAGGAAATCCTAAGGAAAATTTGTTCTTTTGCTGCCAGTATACTTATAAAAAGTTCTTCTTGTTCCTCTTCATATCTCTCACCATTTTAGAGCCCAGCCGAGCTTTAGGTTTCCTAATTTCTCTCCTGAATGTTTGGGTAATGTCCTTTTATTTCTCACAAGTAGCCCATCCCCTCTTTCTGCCTTCTGTGTACTTTCTTTTTGCAGTTGAGCTTAGGCAGGAGTTCTTTTTTACCCATGCTGGCCTTCCCCCTCTCTTGCTTGACTTCCACACACTGGAACAGATCATTCTTGAATTTTTAGGAGGCTGATCAATCAGTTCTCCATGTCCAAATCCTGAACAAGCTGAAATCTGTTCTGCTGAAGGCAGTAATTCTACTATACTGAAACAGAAACTGCACAAGCTTCTAGGATTTGGAACAGAAAATGTACCTTGTGCTATGTAATTACTCTAAAGAAGGAATAAATTCAGAAACTGCCACAGGAAAGAAGCTTTACTTTTATTTAATGTCTGTGCTTATGAGAAAGTGCATTTCTATGAAATAAAGCTGAAAATTATAAGGACTTTATGTCCTTATAATGGTATTTATAAGGACTGTATGCCCCAATAAATTCTGCTCTAATGTAACACTAATTGTTATGGAACACAGTACTGCTGCACTGTAACTCCCTGCAGCTTTATTCCTCTTGTAGACTTTGGAGGAGCACAGTTACAGTATGCACTAGTGTACTACACTTTCTCATCTCTCACAATGTGGAGTCTCTTTTGTATTTACCATAAAAAGCTTGTGATAATTCCAGGAGAATTTTTTTTTTATTTAATTTAATTTTATTTTAAAAAATAAAGGACTTCAAACCATCTGGGCAGAACTGGTGCAGATATGACCTGCACACGTGAACAGTCACTCTTCAAGACAAGAGCAATAAGAAATACTGGTTTCAAAGAGCACTTTGAAGAACTCTACTCTACAGTGTTCCTTTTCTAGTGTTCCAAGGGCGTTTTCTGGACTTTAGTCCTATTTATGCTTATTTGAAGAAGAAAATTTTGCTTTAAAAATTCTACAAAAAAGAATCCTTAGGACCAACAGACCACTTACTACTCCTAGATGACATTCTGAGAAGAAAGAAGAAATTGCTCACCTGCAAAAAACTTGATGTTTGGGGATTCCATTTCTCTTCTGGCCTCCCATGCCATGTGTTCAGTATGCTTAAACACACCTGAAAAGGTGACATTATTAATATCTCAAATATTATGACAAAACTGTTCTGCTTGGACAGAAGAAAATGTTAGCATTACATTAATTTATTTTTGACAAACTGTAGTATAACTTCATTGTAAAAGTCAAATTTGTTTCCTATCACAGAATTGTTGGAATAGGTTGGAAAAGATCCCTTGAGATCATCAAGTCCAACCTATGGACAAACACCACCATGTCAACTAGACCATGGCACTAAGTGCCACATCCAGTCTTTTTTTAAAGACCTCCAGGGATAGTGACTCCATCACCTCCCTAGGCAGTCCATTCCAACGTCTAATCACTCTTTCTGTGGAGAAATTCCTCCTAATGTGGAGAAATTCCTCTTCTGGCGCAGCGTAAAACTTGTTACATCTAACACAGGAAGCAAGTTGACCTACCTTGCCATCATTGTAGAGGTTTGGATTAAATCTCACACTGTGGCCTCCGGTTGTTTCCAGATTCACAAGTGGGGGGGAATTAGGGTAGTCTTGTGGGAAATACACATCAAATTCAAAGCAACCATTTGCGTAAGGGGTGTCTGCAGGACCAGTAATGAGAACCTACCATTGTAGAAAGAAAAATACTTAAACCCCCCATTCTTCTATTTGTCACACAGTTGAGATTTGATAAGTCACATGAAGCATTATATTTCCACATGCTACTTAGCAGAAAATATTATTAGACATCATAATCATACACAGGCTGTCCGTCTGTTCATTTTGATATTGTGGGTGAGTGAAGCCTCTGTGCACATTCCTTTTTCCAGATTACAAATGGAAAGCAAGACAGAAGGAGCTAAAACTCTTCTCTATATTGGATGCTATTAACAGAATGTTTCTTCAGGTCCAGAGACACTCTGTATAGAGTGTATAGACATACCTACTGTCTAGGACTGAAATGGTCACAGGCAAAGATACACTTTGACCATAACGGAGAAAAAAACTGAAAGTTTTCCCTTTGGAATAGCTGAAGAAGAATGAACCTTGTTCTGAGAAGTCTCCTTGGCTGACAGAGCACTCCTAGGGCAGATGGACTCTCCCTGCCAAGTTACTGAGAAATCAGAATCAGTCTCAAATTCTACTACTTACATTTGGATAGCAATTAAAGTACACATGAAATACTTCTGGTTTTTCCTAAGATTTAAAGCACCTTCTTAAAAATTTATATGCCAAGTTGAAGAGAGGAATAAAAATAACTTTGCTCCTTTACCTTCATTATGTCAAGCCGCTCCTCATCACAGCGTACAAAAACGCTGGATGAAGATGAGAGAGGCAGTGAGGTTGAGAGAGTCACAGCTTCTTGAGCAAGACGTCGGGCTCTGGCAGCACTGTTGGCGTCACTTGCGTTTTTTACCTGAGACATGTAGTGGTAATTTACCTTAAAAACCAATTTTCCGTCATCATCTTCAGAAACCATTTCAAATGTATCTAGAAGAAAATTTTAATGCATCAGGAAAGGAGTGAAGTTAATAATGAATTAGTCTTGGATAAAGATTCTATTAAGATCAGGAAAGTTTCATTTGCACTACACTAATGCACAAAATTACGTATTTTGAGAGTTAACAGTGATCACAGAAAACAAAGCATTAACAGTTCTGGGTTGAAATAATTTCTGCAGCAAATTTACAAGCTTTCATATGCAACTTGTCACATATACACCATTCCCAATTTGGAAAGCTACCAGCTACTCCAGACCAGGAATATAATGACACGAATACATAATAATGCTAATAATGGAATTCGTGTGATGCCAAGTGCCAATGGTATTTACTTGTGTGCTGGTTGCAATGTTATTAAAGAATCACAAAAAATTACAGTGGAGCTGGTTTTCTTTAATCACTTGCTATGCGAAATCTGCAGCTTGGCTGCCAGAGGGAAAAGCTCCCATTACAAACCTCCCTATCTCCTACTCTTGGCATATACTCCAAAAACATTTGTGAGGAAAATTGCTTACAAATACAACAGCAAAGTAACGTGACTGCAAATGCTGTCACTGCAACTAAAAAAAATACTCAGAGAAGACGTTTTTCCAAAAATTTTATAGCTCTTTTTGAAGAAGATACTTTTAGTTCTTCATGCTTTTTTTTTTGGTAACACATTCCCCCTATGGTCAAAGTAAGGACTGATTCCCATCACATTATCCAAATGCAACATATTGCATTCCATGAAAGTACAATGAAATTTACCACAGCTCCATTTAAAAAACACTTTTTGATTTGGATTCTATTCAAAAAAATTAAAGCTACATTAACATACATATAGAACCATATATGAGCTTAAAAAAAAAAAATCAAACAACACTTCAGTGTAATTTGAGAACTGAAAGACCCACAAATCATTACCGTAATGAAAACACAAACACCCTCATTAAATTCATCTAGTCCCTTGAATTACTCTACCGTATGCTTAAAATATTTATTAGTTCAAAGAGTGCATGAGTTGGTAACCTGAAAATACAGACTTATTTAATTTTCCATATGTGAAAGTTATTAGTGGTCACACATGTAAAATAGTTGTTAAATTTTAAAATAATAAGGAATTCCATCCAACAGAACACATATTTCTTCAGTGTCTGCTTTCTAAACACAAACATTCACACTTCCCAACTTACCAAACTGGAGTTTTTTCATGACAGCCACATACTTTTCTTCAAGAGACCGTAAAACAGACAAAGGCTTGGGCTTCACAGCAGCCTTTTTGGAGTATTCAGCCATCTTCTTTTCTGTTATATAAAATGTGATGATTATTTGTAGTTAGCCATGTAATTCTGAGACAAGCACAGCAAGCGTTTGGGGGATTATTTAACTTGAAATGACATTTTATGGTTACATTCTTTTGCAGAGAAGTCTCAAAACTGGGCATCACTCAGGATATACAAATCTCTTTTTCTCACTACTGTATATTTCATTATCTGAACAGCTTGAAGTAAATAAAGGTCATAATCTCAGCTCAGAAATAATTAATGACTGCTGCTGTTATGAATATTCTTTTATGTTTCTTTTAATTTATTTTTTTAAATTTAAAACAGGAAGTATGACATATGCTTGTGTGGATGGCTATTCCCACATGAATTCCTGGACTCTCCAAAATCAGGAGCTGATTATACATGCCTTTAGAAAATCCACTCCCTGATTCAGCTACCTAATCTTTAGTTTCTTTTACTGGACAACCAGATGGTGCTTTGAACTTCTGCTGGCTCAGTCCAGGTTTTAGATTTTTGTTCAGCATTCATCTAGTCAAGAGTTAATCTAATTGATAAGATTTAGTTTTAACGGAAAACGCCTTACTGTTAAAGGTCATGTATATTGTTTTCTGCCAAGAAAAACAATAATGAAAAAGGTGCTATGTAACTGTGCTGGAAGTCATGAGGTGTACCCTAACTTACTTGAATTATTCTGTTTCCTGATCAAAACATTTAAGACTACCACAAGGTTCCAACCACCTTTGAAAACGCAGTCAGTGGTTGGGGACAGAAGGGAAGTATTTTGTCTTGCTTGTAAGCTAATTTTTAAGTTATCTGTTAATGATTGCATTACAAAGAAACACTATAAACTTATATACTTCATATACTATGTACTTCATACACTTATAAAAGTGTTTCTATTTTACCTTGGTTTGCTTGGCGCAAACTGGTGGTAGCAGCATAAACTATCTCCGCAGTCTTTTGGATGTCTGGTACCAAAAGGGTCAATCCCTCCGGTTCTTGATCAGAAGTATCTGGTTTTACTCCTGCTTTAGCTTTGTCTTTTTTAGACCTGTATGGGGCAATGAAATAGGATACAGCATGAGGGAATATTTTTCAGCCAGACATACAGTACTCAGAATATCTGTCAACAAGGAAAAAATACCAAAGCTAAAGGAATCAAGATTAAAACAAGCCTTCTAAAATGGAACGTCTCTCTCTATCTCTAGGTTGATCACAGAATGTAGCAATCACTTGTGACAACACTGAACATGCTGTCCTGCTTTGACAAACAGATGTACATCTTGATACAGTGAGTAAAAATATGAACATAAAGCCAGCAACATCAGTATAGCAGTTTCTGCTTCAACCTTTCAGTACTCAATTGTTCACTGCATGCTGATCTTATGTTTGCACACTTTCACAAAGTACTAGAAAAGCTTACAAAATCAATCTGACAAAGATCATGTCATGAATGTGCATTTCATCCATGCAGATCCTTGTGCAAAACTAAGCTCTAAATAGGTAATAAAGTACTCTTTCTTGCTACACAATACACTAGCAATTATTGAAAATACACCAATGGAAAAACTGCAGGAAACTTCTAGTGAAAATTCACAGCATATGAACGATAACCCAGGCATCACAGGACAGCAGATCAAACATGAAGTTTGTATCTCTCTGCAATTCTCTTCTGGGCTATAGAGATTTAGACCTTTTATTTCAATAAACAGTTTAATGTACCAATTTTAAAAGTCTTAATATATAGAAGGCATCTAGATTATGTTGGATGTTTATAATCGAAGTATTGCAAATTAAGATGTCAATTTAAACACCTGAAATTTTTCTAATGACATAATTTGAATATACAGTATATACTAACACCATTGTTTGATAGCAGCTAGTTGCCTAGTAATTGAAGATATATTTAAATATTTAGATTGTGACAATCCAATCTTTACTAGCATATATAGTTAACTGTTGAAATGAAGACAATGGTATTTGATATGAATGTAACCTAAATGTAAAAGCTTCTATGTTTTAAGAACTAACACAGATTTACACTGTCATCCTGCAAAACTTAGTAGATTTTAATGCTAACAGCCCTCAAATTATTTTTCTAAAAATTTATAAATTTTTTGTTTCAATAGTACTTATTCATATTAAAGCCCAAACAAGTTCAACATCCAAGATGCACTAGTTTTCTCTTTACCACTACCATCTCCAGATGCAAACCAGAAAACTATCAGCACAGGAAAAAACAGCAATTTAATGCCTCGATGTACTAAACATATTTGAGCAACTATAACATTTCTGTATTTTAATCTAGACTGAAATTGTGCACAATGAATGAGTCTCTAAACTATTCAGCAGAGGTGATTACAGCAATACTGAATACAGTCTTTGTACTCTACCTAATCAAATGAGAATATCCCTAGGGCATGAATAACAAAATTCATTACTGCAGCACGGTAGATTTTCCCTGTTCCAGATTTAAACCAAAATGATGTTAGCCCATTGTTGACTTCAAGCAATGCTGAGCTTTCAGATACTCAAAGTTGGGAGGAAAGCACCAGAATCAGCACCAGGCAGCATCTGAGGAACAGTTTAAGACAAAGAAGCAGCAGTTGCCTCTCCCATTCATACTGTCCAAAATCCTTATTGTTGCATTTTTCCTTGTGGAAAGCTAGGCCAATATTTTTAAATAACCTACTAGGCACATTCAGAAGTGTATATTTAAAGCCACTAAAACTCAGTGACAACCTGTTTTAAAACCACTGACATACTAGCAGCTACCAGTCCCAAGAAAGGTATACAGATTTAGATGTGTCTGCTACTGATGCAGAAGCCTTAAGCTATTTGCTACAAAACCCTTGGAGAAATTCTGGCTGAAGTGAAATGTCAGTGGGCTTTATCCAAGAGAAAAATGTGTGAAAAGCCATATAAATGTGCTTAGTGAAGGTACTGAAAGTGAAATGAATTCTTACCAATACATTTTCAAGACAGTTATCTTGTAGGTCTTTCATCTTCCTCAAGGTTTCACAATTTAGACTACTTGTTTTTTTTTGTTTTTCCTTCTACTTGGTCTTAGAATCAAAAAAATAAAGGTGTTGGCCTCACTAAACAAAAAGCTTAACAATTCCTACAGATATAGTGAGTTACTGACAGCAACTGCCTCACCAAAGAATATATATCCAGTTGAAGCAGTAGGAAAAGGAGACATCTAATCAAACGCAAACTTTCAGTACCAATAATATAATTTCCTCTCATTCTCCCTGCTGCACAGAACATTTACACTTCAGCATTTTTGAACTATCAAAAGAGAATGTATTCTCCTAACATCTCCATTGCCACCCCATGCTGTCCACTGTAACCATGAGCACAACAGACAAACCTCCCCCTTCTCCTCAGAATATACTTTTTAAATCAAGTGTTCGCAGAACAGCTCTACCCTGACACCTGTAGTTTTCTGGGGTTTGTGTGATGACCTACATTACCAAGCTACCTAACTTCTGAGTCAGGCCATAACTGTGGAAGAACAGTTTAGGAAGCAAAATGCAGGAACAAATCTAACTCAGACATACTCTCACCTCACCCCTGCCCCATCCCGATCTCATTTTTTACCTTGATCCTTCGTAATCAGGGATTTCAGTCAGTTTCTTAGGGAGTATAAGGTAGCTGGTATCACAAAATCCCAAGATCAGACATACCGCCCCATCAACATTGGGTTTCCTCACACAAGTCTTCCTTGTATAGTCTCATGGTTAGTTAGGGTGAAGATAACTTTTCCCTCCACTTTTGGGGACAAACCCAAATGATATTGCCTTAACTTGCAAGACTCCTGTTAGTGATGACCTCCATTTTTATTCCCTCATTTTGTTTTCCTACCTTTATTGATCCAAACCTTTCGCTATAAGAATACCAACTTAGTGCAGTCAATCCTGTACAGTTCGTAAAATCATAGAATCATAGGCCCATAGAAGGGTTTGGGTTGGAAGAGACCTTAAAGATCATCTAGCTCCAACCTCCCTGCCATGGACAGGACACCTCCCACTAGATCAGGTTGCCCAAAGCCCCATCCAGCCTGGCCTTAAACACTTCCAGAGAAGGGGAATCTACAACTTCTCTGAGCAACCTGCTCCAGTGCCTCACCACCCTCACAGCAAAGATTTTTTTTCTACTATTTAATCTAAACCTACTCTCTTTTAGTTAAAAGCCATTCCCCCTCATCCTGTCACTACATGCTCTTGTAAAAAGTTCTTCTCCAGCTCTCCTGTAGGCATCTGCCTCATTCCCTTATTCTCTACAACTTTAGTGTCATACACAAATAGTTGGAGAAATATAACAGTACTTTACAGTTTCTCAGTTTATTTACAATCAAATAATGGTAAATCAACTAATTCTCTAGACTCGAGATGGGAAAATCTGTCCGAGGATCCCCAGCAGTATGTACTTTCACACTGACTCTAATTTTTTAAAGTTCACAGTTTTGCCACCTGAGACAGAACTGAACTTCATTGCAGACATGAGCTATTACACTTAATTTTATACTTCTTTTACACGAGAAGGCCACAAAACTCCCTTTCTAAAAGCATATCCTTAAAAACATGGTTTATAATGATTATTTAATAAATGCATTTTAAAAGCAAATAAAGAACAGGTGTACTCCAAGATTAAAATCCCACATGAAAGAGCTGCAAACCTGAAGATGGAGGTGTGAAGCTGGTTTGCATGTCATACATAAAAATGTGTGTCATACACAAGTGCTTCAGAGGCACAAGTAGAGCCCCAACTCAAGAGAGGGAGTTGTTGGGAATTATAGAGCTCTCCCAAAACTGTATCAAGGAGGAGATGAAATACCAAAATTAAAGTAATAAACACAGTAAGATCCTTCAGCTCTTTCCTTGCACTCTATCAGCCTGCATATAAATTTATGTATGCAGATAGTTAACAGTTTTATCAAACTCATGAGCTTTAATGTAGGATGAACCTCTATTTAAATGTTATGATTTTCAGCATGGCGCAGGAGCCAAATATTTAATTTAGACACAGAAACTTCCTCATACAGTTTTTCAACCATTGAAGAAAAAGCAGAGAAAATGTCAACTCATATTTATAGGGATGACAGTCACTAATATATTTGCTAGAAGAGACAGCACTGCACATGCTAATAATTTAAGCCATTAATTTAGCTTGTACTAGAAGATGACAGCCTTCTCTTCACGCTGCGCTAAATGAATAATGAATGATACACTCCCAAGGCAACTTTAATTTTCAAAGTCAATACTAATACTTACTCACCCGTGCCTGATACTTAGAGGTAAATGTGATGATATAGAATGATACCCTTATCAAAGCATTCACACAGTAAAGCAAATGACCCATTCAGCCCCTGTGTACCACAGGGACACTGCTTATAGCACAATGTCGCTCAGTCTTAGATTGACGCTCAGTTTTTTGGGATAAAACTACCATAGGTTTGCAACTGCAGTATCATTCAGCCCTCATGGTCTCCCCACACCTGTGCCTTCCAGCAATTCACAGATTCTTAAACAAATCTCCTGAAATCAGGCAAAACAAGTAAGGGACCATACCCCTCTGCACATGACCACTGCTGAACACCTCTGGTAACCTCCTCTGAGATGGCTCTACATACTGCTCTTGGAGGCTTCAAGCACTATTTACAGACACTAAGCTGAAGCATTCCAGACCAGCAGAGGCTGCAGGACTGTTCCCTGCAGACAACCATCAGCTCCAAATATGAGCCTGAGAGTAGAGCAAAAGGAATGGACGGTTGTTTTGTCTTTTAAAGACAATTCAATTAAAACAAATTAGGCCTCGATTCTTGGGGCTTAATTATAAAGAAAACATTTTGTTGGCAAAATGCACCTTTTCACATGGAAATTCTGCAAAATAGAAGTGAAGACAATGAAAAGCCATAGGAGGAAAAATGCTTCAGGCCTACCTGGTTGTATCTAGCATCCCCATGCAGCATAGTTAGCAATTTTAGACACTGGCTTGCTAGACTACACATCACACAAATAAGCAATCGGCTTATTTTGCCAAAATTAACCATTTGCCACAAAGCTCACCCAGCAGGTGGTGGTTCTGATGACCCTGCTTTGCTACACATCAGCACCTCTCTGCCAGCAGAGGGCTCAGCCATCACAGCAAACTACTGGCTCCAACTCAGCCCTCGTGGCAACATCAGCATGACTGCTCTCCAATGAGTGATGGCCTTTGACTGCCTAGCAATCAAACAGTCATGAGAAATCACCTCATACCTAAATGTCTTCTCCATTATCCAGAAACTTCTCAATTTTCTAACAAAATATTATGGCCTTTGAAAGTAAAGGAAATTCAGTGTTAACTGGAGTCCAAAACTAAAACTTCTCCACTTAAATTCTGAACACTGCTGCTCAAACATGGAGATGACATTTGGTAGATGTGCAGGTCTGCTGCTCAGATGATAGGAAGTTTTGCCTTTGAAACTAGAACCCACAATTACGTTGTTGTTCTGGCAATTTGACCTAAAAGAAACAGCAGATTGTCCATCTAAGAAATTCATGCTAATACTTGCTTATATTTCTGGCACACCTTCAACTAAAATGCTGAGAATTCAATCCTTCTACCCCAATGATTCCAGGCTGTTCAGGCTGTTGGTGTTTTCATCCTTGTCTATGAACTGCTTTAAAGATAAACAGCATTATGCTTAAACCAACCAGTGAAAGACAAGCTTTCCTTTTCTGACACATCGAAGTAATACAAGAAAATTGTACAGATAATGTAACTGAACCAACCAGGGAATTCTTATCTAATTCATCTGATGCTAAAATAATACTGATTGTGATTCTAGAATTCTTCTTTGTTTTCAGATCCTAAGGTGGCACTGAAGAACTAATTAGTCATACCATATTTATTTTACCAAATTAAAAAGAGGTTATGAGTAGTAGTCATGTGCCTTTCTCTCTTTTTAGACTTCAGCCTGGGGAAGTGACATTGAGAAGATACAGGTATCCACAGCCATTAAATCTGAGGCTAAGGGATGACCAAATTGGCCAAAAAAAAAGCCCCTAATCAGTGATTCTGGTGAATAATTACATACATATATATTGGAAGTGGATTACATAGAAGTCAAATATATTTTCTTTTTTATTTTAAGAAGATTACAATATACTATGATATGCATAATATTACCAGCAAGCACAAGCTGACTTTTTTAGATGGGTATCCAACATAAAGAACTGTTTTTTGTCCTTCCTAGTTCTGTTTCTTTTTTCAACAAAACAAGATTCCCATTAACAGGTACATTACATGCTTGATATGCAAGACTAGCAATCTCAGTCAAGGATTAGAGAAATTTCTGGGTAAAGTCCAGTTCATCAGGAGTTACTAGAGTTTCCAATAATTAGATTCCTTCTCAGAAAGTCTTTCGGGTAATGGCTGGTAAATACTCCAAATTTGAAGTGGGAGAAAACATTCTACACACACCTTTTCCTGACATTATATTTACCTTCTCTTCACAATGTTTCAGCATATGCTTAGGGACAGCACTAAATTTCACAGAGAAGGACACGTTATTATTTCTCGACAAGCTGTCTTTAAATTGGAAGCAAGTAAATGGAATCAAGAAACCAATTAATTGCTGGATGCAGAAAATTATTAAAATAAAGAAATGAAAATTTGTATTGCAGCGTTTGCAGTTACCAATGAAGTGACAAGACTATGCAAACCTACCAGCTGTCATACCAAAAACATTCCTTGTAAATAGTACAGTAATACAGACAGATAGATAGATATAAATACAAATCTAGATCAAACAGTAGGTATGTTTTCACTCTGGACTGCAGCATCCATTCACATCAACACACAGAACTGAATCTTTTTTCACTTCCATATTCATAATATGTAAGAACACATGTCCTGGTTCTGGCCAGGACAGGGTTAGTTTTTGCAGTAGCCAGGAGGGAGCACGGCCAGGACCCGGAGATTATTCTCTACCACCTCACATCATTGCCAGGAGTGGGGGGAAAGGAGTCTCTTCCAGGGACAAGGGGTTCCTTCCAGTCGAGTAAGCCTAGTGGAGGGAGCAGTGGGGCGGTGCCAGTTTCAAGCCAGAGGGAGAGAGGTTGGGTGGCACCAGCCAGCTGGAGGGACTGGTTGGGGTGGTGTTGCTGTAAGGTGGGTCAGGCTCTGCAGTGAGCATTTTTGCATATGAATCACTCTCTCGTTTATATAGTTTCGTTATTAATATTGTTGCTGTTACCGTTAATTTTCTTATCTCCTTGCTGTTTCCAGCAAATTGTTCTTATTTTAACCCGTGATCTTTAGCTTTGGTGCCTCCAATTCTCCTCTCCAGCCTGCCACAGAGGGAGGAAGGGGGAGGGGGAGGAATGATAGAGGGGTAGTGTGATTTGGAGAGCTCAGTGGGAGCACTAAATTGAGGAGTACTGTTCCTCAACCACAACAACACAATACAGTTTAAATGAAGGTTAGAGCTAATGAAAGTGATTACCTCAGTCGGTTGGTATAAGTATCTACGCAGGTCTTCATTTTAGCCAACAAAGTCCCAACAGAGGCTTGTGACTCACACTGTTCTTCCTCCTCTTCACTACTTTCTCCTGACAGAGGAAGAAGTAACGGTACCATTGATGTGCAGGATGCAATAGCCCGGAGTAATTCTAGCAGAGCTCGGTAAAGGGGAACGTGTCGGGCCATGTCCAAAACTAAGAGAGACAAACAGTTTACAAAAATTACAAAAATTGAAGATCCTTCCACTCAGTACAGATGTTTTAAATAGAAAACCTAGATACTAATAATTACTAAAATATTAATAACATTTAATGGTAAAATAGAGTATTTTGTATTAGTCATTTATAATTTGTGTTTTAATGGACCTGTCCAGAAAAAAATTCATAAGATACCCGTAAAACAAAGGTTAACAAAAGACACAAGCGGACGAAAGTGCTAAGAGGATTACCACATGCTATATTAATTTCTAGCATCTTAATATACAGGCCTGGCTCCAGTTGTATGCTGACAGTTATGATAAGCAAAAATCTCTGCAGGAAAAATTGTAACCTATGGCATAGCAGAGTAACATTTGCTTAGTCTAACAGCATAAGCACTAATAAAGACTTTCATGTCACCCACTTTATTTACAGTTATCTTCTCCTTTGGGAAAATTTGTATACATTACTGCAAGAATATTCATGGCCCTTAAATAAATGAAGTTATCTACTTAGTACAAGTCTAGTTTTGTTTCTTTTTGTGGAGAAAGTATCATTTTAAAAACCATTATGCATTCTTCAGGGCATGCAAAAGCTCTGAGGAAGATGCAAATTTTATCTGCATACATATGAACCACAAAACAGAAAAGATGTGTAAGAACATATACTAAGCAAACCTCACTGTCTTACTGCTTTTCAGTGTGATGTATATGCATTATACAAGTAACTTTGGGTAGACTACAGATATCAGCTCCTCTGATTAGGAAAGACAGGCAGAGATACACAATTCTAATGGTTCTCCAGCACCACATTGTTTATTTTTCTCTTCCACTTGTTTGGACAAATATGTAATGGATGTCATTTCAACTGACTCTGTATCATTAACAGAAATCCTGAAAATGTAGCAATAGGCAGATACTTTAACACAGCTGCCTCCTCTGTCCCTAGGACATGCTATTTTTAACCTAACTGCAGAAAAAATTTGCTCTAGTTTAAAGTATTCACAAATGACTGAGTTTATGGTAAAATAAATTTATGCTTTTTCCAGCAAAAACCCCCAGACAACAAAAAGCCCCTGACAACTTGCATTAGGACAGAACAAAGCAAAGAAGAACTCTTTAATGTTTCATTTAGCGCATCTCATCCTCCAAGCTAAAGTAGATCACAAACTTTCAAGTCCTGTCACCAAACCCTTAGCTCTAAATACAGCACGATGGGACAGTATAAATAGCCAGGCTAAATTCAACAAGCTGGTTTATGCAGGTTTAAAGCTGGATTTATCTCTACCAGGAGTTCTTTGATCAATAGTTTGCTATTTGTTTCTTGAATATGTTACAATGGCACAAACTCTTAACTGGGTGAAGTGCTGCTGAAGAGGGAAGAAAATTTAAATTTAGTGAAACAAAGTATTAATATGCCAGGGCTGGTATCATGGCTCTAAAATTATCCTGTATCAAAATATTCCATATATTTCAAGCAAACTTCACTGAATTTAAATATTGGCATTAAGAAAACCAGTTTCATTTATCTGTTAATGCTTACATTTTTTATATATGTATATATATATATAGGTCTCCATTTCTTATGCTCAATCTCCGGTGAACAATTGTTGCCCACAGAAGAAGCCCCACAACACGTAAAAAGGCCTTAAATTAAATACAAATAGATCTGATGATGTGTGGATTAAAAAAAAAAACGACAACCCACAACAAAACACAAAAAAGAAATAAAGAGGTGGGGAGGGGAAAGAAAGGGTAACCCTAAAAACTGGCCATAAACCCCCTCCCACCTGTAGAGCTAAAGACCAAGTGGCTCCTCAGTTTAATCAATAGCTGTATATTATGAAGATAGCGAGGGAGAGATATGACCTCTTAGATAACAACAGCATTTCACTCTGGAAAGCTTTTATTTATTTATTTTAACCATGAAATTTTCATGAGGCCAGAATATATAATTTTGAATCCTTCAGTGCTGGCTTGCCCTCTCCTTTGCTAAATGGATAGTTAAGTTCAAAACTACTGTCATGAAGGGAATTGAACTGACATAACTTTAAAATCGGAATGTTTTCCAGAAAGATAGGAGAGATTTCTGGTTATAGCAGATCCAACACACTTGTACTGCTTTGCAATTGTTCCCATGTGAAACAAATTAAATGCATTCACTTGGTTTCAATTTAAACAACCTTTCAGGGAACAAATACTAATTTCTTTTACCTTAATGCCCAACTCTGTTAAACTCGATTTTTTGATACCATTATGTGTCTTACATTATTTTTCTCCAGGACCTTTATTATATTTACTAAGAATTATGACTCATGCAAGTGTGTTTGTCTTTCCAAAATGCGAGAATTCCCCTCCGTACCCAATCTAAATCCCAAAGATGTTCATCAAGACTGGATATCTAGATAAATATCAGAAACAGTTGCTGTAAAGAACTCAAAATCGGCAAATTACTGGTTATTATCTTTATTTGGCAGTTCATCTACTCCTTGCTCCTACTCTACTTTCAGTTGAAAGAGAACGCCAAGCTGACTACAGTGTATGTTTTCTGCAGATACAGGTCTGCTTTCTAAAACAGGTGAAGAAGACTTGAACATTTTTTTAAGCTCTGTATAATTTTTAAGACACAATGTTTAAGCCACTAGGACAACAAGACTCTTTTGTAAATTACCCCCTTGGCCCAGATTTGCTCTTTGCTAACCTGTCCGCCTCCTCCGGTGTGACCAGCTCCTCCTAGAGCTGTCCTAACAGCACTTTTCTGCACTGAGAGAGGCTTAGCAAGTCCAGCAGCGTTCCAACCAGAACATCAGGCTGTACCATGCAGACTCCATCATCACCCTTACTGCTTTTCGTGTTTGCAGCATATTTAGTTGGGATTTACGATAGATGTCTTTCCTTTAGATATCATCATGTATATATTTAGGGAGAGAATTTCAGAAATATAAATGATAAAGCTTTGTTTAGAAAAAAAAATCCTGTAATGAAGTTCTTTAAAAGAACTGAATTAAAATAATACAAACACAAAACATAAAATACAAATCTGCACATTAAAAAATGCCTACTTTGATCAAATAGAAACAATGGACTATCATCCTCACATACAGGTATCTTGCCAAATAAGATGGCAGCAATATGGATTTCAAGCAAATGTAAACTTCAATAAAGAACAAGTATCAAAAGTAATCCACTCTATTCTTCAAAGTATGCTGTTCCTTGGGAACACACCTAACTTTTTTCTGCCTGACTGAAGTGGGCAATGAAGGTGTAGCCTAACAGTTTATTAAGGTAGCTTCTTTTGCTTATCTCAGAGTTCTAATTTTAATAGCATTAGCACACATTTAATATGTCAGAATCATTTTATATGGGTACTTCAGTTGTGTAAGAAGGCACTAACAGTATGATTTATACAGGCATGCACATAAGCACACCAAACTGCAAATACACAGCATTCCTAAGAAAATGAAAAAGGGAGATTAAAATTCTTGGCTTTGTAGAAATGGCAGATGGATTCTCTCTTATCCCAAAACCAAAACACTTTCCAGATAATCACAAACGCCTTTTACGAAGAGCTCACTTTGGTGCTCTCAGGCTCCCGCACTGAGTACACTCGGACAGTCCTGGCTGTCAGGCTCACACCAGCTGTGGGGTCTGTCACATCTGTCCATTTTTGTGCTGTTGGTGCTCCCTGATTCTGTGAGGCAGTGAAGAGCTGAGGAAGGTCCAACTCCCAGCACCAGAGACCAGTTCAGAAGCCTCCCCTTGCCAACTCTCAAACAGAACTGCTGCTCTGGAGAGCCCTGAACGTTCACCAGGTTTCCTGAGCATTTCTTCAAATGACTACAATATGTCACACACTTAGATCAAAAGAAAAGATTGAATTATTTCATTACCAGACTCAAAGATTTGCACTCAGGTTTTATCCTGCTTCCTTGTCTGCTTTGAACGGGGCTGTCAGGACAGGGCTGCCTGGTGACAACAGTGTTTTCTTGGAAGAAGGCTCCAAAACCAGTGCCTGAAACATGGCTTCTGCACCACCTGATCAAAGCTGCTTCCCCTGTGAGGCTGCCATGTGCTTCTCAACTTACATTCACTAAACACACACGAAGGTCTCACCTTTTGGCTATATCAGCAGTCAACCAGTTCAACCAGTAGTGCATGAAGCAGAGCACAAGGCTAAAAACTGCTGCTGAACCTGGACTGTGAGCAGGCAGCTGCAGCAGACCTGAACCACGGCCCCTTGCCAGGGGCCCGCAGGCAGCTGTGACAGCCCAGGGTGAGGGAGCAGGGCCAGGAGGTGACAGAGAACAAACAGCAGGGCAACATCACCACGGGGTGGGCAGCAAGATGATGTCAGGAGTGCTCTTGAAGGCTAGAATCCCAGTGTTACCACAGACAACTCCAGCAGCAGCATCTTTATTAACACCTTTGTTTTATTAGTTGCATGAATTATGAATGGAAATGTCCAAAAAACAGGACAATGTCTTACTGTCCCTGCTAATTAGCAAGGAAGTTCAGAGACAACAGGCAGCATACATATTTACTCACAATTCCCATTTAAAAAAAAAAAGTACCTTAGATCTAAATTTATTCTGTTCCATTTAAGAAAAGCAGAAATAGCAGCAGGGTCACTGCCATTTACTAAGATAGGTAAAGATGGCAAACATCTGGAAAACATCTCATGGTTTAGGGGGATAAGGTCTCCCATTCTTTTGGGTAATAAAGATCAAATTTTACTGGAATCACTATAATTCTGTTAGCCTCTTGCCACAATATTTGCAATTTAGAAAGACACTGAAGGCTAAACAGGTAAAAAAATAGACATTTCATAAAACTAAATCTCCCTTATATGCTTATAACAATCAGTCTGGTTTGGGTGGAGGGAAGAGGAGTATGATTGAAGTTATTTACGAACTCTTGACTTTAACAAACTGCTGAGCATCCTGTCTTTTGAAAACTTTAGGCATGTGAAAGACTGCAGGTCACGAGATATTAAGGCACTGATCCCATTTTTTAAAACTTCTAACCTAAGCCAACTTATTCCTGGGAAACAACCTATTAACATTCAAAGATCGTGTTTGATTTGAGAAAGTTTCAGTTGCTTTCCACACATCTATTTATTCATCAGTAACATAGATCTATTTCTTACAAAACCCTAAGACTGTCCATATGCAATTACAACCTTAATATAATGAAAAGGCATATGAGGACAGGTCTTCACAAGATCAAAGCATCACCTTAAATTTCATATATATCTCTAACAGATAATGGCCCAACTGAGTCTAATACTCCTTTGCTTTCTTTTAATATTATACAATATTCAAACAAAGAATAGCCAGGCCTAATGGCCCATTAAATAGACAGTACTGAACAGCAATAAATTTTTTTTGCAATTGATTTAACATCCTCAGTTCAACTTAACTGGCTATGAATAAGATTATAAAACTTATTTCCATTGCAAAGGCACAAAGGATATTTAAAACATATTGCAAAGAATAGGACATTTATTCCAAAATAAAGCAAACTATTAATATAGCATATCCATTATATAAAAAAATCTTCACACTTTACAGCGACTTAAAGAAACAAATACAGAAGAATAATTTGTAAGAAAACAATGAAAAGTTCTGCTTTACTTGCATCTAACATGAAGACCTTCCCACTGTGATTCTCACAGAATTCCTACCCCAAAGGAACCTACAAACTTGATGTAAAAAAACCCAAAACAGACACTCGAGGGGAAAAAAAAAAATCAACACCTTTACCAGTTTTAAATATATGGCACTGTCAGATGCCAACATTTCTAATTTTCTTGACTCGTTATTTAAAGACTTAGTGAATTTCAGTTAGAGGCCCACAGAATGACTATTTTTCTTATGTACAATTTCTTTTTACTTCTGACCAATACACATGACTGATGTTCTGCCTCTGTTGAAGGAAAGAAGGTTGTGCAGCCACAACAGAAGGCCCCACTGGAAACTCTTCCCAAATTATGTCCCTTTTATTTGTTTTCTCAAAGAGATTTGCCACTGCAAATACGAGAGGGATGGTCATCAATGATCAATTAAAAGGAAATAACTGAAAAAAAAGCATATTCTGGAGGAACTCATCTGTATACCCAGAAAATGTAAGGAAGGACTCCTTCTTGCATGGGGTAAAGTTTCCAGTGACCAAGGGGGATGCCTTCAAGTCTTATTTCTTATTTTGTTTTTGATCTATTTCAATGAGACTTTTTATCTTCCCGGAAAGATGAATAATTGTCTTTTGTTAAATATTCATCCAGAGGTAGCCATCTAATCCTGCCTCTGTTTTAAGGCAATGTGAAAGAAAACCACTGACAGTTATGTAGAGTAACTACATTATAAAACTCTCCCATTCATAACACACACAAATGCTTGATATTTACTACAGTGCATCCAAACCTCCCCTGCAAAAAAAATCCAAGAAAATACCTTTGTATTCCAAGAGATATATTTTTTCTTTTATAGTAATAAAGTTTAAAGGATGTGGTATGATCAGCTTAAGAAGCTAAAAGTAAAATAAGACATTCTCATTACTATGTTACTTATTAAAAAGTTTAAGGACCAATATTAAGAACACGAGTGTAGTACCTTTTTAACCTCCAAATAAATTAAAAGTAGATCATAAAGTTCTGTCAATTTAACACCATTTCTAAAACATGCTCAGTAATTACTGAAGACATATTTTGCAATGCCTCAGTATGTTACTAACAAACTTAAAACCTATAGGCATGATAAAATTAAGGACTTGAGGATCTCATTATCATACTAAAGACTCTCAGCTGCTAGAAACACCACTGTTCAAAAAAAAAAAAAAAACACAAAAAGGAAACACTCACTTTGGACTTCCAATTAAACCTTCAGACATAGTGTTTTGGCCACAGACACTGCCAAGCATGGACGAGACACACTGTCTTTCCAATAGGGCCACACATCCTTTTGCTAAACATTTTAAAACTGGAGCCGTTCCTCAGCGCCCCTTTTGTGCATCTTTGCAAACATATGATCTGTGAATGCAGTCCACGCCGCAGGCAATAGTGTCAGTTCCAAATACGTCATGCTCTGCTGCCTCTTGATTTTCTTTTTCAGAATCAACCCAGGGCAAGCCTCTTTTATAATAGGCCTAATTAACACCCTGTGTTCTGCTCTGTTTTGATAGAAAAAGAGATTGCCTACAGAGTAGTTCAAAATCAGATCTCTTTAAGTATACATAAGCCTTTGGATAAAAGTAAAACAAAAGATTTTTAAATATTGTCATCTTGTAATCATTTAATTAGCTTGACTTTTTGTTCTTTTTTTTTTTAATAAGAACAACACCAGCATTTTCACAGTACTGTTATAAGTATCAGGGAAAATGACATCAGAAGATACTAGTCCCTTGCATCATGAAGAAGGAGAAAGGGGTTAAGCCCCCTTACAGGTCTTGAGTTAGAAATCCCACATCAGGGCAGTAAAACTATGCAAGAAGGGTGGGCCTCTGAATTTAATGGGTACAGTGTAAGGCTCCAAGTTATTATTATTATTGTTCAGATATAGCCTTAAAATTTTGCTCTTCTTATGTCAGCACTGAGGCCATTAGCAGTCAAAAAAAATAAATCAGATCAAATATTATAATAGGTGAAGATAAGTTAGAAATTACTTATTGAGACTGCATTCAATCATTAGTACTACTTCAACACCATGTGCACTTCCCTCCTTTCTCAAAGAAAGGACGGGATAGAACTGGAAAAGGGGTAAGAGAAAGGAGACTAAACAATGCAAGGTACAGAATGAACACTATTTAAAATGAAACAAACTAAGGTGCTGCAGTCTCAGTGACTAATGAAGGATATCGTAAAGACATTGTTTTTAAATTCTGAATGGTAAGAAAAGCGAATAGAATTGGGCTGATCAATACATTCCAATGAGTGGGCACACCATCAGAAGAAACAGTGCCATTTGTAAAAGAGCACACACTACACAACACATAACTATTAAGCTTTGGAAAAGCTTAGCACTGAGTGTCAGGGCAGTAAATATTGTTACAGGTTCAAAAGTAATTGGGTAAATTGATGTAAGAACAGGCCGTCAAAGGCTAATAAATGAGGGGACACCACCCTTGGCAACATACTAGCAATACCAAAGCAGTATCTGCATTTCAGTCCCCTTCCTATATTCTCCCATGGGCATCTGTTATTGTCCATTATTGGTGATAAAGTAATGGGCTAACAATTTTGGTCTGTCTTGGCACAGTGGCTTGTGTCTTCTAGAATACTTGAAAAAAAATAACAGTTTAACTGCAACAGGAAGTGAAAGCTGTGCTCGATTATAGAAGCAAAATGCATTGCTCAAGTTAGTTGGTCAGTCATCTGTAGTGTAGTAATGCTCTTAACTATCTCTGGTTTGCTTATTTTTTAAAGAATATTTGATTTTAATGAAGTATTTTCAGGAAATTTTTGTTTACAAGTAAAGTCAAACAACACTTTTCACAAATCCAGAAAAAAACCTTTGTCAGAAGAAGTGCAAGGCTCTATTTCATTAGGCCAGTGTGTACAGTTGAGTAAACAGACACAATTTCCTGTATTTTGAAAGAACAGGAAAAAGAAACTCAAACAATACTAAAGACATGAAAACCAAACTGATCTTTTAAAGCATAAGTGACTACTAAAACCATATATGATCCTCAGTTTTGGATATATTACTATTTAATGCCACACTCTAGTCCCTGATAATGGAATCCATTAGAGAAATCACTCTTTGCTATTAAACAGAGCTCCAAAAAAACCCTGAAAAAGTGGTCAGGTAATGAAGAGATGCTTCTTGGAGGCTCCAGAGCTGGGGTTGGGGAATACATCATCAAGCAAGAACAATTAATGGAATCTAAAAATGCAAAATTGTGTATTCTTTGGTTTTGTTTGATTGAAAAAATGGCCTAGCAGGCATCAGTGTAGAAAGGATGTGAGTGAAGTACTGAAGAGTAAGGACATACTGCCATGGGATCCAACCTCACTGCAACTTTTAAGAACTTCTACTCTGAAAAAAAGCTGGATTTACCCCACATCAGTTCTTTAAAACCCACAAAATATGAAGAAACACAGTTAAAGCATAAAGCTATAACCAAATCATATTTGCATCGAAATCTAGAAAACAAGGGTAAGAAATAATCAATGTAAAGCTCCAGGAAAGTTCTGTATTATCCAACACCTACGGAATAATATATAGAAAGGCATAAATAAAAGAAATATATTAAAAAACGTGAAGAAACATACATATAAAGAAAGGCATTCAGAGGCCGCATGAGAAGAAGTTGTTTGCCAGGTCAAGGGATGGGAAAAAAACTTCACTACTAATACAGCCATTTACTATGGCATTTAGTAAGATGAAAAGGATTTGAGGTAGATGTACTGAAATAAACCTAATATTAAAAGCGAGCTAGAAGTGTCAAATTAATTTCCACTTAGCCAAGGAAATAAGAAAAATATTTTCTGTTGAGAAAAATATAAGATTTAAATATTCTGCAGACAAAGCCTTTCTTGAAGAAGTTAAAATAAATTCAAAACAAATCAGGAGGTAGAAGCTTGCCTACCACCTCATGTTAAGTGTTTTAAGTGTGCAGCGCTCCACAGAGATAAAAAGAAAGGTATCACTGCTCTAAAAACACAGATCAGGATTTTTGAAGGAGTTAATCTGGCTTCCATCATCCCTGCACTGGAGGAGGGAATAGTGATTTCACTATTTTTGGCAGATAAGTGGGCAAGCAGCCACCTTGAAATAGTCCTCAGTCTGAGTGTTACCTCTTCCAGGCCATAAAACAGTCACTAATATTTTAGAATAAGATGGGAATTGAAAATAAGATGGAAACCTGCCATTTTATTGCACATGCTGCAGAAATCAATGCAGAAAGTCAAAATTAGATAATGAAGTTGTGGGGTGTTTTTAAACCATTGCTTCAGCAGATGGAAAAAGGTCAAGACTTGGGTCTTCTGTTCATCAGAGGATACCAACATTGTAACTGGAATGAAATGATGTGCAGTTCCTGCGCTTTATGATGAGCTTTCCCTATGTGTGAGCACACCTACAAGATCATGTCCTCAGCGGTCAGAAAGGAGACTACTTAAGCATATCATTCTGCCTTAAATATCTAATTATTTTGCTTGGCCAAGTAGACAAAGCCCCTGTGCATGTGCAAAACAGAACTTCTATCACTCTAGTGTGCTCTTCGTAAAGGCAAAGCAAAAATGTCTAGGACAAACCCTGGCAAACTGCTCTGCACGTCAACAGAAGGGATTCTTAGTTTCTTTGGTCAGGAAATTTTTAGCAGCTTACCTGACTGGGCTGTCACTACTTGACAAAGCCACTAACATGGAAGAAGACAAAAAATGTAAAAAATTGAAAAAATTCAGAAGTCTCTTGTATAGCATAAAACATTTGTGCCCCCTAAGTGGTTACTGTATCTTATCAAGAAGGTACAAGACTTACAAACACAGGAAAGAAGCACATGGGACATTTCTGCTATATAATATGCAACTGTAGGACATCTAGCATGGTGTCACATTCTCCTCTGATGTCATATTCTCTTCTCAAAAAAGACTGTTGGTAATGCCTCCAGTAAAACCTGTGCATGTTTGTAGCATGTGGTGCTACACAGCAATCTATTCCAGATACCCAGCACTCATATTCCCAACCGTAATTACCAAGTCTAAATGAAACCACTTGAGATGTACTATCTGACTAAAGTAAAATAAAAAAAAAATTGTTGGACCAGTAACATTTACACTGGAAATTTTGAAAGATGCAAGGTGGTATCTCCAATTTTAAAGGGTCGGCTAAATATCTTTACCAATTACCCTCAGAGGGGAAACCAGTCTAGTATTTACAGACTCCCAGTCTTGTCCTATGAGCAGGGGATACACTACCAGTGCTGGCTTCAAAATAATGAATGGAAAAAAGGAGCTCCTGGATGAAATGCTCATGGGCTTTCGCAATGAGATAAATGTCTTAGGAAAGCCCAGGCTCCCTCCGCACTAAACATGGCAGAAACTTTACTGCCTTGTGCCTTGAACAGACAGGTCGGTGATCTCTACTGTTTTCTCAAAATTAAACAGCTATCACAAGATGCTGACCATTCCTTTGCACAGAGAATTTCATGGAACACTCATGGCCTAAACCAAACACTTATGAAGACAACCATCCATACCTTTTATTTCTCAAGCAAACATACAGAAACTAATTTCAGGAATGAAATGAATGCCAGCTGCATCTCATGTATGATTTGTTAGCCTCTATACGTCCTTGTATCAAGGATCAGCATCTAACTGCATTTCTCCTGAAAGCTTATTAAAAGAGATAACTCATCTGTGGGAGGCAGGAAAGCAAACACCATAGTTTAGTTTCCTTTTCCATAAAACATATTACACAATGGAGTGCAAAGCAAAAAGGTCTGTCAAAAAAGTGTATCTCTGGTTAGCACCAGAAGAGTTATGTCTAAGTGGATCCAAAGGGGAACAGTAAAAAATTACAGGTCCTTGGCAGGCAGATACAGATACGTAACATAAGCAGTCTGTTGTTCATGCTTTCAAGACAGTAATTTTATGCTGTAACCACAAAGGTCCAGAAATGCAGTGGTCTCAGATTAGAAAGAAATCTTGTTTACTTATGTTTTCAGAATTGTCCTGTAAAGCACTTTCAGAAGATTAGTCATCATTTGGAAAACTTCCTTTTATTTAAAGCCCATTAAAAAGTTACAGACAAAAGCCCCACCCCACTCTTGATTCCAGACTGAAATGAGCTGTCATTTAGGCAGCAGAATATGGAAGAGAATACGTGAGTGAGAAGCAGAAGGAAGAACAATGTGAGATGTGAGAAGCCCCACTGAAATCTAGACTTTACCCCTCCTATTTCTCACCTGATAATTTCTTGAGCATCTTTACCACAAAAATCCCTTCCTTCTGGAAAATTTAACAGGCACTTTAATTCACTGTGATCAAGTGAGTGGGGCCAGAGGTTGCAAGCTAGTCTGAGGTATGCTCTGTATGTGCAGCTGCAAAATACACCACCAGCTGTATAAATCAATGAAGAGCCCTCATGTTTATGAATTTATGTTTAAAAGCCATATAAAACAATGCGCAATAGAGAAACAGATAAAGATGGGAGTAGAAGGACCAGTCTCTCAGTGATCTTTGCTAAATACTGATTTGTTGAAAAAAAAACCTCCATTAGCTCTTTGAAGCAAACCTCAGTCTTGAAAAAAGTACTTTATCTGTCATGCAATCCAGTACCCAATTACAACCCAAATTTAAGCTGCTTCATTCCTCATAACAACTAGGTTTTTAATTTTCAAAGATTTCAATACTATGATGTTTCAATACATAATTACTACTTATAAATTACAACAAATTTCTGCAACAGTAGAGCTGAAAGTACAAATTTATAATTCATGCTTTCATAAATCTTTTATATTATTAACCACTCAAACAGATAATCAGTTTTGAAATTTAAAAAAATTCTGTTATAGTTCTAATCCAAAAGCACTATCTACTAGGAAACAGTCTGCTACTTTAAATGATTTGAAAATATAGTAAGCATGTATTCATATTCTTTTGCAATAGAAAATAAGAGACTTTGTGAGATAATATTTTCATCCTCTTATTCCAAAACTAAGGATGACAAAACAGAGGAAAGAAATGTAGCAAAAGGTGCTGGAATGGTGGTATCCTCTATGTTTGCTTTGTTTTTCAAGATCAGTCATCTAAAAACTCCTGAGAAAGAACACATCTTCTCTGTCAAAGGTAAGATGCTTTAAGGTGTTTGGAGATAAGTGGAACTTGGTGTAGTACTGTAGTTCTCTGAGAGCCACCCTCCTGGACTATGACCAGTTCTTACTACTCTGCTTCCCCTTTGCTTGTGCAGTGAGGACCCAACAGTCACTTAATGAACTCCTCTGCCACAACAAAATTTATGAACATGACAGCTCCAAAAACTAATACTTGAAAGTCCTAATACTCCGACCGAAGCATGAAGCCTACACTGAAACCAGTGTGAAGAAATAGTCCCAAAAAACATCTTGAGCTGCAGAGAACAGCACTGAATCAGAACTGAAGCCCTGCATAAGTTATTAAACACTTTATAAAAGTACAATACCCATACAAGAGATTCTTTTTGATACCAGTAAAGAAAGGAAACATCAAAATTGCCCAGCATCACACGTGAGACTAGAGAATGAAGAAGCAAAGACAGCCTCTTGCTCTTTTTCCATCATATTCCGAAGGTCACCACACACAACTGGGGCTGAAATCCCCATCTCTAACTCAAGAATATTCATCAGTCACCTACTTCTGAATTGCTTCAGTTCATAAAGGCATTGACTTAAATAGTTCCCTCAAAACAAATATGTGACATGCCACGTGACACCTTCCAAAGGTCAACTGACTGTTCTTCCTAAGCTTCTACTCAACCATCAAACATCACTTTTCTTGACAAAATACCAGTGTGCATTCTGACCATGATCACAGACAATAAAACAGGGGTCAAGCTCGAGCAGTGCTAAGAGAAGCTTGTGTTGAAAGGAGTGTGGCACAAGAACCGGTATTACTCCATGTTCATTTAATTGACTTAACACAGAATTATTTTAGAGCAAATATGAGAAATCGGAAGAAGCAAAGTCCTGGTAAGTGAAGACTGACAGGTGGGAACCTACTAGAGCAACTTCTGTAGTTATGAGAGAGAATTTTGAACTTTTCCAAGGATATTCTGGGTCAGTAATTAAGTTATAAAATCAGGAAAATCCCCAGACAACAGTCAAAAGGCAATGAAATTCCTCATTCCAAAAGAAAACACAAGATGTAGACACATAGTTGAAGTGTCAAAATCATCAAATCAATGCTGAGCTGTAACACATGAAAGAGCTGTGAATGAGTATAGTAAGAAATCTAAAAATAACTTGTGTTGCTACAGATGGAGGATCTGAGTTCTTCCTTTTTTCCAAAAAAGAGTAAAAAAATACTTTGAAATCTGGCCATGCCCATCACTACTGAGTCAAGGGCATCACACATCAATCTATCACAAAAAATAGGATAAGAGCTCCTCCAAAAAAAACATTAGCTGTGTTAAGTTCTCAGGAGAGAGGAAAAAAAAAAAAAAAAACACTAAGGAAGAAAGGAGTGTGGCTACCTACTTCTCACTTATGCTAAGCGAACCAATTCATCTTAATTTGTGCATACTATTACATCTCCCAAGAGACACAGTTTTGCTCTATTGTTCTGCAATTTAACTGAAAAACTGTTAGACCCCATAGAGAGAAGTTTGTGGAGGTTGTCAGAGAAGAAAACCAGAATGCATCACCTACAGGAAGTGTGTGCTACTACATTTTGACTACTTTCCTGCATCTTAGGGAAAATGCAGAACAAATACAAGGGGAAACAGTCTTCGAGGACAACTGATGTATGCATGATCTTTTGGATCTCATTAACTAGATTTTTAATCTAGACAGCTCTATTGTTCTATTTTCAGCTTCCAATCTTCCTTTACATTCTACTTTAACTTGCAATCTTCTTCAGAGCATTTTCTCTCTATAAAGGTAAACTACATCTCACTCAAAACATGCTATTTTAATGAAAGAATACAGCATACAGAATAACCTTAGAGTGCATGGGAATCAAAATAATATGAATTCATAAAAATACAGGAGGAAAAAGAAAACATAAACTTTTGTTAAGTGTACTTGCCCCTTTTGTAATCACCGTGTTATGTGGGTGTGTTGCATTACTCATAGCAGTAGCGTATAGCAGGATAATGATCATCAAAGGATCAAGACTGTAAATCGTTGAATTTATACCACTGAATTTCTACAAGATAGCTTGGCAACCTCCTCTAAATTATGAATATCTTTAAAATATGACATACATTTGTATTGCCTAAGGTCTGTTCCCATGGAATAGAAGCAACATCAGCAGTAATGAACAGAGTGACCTCTAATCAAACAAATTTGTTCTGCTCTCAGAAACTACATAAATCAGTTACCAAGGAGTTGCCAAAGTCTTACTAAGTGCTTGAAAGCTCTTTCTAGATGGAAGTAACAGAATTAAATTTAGGATGATTTTGGATACCACTGTCCAAACCCCAAATACTATGTAACCATGCAATGTTCACCCCAAAATATGTGGGTTTATTACTGACTTCTCTAAAAGGTCCTCCTAGACCCTAATGTTATTTTACACAAAATGTAAAATATCTCCCCATCTTTCCAAATACCATCAAATATTATGGATAAAACAAGGCCTTTTCAAATCAACCTGTATTACTCACGTCACTCATGTGAGAAATCTTCCATGAAATTTTCCCTTCACAATGGAGATGCAGTGTAACTATAAGGAAGTTATTCGTAAATGCCAGCCTTCACCCAACATGGATGAATTCCTTGAGTTTCCTATAACTGACAAATGTTAAGCCTGACAACCTTCATTTTTTATTTCTCAAACAGCAACTCTTTACCACCAGTAACAGCTTAAGCAGCTACTGCCCCACCCCTCTTACTGTGCTGTGCTAGAGATTTATTTTTGGCTGGGTCTGTTTTCCAAACCCGTTTACATCATGTCGGCACAGACACACGTCAATACAATGGAAGGATGTGAGGGGAGAAATCCCATCAAACCATGGCAAATGCTGGACTCAAATCATGGTGTGCAGGAGGCTTCTCTCTCCCTCGACTGTGTGCAGAGGGAGCCCAGAAAGATTTGTTTCCCTGAGTTCACCGTAGCCACTGAAGTGCCATTTGCATCACAACTATGAAAACGACAGACCACCATGAGACCTCAACCATGGCAATAACCAGGCCAACAAATATCCTGTGAATCTTTTTCTGCTCTCTGTGGAAACATCTTAATTAGCTAGTTCTTTGCAGTGGAGCTGAAAATATATCATTAATCTTTAAATAAAATATGCATGTTGCAGCATTTCTCCCTTTCACAAAGGAAAGGGTTTGATTTTTAATGTGTGAGGATTAATACACCAACTTCAAAATTCGGTTATTGCTAGGTGCTCTCAGCAACATGAATGATCAGAATACCCAGATGAAGATTTTCACATCTTTGTATCTCTGAATGGGCTCCAAATGCATATAAAAATATATTCAAGGCACACAGACACAAAAAAATTCCAAGAACAAGTGAAGATACAGCAGTCTTTTTAGAATAAGGGAATAGCAAGAGCTTGAAATGAAAGACCATATACACATAGTAGAATATATATTTAAGGAAGCTATGCTGGAGAAATTTAAATTAATTAGTTAACTCTTCTTTAGTCAAACAATTTCACTGAGGCAACGTAACTTTCAGGATAAAGGGCAAATAATGCAGAAGTATCATACAGTACTTCAAACATGGTATTTATTATTAAAATAATGCACATGTAATATATGCAGTTTTGTCCGTTACTAAGAAACTAACAAATGTATTTAGACACTTTAGAAAAATAATGAGAAAAAATTTACTGTAAATTGAGTTGAAACTGGAAGAATTCAAAATAATGATTGTACTATCTTTTGCTTTCTCACTAAAAGATTATTGAAAACTGAATCTCAAACAGTGCTTTGTAATTTCTAAAATATGCTGTTCTGGAAAACTACCAAGGTTTTCAGTTACATTCCTACTGTTTAAATTCAATGTAATTAATTGTACTTTGACTTTTTATATACATATACAAAAGTACCTTTTGTACATTTGAATTCTGAATTGCTTGACATTGCAAGTATTTTGACCGAACAAATTTTCCGATATATGTAAAATACAGTCGCCTTCGCATCAAGAAGCTGTGCTATACCAATGAAAACACATTGCATTGGTAGGCTTCACAGATCAAAGCCACTGAATAAAATGGTTTGAAACACAGCTACTTGCAGAGATTATTAAAATTGGGGGGGGGGTTATCTGAAAAGATTGGGAGGAGAAGACTTTGCAGAGTTCTCCCCCCTCTCCAACTGGAGAGGAAAAAAATTGCCTCTCTGATTTACCTAGGAAAAAAATTGTGTTGAGGATTTCCGTGAAATCAGAACAGGAATATTTTCCTTTAAGTGTGTATTTTCATTAATTACATAGTAACCTGCATTCTTTGGGTGGTGAAATAAAAGAGAAAAAGCATTAGAAGTAGTGTTTCCTATAGAAACAACTGCCTGTCAAACAAAGCATAAAAAGACAAAAGGCAGAAACACTGTTTCAGCTTGAATGCCTTAATGTCACCATTTGTCATGCAGCACTTCCTCAGAAAACCCCGAAGTACAGTTAACTCTACTCCTCTTTACACCACACACTTTCTCTGTTGGTACAGGATTAAAATGTGCCCGGCCTGACAATGAAACAGCAGAGCCATCGCACATTGTTATGCAACTCACTGTCTGCAAGGGTGGCTCGTAGCTCCTTCTTTATTCAGCAAGTGCCAAGTGCATGTTTAATCAATGCCACAGCTCACCACAGTGTGCAACTAAAGCCACCGTCATTCTTCTCTTCAAATTTGCCTGGCTGAGTTATGCAATGCTCCGAAGAATACCTTGGAATTCTTTCCAGAGGCTCTGAATGCAGGTGTGTGACAGCGTTCACACTACTGCCAGCAAAGCAGACTTCTTTTCATCCCTTCTCAGGCTGGACTAAAATTACATAGTGTGACTGCACGTAGTTCGCTGCATTTGGAATTACAGCATGTCAACGTGAGAAAGCCTCTTCAGACGGCTGCCACAAAGAGTAAATCAAAGGCTGGGTTTTTCTGAAGTCTTAATAAATAACTAAGTATAACTGAATAAAACCAGGAGCTGTTTGTATTTTTTTAAGACAAAACAGAACAGCATGCATTTTGTGGCTCTGCATCATCTAAGGGAAAAAAGCCACAATTTTAATGGGAATTAGTCAACAGTGAGGATCATTACGAGAAAGAGCTTTACTGTTTTTCGACTACATTTGCTTTAGTGGATTACTGAAAGAGAACACCAGTCATTTGGAAGATTCTGTAACATTATTATCCTCACCGATAAACTTCTTCATCAAGAAACTGCTTGTGCTCCTATCTGATCTGTCTGAGTGAGGAGAGCAGCCCCTTCATGAAGATAAAAGCCTGGCTTGCCACTGAATCGACGAGTAAGAAGCATGTCTGATGACATTTTATTCCTGATGCAATGTAGGGTAAGAAATATCTTTTGCATTTTACCTTTCTGTAAAATATGCTCTGAGCTGATGGCATTAGTTAGACTCACAGCAGAAATATGTTAATCTCTAATGATTAAAGATGTTTGCCAGAAGAGAAAATGCTGTTGCACTATAAAATGTGATTGTAAATCGTCAGTAAATTGGAGTTATCTGAACTAGTAGAAATCCCAATCAAATTTCTGATCAATACAGCTAAAAAAGCACGGCAGATTACATATAAGATCAGCATCTCAGTCACCAATGAACAGCATTTTACAGGGAATATATTTCTAGAGGATATTTGACTGTAAATTAAGAGTACTAGAGCAGCTAAGTAATAGAAACGACCTGTCAACCTCACTTTTGCAACAAAAAAAAAGATAATAAATCACAGGCATCTGGAAATGTCCACGTTGAATTCCCATGTTGCATAGAATTTTGCTGCTGTAACAGTACTACTGTTCTTTGGCAATACTGCAAAAATCAGCATATATATCAACAACCTTTATATTTGAAGAGATAGACATTATCCGTGAAATGTTTACTGTTGCATGGATGTCCAAAACCTGATCTATTAAACATGAGAAAGGATAAGATTTCACCTGCAATTGCCTGCTTAGGCTCACTGGTAAAAAACAACTGTGATACTGTATCAAGGAAGCATATTTTCCATGTTTGAAAACAGCAGACGAACATTTTCAACTGCTTTTGTACTATGGAGTTAAACATCTAAGAATGGTTGAAAATGCACATACCCTCCCCAGGCATTTCAGAGTATTCCACAATGCTCACATACCTGCTTACATCAATTTCATGTTTTGTAAGGAAACAAACTATTTGGCTAAAGATAAATTTTAAATTTCTTTTATAATAAAGCATATTAACTGGCTTGAAGCACTAAGCTGTTTTTCACTCCTATCAAGTCTGTACCTACAGAACAATTATTTTTAACGTGGACATGTTCATACAAAAAGAAAACAAAAGATGAATGCAACTGAATAAACACAGCATTAAGACATCTTGCGTAAGAACTACAGAACTGTTTTTAAAAAGATCGAAGCTTGCATGTTTGTCAGACCAGATTTACCATTTGCTTTCTTTTTTCTAGCTAGCTGCCAGAATACTGGTGAAGGTATTTGCAGGAAAAATGGGGACCTCTGCCATCACAACACTGGAAGACGTAAAAAGGCAAGAGGAAAAGGAGGAAAAAGAAGAATCTATTTTAGCACTGCTTGGAATTATTGGAACTGTGCTCAATTTATTTGTTATTGTTTTTGTGTATATCTACACTACACTTTGATGACATTTTTGAATATCAATTGCACATCACACAGTGCAAAGACCTGTGATGGCAAGAATGATTTCTAAATTTAAAGGAAAAAACCTCCACTGTCTGAAAGGATTATCAAAAACATTCCAGAGCAAAGTGTCTGGCTAAGAGTGCTGCATCAATGACTGCTAAATGTATCTGTAAGCCCAGTTAGGGTGCTTCATTATGTAAATGAAGGCAGACGATATTCAACTTCTCGTTGGTAACAGATGAAATCCAAACAGCAGGATCAGAGATGGCACTCTTTTACTGCCAGCAAACATGCAAGACAGAAATGTAAGCAAACACTGAAAATAATCAGAACATAGAAAGACATAAATTAAATATATAAATAAATATAAGCAAGCCCCCATGATGCTTTCTATGGTTTTATGCAGTATGTCTTTTCATAGCAGAGACCAGAAAACAAACAAAAAGGGGTTTATTTTTAGACCACCATAATTTAGGCTTATAACTTACATTAATGTATAATACGTGCGGAAAGAGAAACACTGTTATACCAGAAGTTGTAATATTATAAATAAAATTTTAACTATTGACTATATTCTGCAGCATTTTTGTTAGTCTTGTGGAAAGCTGAAAAAGGTTAGACTTACTTGCCTTTACTGAATCTGTATTTGAAATCATCGTGCTATACAGACAGTGTGCTTTTCTAATTAAAAATCCTTTAAAGTGGTGTGAAAAAATAAAGAATAGTTTTAGTACTACTTTTAAGAAATAATAATTACGACAACTAATACATATTCTCTAAATGAAAAAATCTTAAATTACATTTTCTATATTGTCATTTTTTGAATGTGCTTAACAGACGTCAAATAAAACTCTCATGTTTTCATCCTGATGCTTATTTCCATGTAAGACATATCACAAGGATTCAAGGTGTCTCATGGAAAACAGGTTTAATAATCTTTGTCCGGAAGACTGTACTCTCCCTTTCTGGACGAGGTCCTGAAGACATTTTCCCTTTTTGCACTGTTTATGATTGAGGCCTGGAATTGCAACTTTTTTGCATACTTCATGGAATGTCCAATTTAACTACTTGAAATTGATGAAATTATTTCCACATTTTAAATTAAACCTGTCTTTGAATTAAATCTAAAGCTGCAGATTGTCTCAGATCATAGAAGTTTTCATATATGTGAATGTATCTCACATATATAAGACAAAAGTTACTTTTCAGAGCTTAGGATTAAAAACACAGTAAATAAACGCCACAAAAAACCAAACCAAAACAAAACAAGAAACTGATTTTAATGAATACTCTTCTTACTATTACCTGTGCCACAGAGGAACAATGGAACGGCTGCATTTCTCAAAATCAGCTCACTTTCTTCTTCTAGGCTGCAAGCTACATCCAGTCCCTCCATAAAACCACATACAAAGAAATACATCACTTATATAGGTGATAGCTTCTTACTGTATAGAATTTTGTAACTGCTAAACCAACTGAGCCTTTGGAATTCACTTCGAAACAAGCACATGAATAAGATAAGGTCAGGGATCTAGAACAGAACAAATTTGGCAATGATATTTCAGTCAGCTGCAGAAAAACCACACTGCAACACTGATTTATGGATGAATGAGGTAGAAGATGGTATATTCTGGTTTTGCAACTCTGAGTCAATACTGGCTCAACCAGAAGAAATGATAAGCAGAGCTGAGGCTGCACTGGAAGGAAGCACGTGCAGACAAGAAAATTTATTCACGATCCATAGTCTACAGCAAGTCTCTAGTAATGTATACTTATTTTTAGTATATGAAGCATGAAAGCATTCTGTAAAACTAAGCTACATTCTAGAGGAATTATGCAGGTTGCTAATGTTTATTTAATACTACAGAACAGAAATAACCATTATTAATTTTTTCAATGTACTTCTTATACCTACATACTCATGGATATTATTGCATTAATCTCACTCTACAAGGATACTTGAGATTGGTCTTAAAATGAAAAGTTACAAGAACCTGAAAACTGAAATTCAGGTAGAAATTACTGCTGTTTATTTTGATCCTGAAGTTATTTAAAGCTTGTAGATTCTGCAAAATAAATAAACAGTTTTATTTCATATGATTTCAGTGCACAGCTCTCTTCTCAAAATTGGGAACTAACTAGTACACCAGCATTGGAGTGAAAAACTGCACCTTTTTTTTTAAGCACTTCAACAGCAAACAGATACAAAACAATTCCAAAGTCATAACCAAATGTGGCAAAGGTTCAGCATTATTCTTTTACCAATTCATGAGTTCATTAACATGAATTAAGGGGTAGGGGAATTTTTAATTCCAGTAATTATATACTGTCTATCTAAACTGCCACTGTACTTCTAATTTCATTTATAGCAAAGATTTGATCCTTTGAAGGAAGTCAAAGGATAACATTATAATTAGGTTGCCCCGGCATACAAGTTATATTTTGTTTTAAAACAATAGTGCAGTGTTCTCTCTTAACAGGTAACACTTGTGCTCCATTCTCATGTGGACCTATGTTAGTTAAATGAGCTCTGGTATACTGCTCTGGTGCTCATACATTTAATCCAATACATGCATAACAATCTCAATAACCAAAAAAATATCTTAATAGCAACTACCTCTCATTATGCACAGTAAAAAGTCAATAGTCTAGGGAAAAGCACAATTGTGTGATGATTCAACATTTATGCTGCAGCAGTACACCACCAGCAATGGATGAACTAAGAGCTCAGTGTAACAGCTTCAGAGTACTCAAATTAGTTCAGTGGAACTGGACTACTTTGCAAAAAGTAAAATAACACCATATAATGCCTTGAGAATAAATATGATTAATAGAAAAGAAATACTCTATCTTCAGAAGGCAAACTAGTCTAGTTGAAGCTCTGAGGTGAGCAGCTGAGGCCTGAGCAGTATGACTTATGGACGCAACTAATAAAGATACATCAAAAGAGGCAGAAAAAAGAATTCCGTACATTCAATGTATTTGTCCATAGTACTTGCTAAATAAAGTTCACAATGAGGTATCTGGCAGCAGGATAAAGCAGCACAACTTTTTGCTAATGAATCCACAAGTCCATGGTGTGGCAGTACTTGGTAAACTATGAAAGGTGCATTGGAAGCAAATACTGGACTCTCATGACGTGAAACATGCTGGTCAGTAAACAAAATTCTTTGAACAAAGCTCTCCCACAGAAATGCATCATCTCTTCTCAGCAGTCAAACCCAGGGAAGATTGAGCTAATCTAACACCACAAGCTATGCTGACCACATCACACAGAGTCTTTGTCCAGTGAAGAAGGAAGGGTGGCTAAAAAAATGTGCATGCAAGAAAACCCCATCTAAAATCACAATATCACCTGCTTTCTGTAAGCCTGGGAATTCAAGCAAAGAGAATTCAAGCAGAATTCTGCAATTGGATATGAAGTCTGTTTTCCATGGAAAAGCTGCTATCAAACTTCTCTCAGTATTTGACTTTAAATAAGATTCATTTATCTCAGGATTTGCTAGATACCAGTTTAAGGACAAACCAGTACAATTATATTTTCAAGCAAGAAGAGTCTACCTAATTGTGGTGTCACTGACAAATCCCAGCTTCAATGGGCTTTTTACTGTCCAAGCCCATAAAAAAGGCAGACAGTCCCTGTCCTAAAAGTTACTTGATTTTCTTTCTGTTTCATGACTACCTTCCACTGCCTTATCTCTATACACCCTGTTAGCTAAAAAGAGTATTATAAATGCTCCTTTATTCTTTCCCACTTGCAAATACTAGCTTGTATTAGTCTTCATAAACCTAAATCCATCCGTCAAATAACTCACTTTTATCAGCAAAATCTAGACCTTCAAGATAGCCACGTACTCCAGTTAGAATCTGATGGTGACACATTCTCTAGGAACCTCTTGTTGCACAGTGCAAATTTTACTGTTGTGCATTTTGCTCAAGAAGAGAAGTGTTCACATATTTGAAAGAACTTCAATAGCAATAATTCTTTCAAATGAAATGTGCTAGATACAAAATAACAGTGAAAAGTTCTTACATGACAGCTGGTGGTGTGAAATGTGCATATATATGTGGTAATGAATATATGCTAGATGATACATGATACAGAAGTTAAGAACTACAAAAATTTTACACATGTAAATATGAATTAAGCCCTTAAAAATAAACACAGGTGTAGTAAAAAAACCTCACCATGTTGCAAAGATAACCTTTTTTCATTTATAAAATGAAAGATAATACAAGCCATGGTAATGCCATAACAAGATATGAAATAAATGTGAAAAAAATCATCAAGAAACAGTGAAGATTACAGCAGTTATTGCTCCTTGTGACTAGAGCTATCTTGCATAATAAGAAAGTCCTTCAGAGACAGATAAACCTTCCTTCTTTAAAAGAAAAAAGCAATTATGGAAATTAATGAAAGCGGTTAGTTCACAGTTTTCAAGGACTTCACAATCACTTCGTTCTGATGCAGATGAAGCTGCAGAATGTATCAGAGCAATCTGGTTTGTACTCATCTGGTTCAAGGTGAGGTTTCTAAAAGATTAAATGTTATGTGAGCAGTCCTTATCTGATCAATATTATTTGAATCTAGAACAATCTAGATAACAATCTAGTCCATGTATGTTTTGGGCAAATTAAGCAGGATGGCAAAGTACAGTTAAGCCACAAAAAAATCTACATAGATTTCTAACTGACACAGGCCAATCTGTCAAAATAGCCTTGCAAGCAGGATGTACCATACCTGTAGCTAACTGAACATATGAAATATGTTAACTGAATATATGAAATATAAAATTCACATCAATACCAAAATACTTACTATCTTATATCACCACAGTGTTATCAGCCTCCTGTGCAATAAAAGCAAACAGCATACCAGCAGCTTCACTGCACATACTTCTTTATCAAGATTTTTTCCCACATAATTGTATGCATACGGCAGATACACAGATACGTGAAGATCACCGTTATTGCAACTATCAACAACAAAACCCAAAATCTAGTAGAAGAATATCTTCAGCATAAGGTTAACCTTCAACTGGTCCCACCAGCATCCATTAAAGTCTGAGAAAGTTACAGAGGCGCTGAAAATTGATAATTTCTGTTACCATTGTGATGGGCACAGCTTGTTGCCGCTGTGGTGCCAGAACTTGGGAACATTCTGTTAGGATTCTATATGCAGTATCCTAATTTCTCAGACTAGCACGTTACAGGAAGAATAGAGTTACCTGCCTCTTCCACACGAAAATACCTCTTGACAGTAGAAGTTGCACCAGTATGAAAATCAGAATACCACGTACATGCACATTACTACTGATGCTGTTCCCTTTCCTACTCTCCCTAGGCTCCCATTCATCCCTACGAAAGCAGAGACAGATATTCAAGATAGAGAAGCCAGAAATTAGATAAGGGTCTATCAGGAAAGACTAAAATCTATTCTATTACATTGCACTGGTCTTCAAGGTTTTAAAAAATAAATACTACTACTAATAAAAAAATCATTTACGTATTTGAAAGGTTTCAACTATTAACACATTACGTGAAATTTTCAGTCTTACAAGCATTTTAGCAGAGCTTAACGTAGCTTCAGAGCTTCTCAACCTCTGTCCTGCCTGTGTTAGCTGTGTCTCCTGACACTCAATATTAGCAACACCGAGAGCCCCAGCACCATGTGCAACTTGCACTCATTAATGTGAAAATTATCTGTCTGCTTTTCAACTAAACAGTAATTACTGCACTGCAATTATGCCTCGCTATCACTGAGACAAACTGTTTTCAGGGACTCCTTTCCAACTAAATGCATCTGACTCAAATATTAATGCAGAGAAGGTGATCTTCTCCAGGGAACATCCTTTTTGCTATCCCCCTCTAATACTGGTATCCTATTGCACTTTCAAAGACAAGCTTGACTAATGTATGCCTGCAAAGTTATTATTATTTTTTAAATCCAGGAGAATACTGTTAATTACAGTTTTATGTATAGACTTTTGAACAAATACAGCAGGAAACATTCACAAAACAACCCTCAGATTTTACAGTTCTAAATTTCAATAGAAATAACCGTATCCTTTGTGAATTTGTAATCAGAAGAGTAGTTTTTCTTTTTTTGTCTGAAAAGCAAGGTTTTGCTTTGTTTTAATATAGTTTAGCTGCTACATTTAGTGCTGTTGACTCTTTACTAATTGATAATTCACAGGCATAACATTTCAACATCCCCTGCCAACCACAAACAACAGCAAGTCCCACAATGGAAAACACACCTAAAATGAATATTTCTCACTGCAACTTTGCTGTTTCTTTGTACTTTGGGAAAACAAATGGTCCTTCAAAGCCAAACTAGTCTGAACTTCTCGTCAACAGCCACATACCTCATCTCTTGTATCAGTACCTGACTGTTCTTCCTCTGTTAAAGGTGGCTAATACAGAGAGATGCAGTCTTCTATTGAAAACAGCAAAAAGCAATTTCAACAGCTGTGATTCATCTATAACTCAGGATCAACAGCTTCATCCTTTAGATAACAGAGCCAGGCCTTTCAATGACTTTTCCCTTTTACCTCAACAAAGAAGAATTTATGAGTATCTGTTAGAAAGATACTCATTTACTTTATAATTTACTTTATTGTTTTACATTATATTTTCATTTGCAATAATGATCTTGGTATATCATTAGTTCATTTTCCTCACTGCAATATGTGCAAAATAGAACCAATAAATTCATTGCAAAACTAGGGAGAGGTGTCAAACTGTGCACTAGCACATGAAACACCTTTATTTTTATTTTTACTATAATACCCCAGCAGACATTTTGAACTAGTTTCATTCCATCACACAAGATTATGTAATGCCCTAGTTACTACAAATTAAGAGAGCCATTGTTATTTTAGTCCTAAGTAGCTTTACAAATACTTAAGACAGAGTATTAAGACAGTTCTCTTTTACCTCTGACATAAAATATGTTCCGTAATTTAAGAAGAAGCTATAACATTGTTTCATGAATTCACATCACCCAACCCTCCAACTGGCATCCAAAAGAACTGAAATAATGTGACAAGACATTTATCAGTTACTCCAAAAATAGGGCAGGCAAAATAAGGTCCAAAACCAAATTATTCAGATTTGGAACAATTCCTTCTGATACTTCAGAATTAAATCCGTCTTTATAAACAAAAGTAACTGAACAAAAATCCAACCTAGGGCTCATCCTCATACTAAAGCCTGTCATCTAGTGAGACTGAACATAAATCACAAATCCAGTGTGCTGGTTTTGCCATTAGTTCCACACAGGCATTTCCTTAATTTGTACTGCTTCACGCCACCTTGTACAACTGAAATGGTTTCCACAGCAAGGTACAACATCAGAACTATCAAAACATCTTTAAAATTATGAGTAGAAATTTTTAACACAGAAATCATTTGTTTGCCCATTAAAACTCCCAACATTTAATTGTTCCCATATACTTGAAATATCTTTCAGTTTTGGTAAGAGGCTTATTTTTGTATTTCCTAAATAAAGGAGAAAAAACTCTGATCAAAGTAGAACTGCCCCAGTATGTGCAACATTTACCAAACTCAAGCATACACTTCCTCAATTTTCTTTAAGAATTAACATTTTTCTTTACAATAAGATTAATGGTTTTGTATAAAGTACTCTCTCTACAGGTATCTTCTGTAGAAGAACTAACATGTAAACTTTTCAGAAGAAAATACCATCTTCCTGTTAGCTTCAATATCAAAGAATCAAACTTCAAATTTAAAGAGAGAAATGAGCATTTCTCAAGCATGATTCTATTACACGATTCTATTCTGTTTTTTAAGGCTCAGTAAATGTTGCATCAGTGCAACTCTAAATTGGCGAGGGCACTGAAATTAGCAAGAACTACCCACTGTTTACTTAAAAACTTATTTGACAGCAGTAACCCAACTTGAATTTTGAAGGAGACAATGGCACACTACCTGAATCGTTGCGGAGGTATGATGACATTGCTGGGATGAGGCAAGACTGACTGAGTAGCTCTAGGAGAACGGATGGAAGAGCGCTGCTGTTTTGTGCTCTCCCCTCATGGCTAGTTTGGGTTTCTTCATTCGATGTACTTCCTGCAGGATTTATGTAACTGGCAAGAACCTGAAACACACCAAAATATTTAATCAAAACTGATCTCTTTCAGTTAAAAGAACTTTGAGTTTCCTCCCTTAAGGAAGAAGCCTTTAACACTTCACTAGCTGTTTTGCTAATTCAGTACTGGCATTTATTACAGCAGTCCCAAAGATACCTCAGAAGAAATTCTATACAGTTATTAAATTTGAACGTTGGCTAATGATAAAATTAAATAACCGATTATAATTCTGAATGATTTCAGGATATCAACTAATACAAATTTTGACAAATCTGCTGGAGTTACTGAAAGAAAGAGTTTGCCAGCTCAGACCACTGAGACATGCAGCTGACCAGTCCCTTTTACTTTAGAGCACCAAGAACACCAACTGCCTGTCCCAAGGGTGGTTCTGGCTGGGCTCACAGATGTGAGCCATGTGCTGTAGGCATACAACCTAACACATTTCCATGGGTCTGATTTGTGCAGCTGTACTCCGAAACTAAGAAACTTTGAGGCTTGAAAAGCTGTATTACTTGAAGTCTCAGGGACTTTATTCACCCTTTTAGCCTCTTTTCTTTCATTCTCACTTTCTGTTCTAACCCCATTACCCCATTATATTGCTGCAGCATCTTGCCAGCACTCCACACAACAGAATTTTTCTAAATCCTTTTATAGAAGGGACCAAGAAAACTCTGCTGTACAACTGACTGACATATTCAGCAAAAAGCTGAAGAGTTTTCTACTGCTGACTGCCCTAAGCAAATGCCTCCTTACTTCATGACTTGACACAGTTACAGCTAAACCTCTGCCTGACATATTACAAAATACTGCCAAGAAGCTTCGTTGAGAGTAATTCAGGTGCAATTTCCCCTTTCTTGCTTAGGAAATGGTTTCAGATTTTATTTGTCATGCTTTTGCAAGGGATGTGATACTTGTGCCATGTAATCTATATTGACTGAAATAACCGATTGCATCAAAATAATATCTTCACCAATCAAGGTATGGGCTTTCTTGGAATTTCATCTCCTTTGTGCTCTACCTCAGTGAGGTTAGCTAATGCATTTGAGTTGATGGTTCTGTGAATTAAATTTTTGATGACTACATACAATCTTATATTCCCTACACTGATCCAAGATAACAGAGATTGGTAGCATTTCACAATGGACTTAAAAGTCTCATTATGCAGGATTTTCTTCTCCTCAGCATGAGGCATTTGGAAGACATCAGAGTTTTACTGAAATCTGGATGTTTACTGGAGATTTATTATTGTCATGTAATTGACACAGTCAAGATTTCATAGTATCTCTGAGTGAGATTTTGCCTCAGCCTCTCTCGAAATATGATCTATATAATTTTTCATAAAGACAGATGATAGTAAATATTTTTCCCAAAATATCATAATTACTCTGCTATTTGACTGACAAAACTCCAGTCCTAATGCTTCAAGTGCTTATCGTTAATCAAAAATTCATTGTTACACACCTGTAGAAGGCAGGTCACATGCTCTTCTTCTAGCCTTTGCTTGGTCAAAGCCTGTTCAACATCCCATCCTGAAGCTGTGGAGCCTGTTCCAAAGCCTGTACCCTTAGCCCAGTACAACTGCTGTTCTTCTGATGATGCACTATTATGTGTACTTGACACCTGTGGCTAAGATTAAAAAAAAAAAAAGGTAACAATTATTTCATGTTTTCATCTTAGGAACATTGTCTTGAAAAAGCCTTTGTTCTGCAAAAGCATGTAATCCCAACTTATTAACTTGATAAAGATATCATCGGCATCCAGTGAAATTCAAAGCTTTGGATAGGAAAGACTGCCACATACCTGGAGTTCTAGTACAGGTCAGCACAAAATTCTTGGAAGGGATTCTTCAATTTGACTAGAACTGTAAGCCCATTTTTGTTCTCTTTTAAGATACTATCCCTGCTTATATGATGAAAGGTATTTTAATACCTTTAATCAATATCCCGCTAAACATCGTAGCTCTGTAATTATTACTGGTTAACATCTAGTCAAGTTTAATAACATGAGATGAAGAAGACGGGACTGGAAATGTTCTCAAGAGCACATAACTGAAATATTAAGATGTTCAAGCATTTGCTGATTTTGAATAAATACTCCAAAACAGCAAGAGGAATAAGCTACCTGTATAGCTCTGACACATGATGTTCGAGTCACTAAAATACACACTATTTCCTCTCTAGATAAGAGGTGGGAAATATCTTGTCCTTAAAATGTTCTCAGAGATAGCATTTTTCCAACACTGCTTGTACAGCTTTTCCCAATGGTCTATCTCAGTGCATTTTACTAACATAAATCCAATATTATATTGCTTAGACCTTAGGAAACTATTTAAGAACTTATGCTAATTCTTATAGTTTTTTACCAGGACTTTGGTGAAAAAGATGCAGAAAAAACTCTGATAAGCATTTTTTTTACTAATGCTTTCCAATTTGTATATTTAACACCCTAAACAAGTGACTTGATACTTTCATTACTTGGTGACAATTAGCTGGAAACCAGGTCATGTGAGTAGGTGCCCAACTTATTTTGCAATATTTGATTTATGGCTCTGAAAAGTTTCATTTTCTGTTCAGATCTTCTTCAGTGACTTTGCTAAAGATTACACTTGAAGGAAAAGAAATGATGTATGAACAGACTGCAATGGTAAAAGAAGTTATCGCCTGTGAAGTACCATAGTGACAGTAGTCTGGAATAATCTTCTAACTTTTACACTGGGAATGTAATGCATCTTGGTGATGAAAAAGCTGTGCGGTTATTCTCATGCAGACATTACTCATTACGTCACTCATGAACATACTGTGTCTTTAACACTCAAGAGGACTGTCATGAGCACTGAATTAAAGCACTTACGGGAGAACCTGGCCACAGAAATACAAGCCTCAGTGCAGCCCTGATGGATCTCTAGTTTCAAGTTACCATCTATCACTTGAGAGATATGAATTACAAAAAGGCAAGCTATTTCAAGGTTCATGGTAGAATTAAAGAAGACATAAGAATTAATGGTTGCCCTTTCCCTCCGAACGCGCAAAAATGCTAAGGTGTTAATGTATCAGCAGCTTGATATCCCATTAGAAGCAGAATCTCTCAACTTCCCCTTAAATTTGATTAGCCATTAAAGTGAATTATTCTCAGACACAGCTTCGTATCTTGCTTGTTCAACCTTTCATCAGTATCAGAGCTGCTAAAATAGAGACAGGCCTATATTTTGCAGCTACTTAGCCCTATTCAGCCACCAGGAACTGCTGCCTGCAAGCCTCTGCCAAAACAGTGCTAAAGAGGGCAAGCCATTAAGGTTTTTTTAAACACTTTTATAGACAATTGGTATGTAAACAGAAATGGCAACTCACAATCTTAAAAAAAAAATAACCAAGGGATATATGTTCCAAATAGAGGGTGGTATGATATGGGAAGTACCTTGAAAAACTTTAATTTTGGAAATTCACTTGTGATCTTGAACGCTCTGAAAATTTTTGTCTTTATATCTCATTTCCCTATCAGTGCAAAGTGTGCAACAAAAATCACTGCATTAATTCAGTAATTTTCACAACTCATTTATGTTTGTGAAGCATTCAAAAGGAAATAATTTGCAACCAGTAGAGTTTAGATGACGAATATAGGCAATGAGGTTATGCTATCTAATGGGGATTAAAGAACCACCATCCATTGAACATTATGCCTCTCATGCACCAAAAAAGAATGTCCTGTGAAAGAAAGTGATTACATCTTAAATGTCTCAAGACAAGGTTTCTTCGTTGATTATATTTCATGATTACCATGTTTATTTGCAACATGCACGGACAATTACTTGATCGAGTACTTTATAACTATCTTTGTTCTTCAGTCAAATGCCAAGTCTGCAGAAATTAGCCTATAATGAAAGCAATGAGATTATTTTCTTATTTATAGTTAGAACTCTTACTACTTCTCAGTGGCACATAGTCTGCTGACAAGCGTACCTCTGCTTGGTTGGGACTAGAGTTGGGCACCCTTGGTGCGTGGTGGCTTAGAGCAGACAGACAAGCAAGGATAAGGTGTATAGCCCCAATCTCCAGTGCCATCCGCCTAAGCAATACTCCATCATCAGTAGTCAGAGGTGTAGTGCTGAACAAACTGCGCAACACATGGAAGGGCAGAGTTGGAAGCACGTTTGCTGAAGGAGACTGCAGGATATGACCTAGGTTGAAGAAGAAAAACATCAAAACCACACTTCCTTTCAGTAGTTCAATACAGCCTATTAATGTCTGCAATAGTTTATGAACATACAGAAATCTACTAGGAACTTAAGCATTCACATATATCAAGCTATCTAATACTAGGTTTCTCTTCACAAAAAAAATTCATAACAAGGAGAGTGTGGAAGAAAAAATGTTTCTTAATTGTATTCATGGATTTGGTTAAGAACCAAATTTAAAAAATCTGATTCACCATTTCTAGGGAGAAAACCGGTTTGGAAGGTGGTTCAAAATAATTTGATACATATATATTTTCTTTTTTAAACATTCCAAATACAGCAAATTAAAGAATGCTCGTGATCAGCTGATACAGCTCAGCTGACAAGGAGTTGCAGTTTTTCATGACATTGGATTCTTTCTTGTATTTACGTGCCCAAAGTGGGAATTAACTCACTGACACAGACCAAGCAGTGATGCTATTCAAGTTGATTATGTGGCAAAATACTAATGTAATTTTAATTAGATGAGTTGTGTGTTTGAATTTTGTACTAGAATTATTTAAAATTTTTAACCCCTTTGCATTATGAGCAAAAATTACTTCTTTTAAAAGCCACATTTCAAATAATGGAGGGACCTATTAATGGAACATACTCAGATTTGGGAAACTGTCTTGATTTTTTCCAGTATTTAAGAATACATTCCACATCCCCCAGGGCATATGTAAATAGAGACAGTTGACAAATGCAAATGCTTCAACTACTAAAAATACTTCTAATAGCCAACTCCATTCAGAAGTTTGCCTGTAATTTTACATATATTATTTTCTCCCTCACTCTTAGAGTTTATTAGCTACATCATCATCCAAATGTCTAAACTGAAATACATTACAAATATGTAAAAGATAAATAAAAAGGTAGGGTAAAAGAGGGGAGAGTAAATGAGGCTCTTATTTTTTCAGCTGGTCTCATGAGGTACATGTTGCACATCACTCTACAGACTGCTAAATAGACATTAAGTTCACGTGACTGTGGCCTAGAAAAAACAGCACTCTTTTCAAAGTCATAATCATGGAATCATGTAGGTTGGAAAAGACTCTTGACACATCATCAAGTTCAACTGTAAACCTAACACTGCCTGATTCCATCACAAAGCCATGTCCAATGAAAGGAAGTGTCTCAAACATACTAAAACATAATTCATACACACTCTTCCAGTTTTTCAAAACAGTAAGAAACAGAAATATCAGAACTATACGCAGAGTTGCAGGTTCAGTTGCAAAGATACCGACTACTCTTTTTCCAAAACAGTATTATTAAACAGTTTATTCTACATCTGTTGTAGCAATGCTCCTATCCATATGTTTCTCCATTTGGTTGCAGAATTATAGGATGTTTGCTCAATTAACTGAGGATATCTGGCTACTCAGATAGTTTTGTCTGAAGGCAGTCATTTCGACAGTGTCATTGTAAGTTTAATCAGCGGTTATTTTACAATTAGTCTGACGTCTAGATGAGAACACTTGAGTACTGATGATTGTGATACAACTTTGCCAGAAAGAATTTAATATTTAGAAACGACAGACCATCCACACAGTTCTGCACAAACCAATTCTAACTTCCTGCTAAAGGCAATAGGGTGTAAATAAATCTAAGTAAAACGATCTAGCTGTGGTCTACAAAAAAAGGTAATAATTTGCAGCACATACTTCCTTCACCATCATCTGTAACTCCCAACACCAATCTCAACAGACACTGAGCATGTTTCCGTTCTTTTAGCAGCACCTCAGCATAGCCCGGGAGACGAAGAAATAAACCAAAGGCAGCCAAAGAATGCGCAGGTATAGGAGACATAGTCTGAACTGTTGACTTGATCGGTGGGGGCTCTGCAGCAATTGTTTCTGGTGCTTCATACACCAATTCCCCTGACTGTTCAATGGTAACCCATTCAAACTGATCACTGTCCTTCTGCTTTTCCTGCGTGGCCGATGTAACCACTGGAGTGCTCACCTTAACCAACAGAAACAACAAAGAAATTCAGCAGTCATTCAGTTAAACACCTTAGCAAAAATTTATTGCAGTTAGGATCTAATGAGCATGCAATTTTAATATAGGACACAAGAAAGATGTCACATGAAATACACTACCATTTGCATATAGAAGGACCAGGCTGAAAAGGGCATGCTTGTTGCACCTTCCATACAGTGCTAGAAAGTCCTGCAAGCAAGTGCATTTTCCCAACCTAAAATCCTCAGTTAAAGTGTGTTGCTTAAAACGTAGGAGAGACAAATGACACTGAAGTAAACAATGCAAAGATTAGTTTATATATCAGACTGCTATCAGACTGATAAATGGTCCTTTTATTTTCTTTCAATTTTAACATTAAACACTGATGGTGAACTCAAGTGTTTAATTTTTAATGTCATACTGTAAAAATGAAGAAAAATTCATTGTCAAGCTTTTAAAAACTAAGAATAAATTTGTATATCTTAGCAGTCTTATAGCAACTCATGTGATCCTTTCAATTGATTTGGCAGGCTTTATTACTATTGTACTCTAACAGAACAGTCTGTTTTATGACCTGAGGACTATGCAATCAGGCACTATGATGGGAATCAGAGTTTAAGGGGGTAACAGTTGTACAGTGCCCCAGGACACAGCCAAATAATTTTAAGGAAGGTATGACACTGAGGTCCCTCTCATAATTAAACATTATAGAAGTTTCAGGCTTTCATGCTATTCAGATAAACTGATTCAATCATATTTAAAATCTTAGTATGTATCACCAGACTGATCTAAACTGGAAAAGATTTATCTGAAAGGCCCTTGCAGAATTTGTTCAGAATACCAAATTCCTAATTTAAAGTCAAAGCCATGTTTTGCTGCATTCATTCCAATCATCTACACATTAAGTGAATTAGAAGTACCAGTGACTTAGAGAAACATAAAAGTAAAATTAAAGTATTAAGGGTCTGGAGAAATCATCAGTATTCACTCTGAATATTCTATTTGGTATTATTATACTCAATTTGTTTTTATGGATCACAGAATTCTTATTCAGTATTTGAATCCAAACATACATCTCAAGCTAAGAAATTATGAAAAGATAATTTCCCAGGACTATAGAAAAAGAAGGAGAAAGAGGAATGAAACTTCTCATGGTCATACTTTGCCTTTCATCTGTTGCAGAATTCCATGTACCAGTTTTCTTTAATACAGAGTACATATTAACTCTCTTGGATTTCATAATACAGTAACTGTTTATGTAAACACATTTCCTTAACTTTTAATTTTTTAACTGCTTTGGAAGTAGACCTCTAAGACCTCTGCAAAACTATTTACAAAGGATGCATACTAATTACCCAGTCTCACTACAGTTCCTACTGCTGCCATAATTTTACAGACAGGGTACTGAACAGCACCCTTAATTCATGATTAATTCAGTTTCAAAGGGAATAAATATTCTTTCCTGTTAACAGTATTAGCCAAAAAATTCAAACATACAGTCAAATAGAATTCGAATAATTCACAGGTTATTTTTTCCCTTTTTAGCAAACACTGTGTACCTTGAACAACAGTCAAAGAGTAATTTCACCCTAATGCCACTGCTGACACTTTTGAAATGCCTATCAGTACCTCCAGAGAAATTCTCTATATAAGCATACAAATAAATAATGCATGTACTATTTATGAATATAAATAAAGATTACACAGTTATTTATTATTTATAATAATAAATCTAGAATAAAGTTACATAGTAGATACACAGAACTGAATTTAACTTAAACACAGAAAGGTACATTTACATGAGCAATTACATGATAAGCAAGTATACCTTTACAGTACATCAGCAACTTTATGTTGCTGTACCCTCCAAGATATTTTATGAGTTAGCAGAAGTGAGGCAAGCAGCAACCAATTCATGAGTATATCCCACAAGGACACGGCCAGACAAGCAGCCTATGGCATCTTCAGGGAAGTAACATGTATAGCTGGACTGGGCTTTGGAGTTACGCACTTGCTTATTTTGAAGCCGCTTCCCCAGGTAACTGAGATGTTAAACTGAACCATGGAGAAATATAAGGAAAATACTGTCCTTAAACAAACAAACAAAACACTCCCAACATGTTTTCTGACACTTATTTTTTTTCACTCACTTGCTGAATGACGTCGGGATAAAGCATAGGAAGTCTCTCTGCAATAAGAGCCAATCCACCCATGCCTGCAAACACTTGCAGTGGAGACTGAATGGGACACGTTTCAAGAAGTGAGTCATCTAGAACTGCATCCATACACTCATCCCCAGGACTGATAGCTTCATCTTCAGGGCAAGGTCCCAGTAAATCTGCATGCTCTACAAAAACACAGAGGTAAAAAAAAAGTAATACATCACCATCGATACTGTGTTTATTTCTTTGTTCTCACTTAAAAGTAGACTTCAAAAGTATTGGTTCCTTCACAAGAAAAACCTGAGCCAAGAACGTGAAGTGAATGAGTGCAAGAACATTAAAAGAAAATAAAAGTATTAGTGATACCTCTTGCCACTGACAGCAGATCCATGTATTCATCTCAAGTGTAAAAAAAAAAAGTGCCTAATAATTTAATAGAAGTTCAGAGGACCTTCATGTTTTCGCATGCAAATCAACTACTAAACCAAATCTCCTCTAATAATTTTTGAGGTTTATTCAAACAGTAATATATCTATTGTAGGTTTAGAATTTCAATAATCTGCAAAACAGAACAAAAATATTAATTGAAAAAGAATGGTCTCTCAATACTGCGAGAGATCTGTATATCCAGCCACTATACGGAGTCATGAAATACTTACTTTAGGCCAGATATCAAAAAAATCAGATTTTTTTTTTTTCAGCACTTGTTTCTTATCTTTTCTAGAAACAGATTATCAAGTGAACAGTTATTAAAAGGAGCCTCTGTCTTGAAATAGCTGAACGATTAACTTTGGAATTCATGCTGTGTCAGCAGGCTGATGATAAGCAGATCACAATTAGCTTAATTTCAAGGTCCCATTTCTCTAAGTCCTTGCCTAAAGGAATGATATAAAAATATTTCAAAACAGATTCCTGGGATAGAGCTCCTCCCCTCCCGTTCCCCAGCACCTGCCCAGTAAGTAGATAGCAAGAAATTGGCAGAAACATTATCAAGAAATAGACCACATTAGAAAACGTTAAAAATAATATTTTTAAAAGCTGGAGTTATAAGATCTGCTTAGATGGGCTTAAGAGAAATCACAATCTTTAAAGCAGCATTAGGTACCCAAAGATTTTGCAGAAAAAAATTTCACAGGCTTCTCTAACTCGTATGGTTTCAAACAACTCCTGTTTTACTTAATCTGCTCTGATTATCAGGACAAACACTTACTACAGAGAACTGGTATACATGTCAAGAAATAAAATACACTGTATCTATACAATCATATAATCATTGTCACGTACAACACTACAACAAGGAAAAGTGAAACCAGAACAACGTATTGGTGCATCTTATAGACATAATCTAGATAGGCAATGAATTTGTACTTTATCATGAAGTTTAGCACTTGTCTAGAAAAGAACGGCTCAGGAATCTCATTCAAGAAAATACAGAAAAGTGCTGTTTCTTATCAAGAAAATCAAAACAATTTTTGTCCAAAATAAAAACATTTTAAAAAGGAATATACCAAAAAAGTTAGAACACTCACCTTTTTCTGTGTGAAGACGTTTAAATGAGTCTGTTTTTGATAAGCTTGGATCTGAGATGACTTTGGAACCAAGTTTAACAGTCAAATCTATTGATCGATATCCTTGAGGGAGTTTACGGTCATACAGCAGAGTCAGAAGCTGAGCAAGTGTCATTTCAGCTGGTAATGGTTGACCTAAACAACAATGGCATCAAGTCAGAGAGGAAAATTCTGATTGGGTTCTTTTAACATACATATCCATGTGCTGTTCATTACTTGCACCACAGATGCCAAGTAGACTAAATATTATCTGGCTCCAAACCAAGGCCTCAAATTTACCATTTGTTCTCTTGCGAAAAGGGGTTCCATCAGTTTGGAACCAATCACTAGAAAGATCTATGCCAACACTACCTAAGGCAGCTCTGTGCTGAGAGACCAAGCACCTGGAATATTTAACAAATGGTTAAGGCTGTAATTTGATGTGCATTTTAAGTGGGTACTGGCTGTCCCCTCCTATTAAACATCACCTACTCATCACCTCTGAATTGTGAGGGCACAGAAGTGTGTGACCATAAGATAAAATGGCTGATGTGGAAAAAAGTGGAAAACAAAGAAACGTGCAATTCTTCTTCAGTCCTACTGGTCTCAAGCATAGCTCACTACTCCTGTATAAGGACACAACTCAGCAAGAAAAATGAAGGGCATTGGCAGGAATACTTTTCTCAGAAGCAATGTAGACTTGAAATGCACATGCAATACAGTCCAAACTGATTACTCAACTCCAGATTTTGCCCACTTCATTGATTATGAATATGTTCTTCCCTGAAATTACAAGTTACTCTGAAGGCAGAATAATTTTTCCTGACAACAAGTAGACTTACACATGAAATATTTTAGAGTTGGATCATGTAATAGCATGCCCATTTCATCCTGACTGTACTTAATTAAGTAACACAACGTCCAAGAGGTCTTTAGTAACAGCCTGTTTCTTCAATTGAATATAGTGTCTGAGAAATAAAAATTAAAAAGTGCCTTGCCATTGTGCAAGTTCATGCTCTTTTTGCCATCGCTGATTCTGCTTCGCGTGGCTTATTTTTTGGTAACAACTGTCGCACAAGACATGACCAGCCACATCATAAATACAGAATGTTCTACATTACCATCATCAGTCAACCTTTACCAGCTAGATACTGAAAACAGGCACTGGGTTTTAATCTTGTCTCCAAAACAGCAGTATCATAGAATGTCCTGAGTTGGAAGGGACTCATAACGATCAAAGTCCAACTCCTGCCCCTGCACAAGACAGCC
>VZRE01003719.1:0-33252 GCA_013396775.1 Cephalopterus ornatus | reverse complement strand
GAATCCAGCTGAACAAAGTGATGCTGTCTGTCATTCTTGTCTGCCAGCTCTAAACAGTTTTAAACATATTTAGAATGATAAGCATAAGACAGAACATCTGTCCAAGCTGCCCTCAAAGACCTGCCTGATTCTTAGCAATTCCTCCACTGCTAAATCATTTTTCATCTTGACTCTGCTTTCTAGGAAGGCAGCCCTGGAACAGGATCTAACAAGCTCTTCCTTGTCACCTCTGAGCCACAGCTCATTGATTAAAATGGTCTATAGCCTCCTCCTTTCTGCCATCCTCCTTCCCACACAGCCTTTAAAATTACCCCAGGAAAAATCTAAAGGAAGCTGAGTGGGTGCAGTGCTGTTCTGAGCGAGACTTGAATCCTAAACCCTAAAAAGGACTTAGCAGGATTAAATTTTCATTGCAACTTTGATGATTCTGCACTAAAATAAAAGAATTCCTTTAAGAATGTCTAGACCTGGAACTCAAAACTGCTGCTACTCCCTTACATACTGCATTATGGCTAACCTACTTGCTCCAGAGGGACAGAGAGACATCTCAGCAATTTTCCTCTTTGAAAGTTCCCATTTCTGCCATGAGTTTGTCTTCAAAGGAGAGAACATGTGTAAATAAAAAGGATGACAGTGAAAACATTGCTGACACTGCAAGAAGGGGCTAAAGGATGATATATAAAAAATATATTAAAATTTATATTTGAAATTTTGAAATCTAGCTCATTCACAGTAAGAACTGTAAAATAGGAACCTCAAGATGTCAAAACATAGATTTAAAGCTGTCTGTCCAAATTTTTTAAATACCTAATTATTTTGTACATTTGTCCATTTACAAGTACCTTATCCTTTGTATCATCTAGATTAGCTCCAGTATGTTAAATACTGAAAGTCAAGTGAGTCATAAAATACACCTTTTAATTTCCATAAAGAACACAGACAACAATTATTTCTACTTAGATATGCCTTTTTTCTGTATATTTATTTTTATTAATCAACATTCTAGTCAGCTGTGTTTGAAAGATTTTGAAAATATACCAAGTCAAAAGACAAGAACAACAGAATAAAATATTGACTGTGAAAATATAAACATAGAAATAGATTTAGTTTTATAATAGTTTCCATAATACGAGTATCAGAGAGTGGTTGAGATTCAATTCAACCAGGCTTGCATGGGCAGAGGATGGTACAAGCACACAAAATTTGTCTCCATTGGTAAGAAGGCCATGAAAGAAGTCCCAAAATTGCAATATTAAATGACTTCACAGAAAAAAAGACAGGTATTTTGATCAGGTCCCAAATAACCACTGATGACATATGCAGGCAATAGAAACAAAGCCTTATGTCTGCATTGGACTCTTATCTATGATTTAGATAATTTAGATTTGGGGGCACCAAAAGTCTTCCCCACCTGCCTAGTGACATCAAATGAGAGTGTGAAATAGTAAGTAGCTTGAAACTAAATGTCTCCATATGAAGATAACAGTTGAAGACACATGCCAAGAGTAAAATATGTTTCCTTATTGTGAGGTTTCACTCATCCCTAAATCCAAGATTTACTTTAATTCATGGGCAAAGTACTTGCATTAAATAAATGTGTGATAAATATCTCAAGGAGATACTATGTCAGCCTTCTGGGAGCCCAGGCACCACTATTTCCATGGATGTAATTCACTTCCAGGTGTCATGAGACAGATTTCCAGAAACATATTTTGGTAGGAGGCTTCTGGATGAGAATTTGAGAACACAGCTGTTGTTGCTGCCAGCCCAGCTGCCTGCTTTTGCATATACTCCCATGAACCACAGGAGGCTCACAAATACAGGTTTTGCAGCCAATGATCCACAGACAGATTGTTGGCGGTTTTGCAGCTACAAGGCAGAGAGACCACATGTAGGAATACAACAAAGATTACCGTTATTTTGGCATACAAGGGATTTTCAGACTTGTATGAGAATCCAAGCAGAATTTACCTGCTTTTTAGTTGGTGCACAAGTACTTACCCTTCCTAGACACAAAACATAAAATGGTCAGACAGACTCTGTTCTCTTCAACCCCTAACTCATTTCTGGATCTTTTCCAGAGTATTGTTGTTTAGACATGGACCATACTTCATACATTGACCACAAAGGAGAAGGCTGGAAGACTAAAGTTGTATTGCATAGATCAAATTAAGAGAAAAACACCCTATGTTAAAGCCACTTGTAATCATACCAGACTGTTGGATCCCAAAATATAATATCTGCAGAGAGAGATTTGAGTGATCTTTGCAAAAGGCCATGGGCAACAGAAGCTGGGAAAATCCCCCCTCATTGACCTCATCCCTGTGGATTTTTTCCTGCAGCAGGATGTGAAGAGACTCCTTGCATGATGTTATCACATACCCTGCCCAAGCCAAAGCTCAGCACCCTGATCTCACCAAACCTCTGCAGAAGACCTATTGTACCTTATCTCTCCCTTTGTGTTCCCTGAATCCTTGCATTCTGTAGACTGGAATACCTGTTGCCCCCTGTAAAATCCCCTAAGTGTTTTTTTTTCCCTGTGAGGTGATTGTTAAGACCCCAGATTTAGTAATCTTGATTTTTCCCTTATATCATCCCCTGAAACCCCCTGTTTGTAATAAATTGTAATAGTTACAACCTCCTGTTGAATATGTAGACCCTAGACCCTTTAAATATGAACCTGTAAGTCCAATAAAGGATTCCAGTTTCTTGCCTCCCTGGGATCATCTTAGCTTTACTGACCTCCACACCAAACATTTTCTATTTTCATCTGACACTTGGGCTTAGGAACCAAGAGACTGAGTGTTATTATCTACAGATCATCTATATCCTAAGCATTGACAGAGGGTTATGAGATAGTGGATCAGAATCTCACTGAATTATCGATAAGGGTTGTAACCAACTCACTTTAAGTGTGCGTGTATGCGTGCATGCGTGCATGTGTGTGTGCGCGTGTGTGTGCGCGTGCGTGCGTGCGTGTGTGTGTGTGTGTAGAAGAGCTGGGCCTAGCCCTGCAGGTATGTAGTAAGGCTGCCTTATTACAGTCTCTTTGTTCCAGCTTGCACCCTGTGAACCATCGAATCTTGTTGGTAACTATCTTTTCTTTCCTCTCTCTCCTTGTCTCTTTCTTCTTTCTTTCTTTACTCTTTTAAGCTGTTTTCTTCTCTTACTCTCTTCCTTCTCTTGTGGGTAACTTCAAACCAACGAATTGTGTTTTACTAAAGCTGGTATGTTGACTGTTTGTAGTGGGTGTTTTTTGTAGAATGGGTCTTTGTGCTGGCTGTTTTATTAAGATGCTTTTCTTCAGCTATGTGTTACCTGTTATATGTAAAAAATTATGCCAAAATGTCTTATTTCTCACCTAATTAAAAAGAATTTCTCTTAGAGAAAAATGTGTCATTTTTCTCTGGATATGAATTCAAGGTTATTATTAAACAAAAGGCTTTTAAAAAGTCTTAACATAAATGTAACCTCTCTGGGCAGCTTATGGCTTAAAATACGGAGTGTAACAAGGGTCACCTATGTTTATAGCTTAGGTGAGATCTTGGTAAAGGACAGAATTTATAGACATGACAAAACTGCACCTTACAGTTGTGCCTTCATCATTAGACTGGAACATCATTACTGAAGAGGAGCAATACAGATGCTTGAGTCAGAACATGATTAAAAATCAAAATAGTAAATATTCTGACTAAATAAATACCTTAGAAAAGCATTTTTATTTTTGAAATCTACAGTGGCAAATCAGGGAAACCTATTTATGCACTTGATCTGCAGTTGTCTTCATTTCAAATGTAATTTAATTACTGACAGTAGTGCTCATAGAAAGAATTGATTTCAAGGTATGAAAATGTAGATGTCAATCTTACTTTAACTTTTTCTTTTAGAGAACCTAAAGAAAGTGCTGTTATTTCCCTGATATATTCATAGTTTCAGTACTGACAGTTTAAGAAACTTGCTTGTTATGTTCTGTTACCAGACAACAGCAGCAACAGGAGAAAAGTGTATGAAATCAAACTCTCACTCTGATATTGGTTAGTGCCTCAGTTATCTATCAAGAATTTAGCATGCTGACTGATGGAAAATGAGATTCAACTGCTTGGTATTGATAGTAATAGGCTTTACATTAGTAATAAGAGAGAGATATGTGTTTTTTGATCAAACTATTAAGTTATGGCTTTGAACAATATGACATGTTTCCCTAAGTTACTGGTGAGGCATTTTAAAAGATTATATTTGAAATAGAGCTTCGAATGGTATGGTAATTTTACCGTATGAATACCAGTGTTTATTGGCTGATTTTCTATTCTTTCTTATGTTTTTGTTACTATTAGACTACTAAAATATGCAGACTAATGAAATATGCATTTCATTTAGCTTATTTACTAATTATGTTATGTGCCACAAGTTACAGTTTTATATTTGTACACAGTATGCTTGCTGTAAGACGCCAGGCTCACCCAAGTAGCTCATCGAAGGGGTTTTACGCCAAAAAGATCTAAGGCCCCAAAAATCTGCCTGATGGATTTATTAAAAGGTCCTTAGGCTCTTCTATACCTTGAGGCTGTAAATGGAAAAAACGTGATGACATTTTCAGGAGGTCAAAATAACATGCTTTTACTGGCAAACTTTGTAAAATAAGGGAACTTGACAAAAGTTTAAAGCAAACATTTAATCAACATAAAGCTTTTCACAAAGCATTAACTCAGCAAGTTCTCACCCATCCGGGTTTAAGTTACCCAAATATCAAGAAAAGGAAATTAAGAGGAGAAGAAGAAGTAACAGAAGAGAGAAAGAGAGAAAGAGAGAAGTATAACTACTGCCTTAGATCCAGTGTAGAACCAGCTAACAAAAATCCAAGGACAACAGGGCCACAACAACATGGAGGCCATATTAAATCAACATAGTATTGATTTAACTTGCCCTGTCCTGCTGTGGCCATCCCCCCAGGTGGGGCTTCCACTTTCTCAACCGTGTGGGATCTGGATTCGAAACTCCATGGGGTGTGATGTGGCATTTCAGGTGAGCCAATGACCCATTTCACCTTGTAAGAACCCAATCTGCCCCCTCCCACACACACATAGCTCTTTTCAGCCAGTAACAAGCTTTTTTCAGTCTCTCACACTTGCACATGCATGATTTTATATGTACTTACAATTACTATACGTTATATACAGATTGTAATTCAATAACGTATGCATATAGTTTTAGTTCTATTTATTAGTTATGCACACACTAGCAAATAGTTGGGGAAAAAAACTCAAAACAAACAAAAAAAAAGAAAATCCAGGTTGATCAGTTGATCTCCCTGTCAAAGAACTACAATAAATAAAATGAAATAAAATGGTATATGAATCAAAAAGGAAGAAATAAAAGCATAATAAATGTAAAGCTCAAACCTTTAAAACTCCTCCCCATTCAGTCTATACTAGACCATTTCTCAAAGTTTGCCTTGAACTATTTCTTCAGGGAAAAGCACTTACATGTATGTTGCAGTTAATCATTTAAGTTCTATGAAGAGCAAATGATCTAAGTTACAGCAACGGTGACAGTTCCATATTCTCCTGTTTTTAAAGTTTATCAAATGTTTTAAATAATAAAAATTTTTTTGCTACAAGTTCTCCAGTTAGTTATAATACCTAATTACAAAGCATCTTACAGAAGATGCTCTTCATTTGTGCAAAATGTGTTCTGTAGCATGCTAACAACTGTTGGACAAGATTTATGTCTGCCACACAATTTCATCAAGCAATGCTGCAGGCAAGGAAATTTATGCTGACATAAAAAACCACAAAACTTTTTCGTGATGTGACTCAAGGAAATATGTTTTCAAATTTCTTTTAAGTTAAAATGCAAAATTTATTTAGATATAAAATCACACACACACACAGACAGATTAATTTCAACTGTATACATGTACCTATGCACATATGTGTGTCTGTATGCACTTTACCACATAAGTTTGTGAACAAAAGCTTTAAGTCTATATTGATGCTAGAATGACTGACTTGCAGCTTGCTTTTAGATAAGCTACAGCATCCAGATTATGCAGACTTCATATACCTCAGTTCCCTCATGTGTAGAAATCTTACCTTCCTTGTGCAGTGTTGTGAAGTCGATTAAGCACTTGTGACCTTCTGATAAGCATAAGAATTTTTAAAAGATAAATATTTGCAACTGTGAGGCACATAGTTTTTCTCTAGCTAATAAAATAATACCAGAATTATGTTAATAGTGTAACAGTAATAATGAGTTTATTAGAATTCTGTTCAGGTAGATTTAAAGTGAAGGAATTTTTCTACAAGTGGAGGTGAACTGTATTTCAAAGCAGTTACTCCACAGTGAATGACATAAAATGGATTACATATTTTAAGACTTGAAAAAGAAATAGCATTTTCAGCAAGCATTCTCCGAGGCAAAGACCTCTTTTTAGTGAACGTGAGTGGGAAAGATAGTCTGTAGGTTGTTCCTGTTTTTATTTTTCAGCTTCTGTATTACACTACGTGATTAATATGTAACTAATCAGAACTGCTGTTTGAGACAAAAACAGGCCAGGTATGCTGTTGGTCTGTTCTAATGTAGCAAAGTCTACATTCCTATGAAATTAAGAAAGTGAAGAAAAACTTCAAGATACTGGAAACATAACTTACAGCGAAGCAAATAGAGCTAGCAATACAGTAAACTATTCTAAGGGTGAACAAAACAGAGTGAAGCTATTTAAAAATAGCCACTGGTATGACTTTGAAACACAGAACTGGTTATAACAACAATGGCAACCATATTTTTCTTAACATCACTGGCAGTAATAGCATATCTGTTAAACTGCATGTGGCCAAATGTCCAAACCAAGCCGCACAATCACACTGAGATTAGTGAAGCAAGCAGAATACTCTCCCTTGTTCTTTGGCTACCAACATAATTTCTTTTTCTTTCTGAAGAACCTCATGTGATTTTACAGGATTTTGATTGTTAAAACTTTTTTTTTTCCTCCCAGCTGCTACTCAAAGTGTTAAGACCAACACCCTTTTTAAGGCACATGGTTTAATGAAGATTAAGTGTGAAGTTTCTTAGGAAATTCCAATCTAAGTGTTCAGATTTTATTTTTTTTCACTACTTCCAACAAAATTGCTTTTTAAAATACCTTTTATAAAAACTAACTAGGGTATATTTCCCAAATCAGTCTGTTAGTCCTACTCCTCATGGGTGGCATGGCCATAGGGATAATACATCAAAGGCCTGTGTTCTAAAACTATTTAGTCACATATGATTTGTCAAATCAGATGACAGTTGTGAAGTTTAGGTGAAAGAGAGATAATGCCATCATGTCAGAGAAGACAAAAGGTAGAAAAAGTGTTAACCAAGTAAACTACTTCTGCCTTCAGAATGGGTAGAATCTGTAGGTTTACAAATGTTGCAGAACATAATGCTGCCACTATTGAGTTCGATTGTTCTTGGATTCTCAAGATTATTTTGAACTGATCCAGTGATAGCAATGTGGAAAAAGACAAAAAGGTCAGTCTTATCTAAATAGTGTAGATCAGACATTACTTTTTAACACAGTTCAAAACAGGGAAAACTCTTGTCTTGAAAATAATTTCTGTAACAAGAAATTTTTGTTCTTGAGCCATGGTCTACCAAAGAGTCTGCATTTTGTTTGCTCATAAATGTGTTTTGCAAATCTTTAAACAAGAGGTACACAATTGGCTTTTAACAAGCTCTGTAAAAATCTACTGACCTTAGTGTTTTTTTCCACTTATGAAAGCAGACATATTTCCTGATTTGTGGTAGGTAATAAGACATTTTGACCTCTCCAAGACTCTGATCAATTTGATACATCTGTCTCTTTAGCTTTGTTCCACTATTTTTAGTGCTATGTCACTCTCCTTCCCTGACTTTCTTCTAGAACTCAGTCAATAAAAATCTTAAGAAATGAAAGTCTGTCTTTTTCAGAAGATGGCCTTTCTACCACTGAGGAGTCTGATTGTGAGACTGTTACGTGATTCTACCTCATTCTTTTTAAGAGATTGTACTGCTTTCAATTTCTCCTCTGAAAGAAAGCTGTTGCTTTCTGTGCAAATCATATACTCTTATTGAGGTCAAGAGAAACAAAAAGCATGAAAAAATATCTATCAGCTAAAGCATTTATATTGAAAAATTGGAATGCAGACTGCCTGAATCATTCACCATGTTCTAGATGAAAATCCTGTTCATGGAGAACACTCCTCTCACAGTTTTCTAAAAAGCACTCCTTATCATTGTAAAATGATAAGAAGTAAAATTAATTAAAGCAATTCTCAGTATAATGAATGTTGTCTGTGCAGTTACACATTTTAAGAGCCACACTGTCTGCTTGATTTCCATAAATTTCTTTCCAAATACTCTGCAATTATTTATGAATTTTGTATGACTAACTTGATCTCCTTCTATGACACAGATTGGAACTAGATGATCTTTAGCTTCCTTCCAGTCCAAACTATTCTGTGATTCTGTGAGGATTCTATGACTGACAAACCAGATGACACACTCAGGTGGATATTATCTACCTGAAAATAAGTAAAGTCTTTTGCAGCATTTACCTCAGAATTTTCCACAGCATTCTCCTGGAGAAACTGGCTGATCATAGCTTGGACAGGTGCACTGATTAAAAAATTGGCTGGATGTCTGGGCCCAGAGAGCAGTGGTGAATGGGATTACATGCTGCTGGAGGCTGGACACCAATGGTGTTCCTTGCATCTCTGTACTCAGTCTGATCCTGTTTAATATCTTTATCAACAACCTGGACAAGGGAATTGAGGCCACCCTCAGTAAGACGACTCACCGATGACACAAACAGGTATGAGAGTATTGATCTTCTGGAGGGCTGGAAGACTCTACAGTGGGATCTGTTCAGACTGGATCGATGGGCTGAGGCTAAAAAGGTATGAGGTTAGATAAGTTCAGTTAGGTGAAGCTGGTGAAGAGTTTAGAGAGTAAGTCCTGTGAGGAGCAGCAGAGGGAGATGCATTTTTTCAGCCTCGAGAAAAAGAGGCTCAGGGAGACTTTCTCACTCTCTAAAACTACCTAAGCAAGGTTGTAGCCAAGTAAGACCCTGTCCCTTGTCCCAGGTGACAAGCAACAGGACAGGAGGAAATTCTTCAAGTTGCACCACTGGAGGTTTAGATTGGATATTAGGAAAAATTTCTTCACTGAAAGGATTTTCAAGCACTGGAACAGGCTGCCTAGGGAGGTTCTTGAGTTGCTGTCCCTTAAGGTATTTAAAAGTTGTGTAGATGTGGCACTTAGGGACATGGTTTAGTGGTGGCTTTTGCAGTGTTAGGTTTACAGTTGGAGTCAGTGATCTTAGAGGTCTTTTCCAATCTAAGATTCAATGATTCTAATTACTTCTCAGTTTATGCTAACTCTGTGTCACTATTTCACAATAATACTGCAGCATCTGTGCTCCACAAACATCTCAATATCAGTTTATTTATAGATTTTACAGTCATTTGTATCTAGCTTTAGAACCCTGGAATATTTTGAGTTATTTAAGGCATGGATGTTTCATATTCTCCTCTGTCAGGAAAGAAGACTGAGGCTGAAAATGCAAGGTTGCCAAACTTCTGTTACACCTTTTGAGGGTACCACACTTGGAATAATTTGCTACCAATTTTCTTGTGTATCAGCCAAACCGCATTGCAAAATGGTCAGCAACTTCTATTGAAGTAATTCTTAGCTTTATACTTCCAGAATGAGCAACTTTGTAGAGACTAGGAAGTAGACTTTAGACGAGATCTGTATTATTTTACACTGGTGCATGTATTTTCCAAGTGTTTTCCTAACTAAAATGAATATATTCTTTCTTTCTTCTGAATTCTTGATAAAATTCTTTTATGTCAAATTCCATCTCAATTTTTGTTTGACAAATTTAATAATAACGAAGAGGAAAGTGAATGTCCATCTCTAAAACACCTTGAAAAGCATAGATTGGAAAATGTGCTTTATTTTGGTTTGTTTTAAGGTATACATTTATTTCTGTGTATTTTGTAAAAAAATTCTAAGTGAAGTTTGAGACCAAATAAGTTTTTTTTTTAAAGATAATAAATTTATAGTGTATCTATAAAACATAGAAATATATAGCCAAGAAACCGGTGGTGCCATGGGGATGTTGGATTAGTGGCAGGATTAGAGTGTGCCCTTCCTGCCTAATACTCATAACAAACACGAGAAAGTAAAATATCCCAGTAGTCTTCCGAAAAGCTAAGCAAACAGAGATCTGCATGGCTTGTGATCATTAAAAAACCACTGGCATTCCTCATAAGACTAAGCAAAGTTAGCTTTGGAAAAAATCCAATTTAGGTATTTGCAATATGTCCACATAAATTACTCCTGCACTCTAATGTTTTATATTTTTTTATTGTTATTTTGCAGGTTGATTTTTTTTTTATTTTTTTTTTTTCTGTAGTCAGGTGTCTTTAAGTAGCCACTATTCCATTTTCTATACGCAGTGCCTCATGCATTAATATTTTTTGGAAAGATTTCCAATTAAACATACTGTAAGAATGTAATATATTTCTCTTTATGAGGGAAATTAATGAGATATAATACCAGTCAACCAGAAGGCAAGACAATGAGTGAGGTCATTCAATTAAGCCATAATTTTATTAACTTCTCTGGGAATTTCACGTCAATAAATCATACAACCCAGTTAATTATTTCTCTGTCAATAATTTCACTTGGTGAGAGCTGCTATCAGCCCCTGTCAACAATCCACTGCCATCCGATTCTTAAAAAGGTTAAAGATAGAGACAGATTTACTCCTTCCTTTACTGTGTCTTTGTTTCTCATTTCTACTTGTTGATTTTCATTCCCTCTTTCCATTAAGGGGTTTTTTTGCCCCTGCACAGCACATTAGGAAAGTAAATCCTGTCAGTGAAACGGGCAGGTTCTGCCTGCAGTTCGGTGTCTGCAGAGAATGTGTGTTGCTGCCTAATAACTCAACCCCACCCAGCCTTTAGAAACTCAAAATGGAAAGTATCTCCTAGCATCCAACAAGTCTGCTGGCAAAATGGGATCCTGATCTGATGCCAGTAATCAACCAGCAAGACTGAATCTGCTGGCTAGGAGTTTGTCTTTCCTTCTCTAAGGTTCTTCAAAGATAGTTAATGGACTTGAACTCTGGCAGTTAGACTCTTTATCTGTTGTCTTGTCTGTCTCATCTCTCATTCTTGTTAATATGAGGAGATGCAGAAAGGAGCTTGGAAGGGCAGAGTGTTTACCTTTTCTTAATTGGTAGAATTTTTGTAAATATGCTACATTTGCTGTAACTGTGCTCCATGGAATTGTAATGGATTTGCAACTACACTAGTAATTTAATCTTCCTGGAATCATGAATATATATTTTATACCACAATCCACCCCAAACAGAATAGGAATAGAAGGTGTAGTTCTTAGCTTTCTTTTATGTTCACTTTTAATTAATAATTGTGTTCTATATGGATTTCACAGCAGCCAGTGTATAAAGTTTAGGCAAATCTAAACTGTCCAGTAGGAAAGGCCTGGCTTAAACACCTTTCTTTTCAGTAAATCATTAGTAATGTGATGTTCTTTTAAAACCATGTTTTGAAAAGAAGGCAAGAGACTATTTTTTTAATGCGCAAATTAATGAGTCAATGTTCTCAAGCTAAAGGAAAAACCCTTAAGCACTGTTCTTTAACCTTCTTCTGATGCAAGGTACAGATATATTAAGTGAGCAGAGGCAAGTGAATGGATGAAGTCGCAGTCAGGGACACCTTTAGTATTAAACAACCAGCAGGCATGAGGAACTTTTCTGCATAATCATTCAGTGGATGATATACAACTCCTTTCTCTCTGAAACATAGAGATATGTTTTCATTCTTTGCACTTCCACTGAAATACTGATATCCTCTGTGTATTGTGCAAGAGCTGGAGAAGAGATCATCTAGTTCAGACTGAAACTCATGATGATGCAAGTTCATCAGGGAATTGATTCAGACTGGATTGAAGCACTTACAGCACTTTCTCCCCAAAACAGCTTCCATCATATTTCCATAAGAATGTATGTAAAAACCAGTGACAGCTGAACCAGAGAAACAAACCACGTAGTAGTGCGCTCAAGCAGGTGGAATGTGTGGAGAAAGATATCCATTACCTGAGAGAATCAGCTGTGCTGGAGGTAATCTATAGGGATTCAAATATCCAGCAGATATTTGTAGATCCAATGAGATCCAGTGTACACAATCCGTGTGGTGGAAGTTTGTACAGAGCATGCCATCGTCATATACCAAGTCATCATCATTAATGTCAATGACGGAAAGAGAATAAACAGAGCTACCTGTACTATGAAGATCATCTCTTTTACTCCCTACTGACCTGTCTCTCGGCTGTGGAAAGACTGTCCAGGACTATAGATGGACTCAAAAGACTTGAGCAAGCTGCAGAGGAATGTCCCATGCATCTCCTACTCTCTCCTACTTCAGAAAGAAGGTACACACTGCAAGGTAACCTGTGATTTTACCTGTGTGACCATGAAGAAGACTTAAGGAAGTGGGATGGAAATCCCATCTCTGACCTAGCAGCATGGGTACGTGATTTGAAAGGAAGAACCACCATAGGGAATTCTCTGAGGATAAATGTTGCTCAAGTTTCCAGTGGGCCAGTTCTCCGAGAGAACAGAAGGGCTGATGTTACTTCCGATCCTCTTGAAGGGACCTCCAGTTCATATTTACAGTAAGTGATCTGAATGAAGTCACACCACCACTGAGTGCTGCTGTGCTGGACATGCTGGAACTTCGGTACAAACAATCCAAGACACAAAGTGGCGCCAGCTCCAACATTGCTAATGTCCTTTCCTTTTAGCAGCAGAGTGCAGGCCACAGTTTGCTTTCACTTGGAGGGGCAGTACACCTGGAACCAATTGCTGCACGGGTGGAAACACAGCCCCACTATTTGCCATGGTCTAATCCAGACTGCACTGGAAAAGAGTGACTCCTGAGCACTTGTAATACATTGATGACAAGAACGAGTTTGTGTTTTACAGGACTCTGTGTGGTGAGCAATCACGTGTGAATCTTTCACCTCTTTCTTGTTCAGTTTGTTATTGGTATCGTTGCTGCTACTGTTTGTCTTCTTATTTCATTGTTTCTAGTAAGTTGTTCTTATCTCAACCCACCATCTTTATTTTTTGTGCCTCCAGTGCTCCACTCCAGCCCCCCACAGCGAGAGGTGCAGAGGGAGAGAGGAGTGAGTGAGAGGTACATGGTTTGGAGTGTTTCAGTGGGAACACTAAATTGAAGAATACCATTCCGAAGCTGCTACAAAGATCCACAAAACAATTCACAACAGTTGCTCAAAAGACAATTTGATAAAAAATAATAATAAAATTTTACTTTGATCCTCCCATGACTACTTTTTTTTGGTAATTAATAGTAATTACTCTCTTGTATGTTTTTAATCTCTGCTTTTTAGACCTCATTTGGTAAGAGTTTTCTGTCAAGTATAAACAGTGTGTATTTGCATGTCTGAAACAAGTCTATAGTTCCTAAGTAAGCAGTAACACTATTGCTTATTATTTCTGTTAGAATACAGATATCTTACAAAAATGCAAAGTTTAACAAAATCTCTTTCTGACAATTGTAAGTATATGATTATCTAAGCAAATCCAAATGGTCACTTAAGTTATTTTTTTTTTCCACAATAAATGCCCTTACGTTGTGCATTACTGTAGGAATCCCAAATGTTTCATCAAAGATAGCACTGAGTGCCTGCCATATCAGAAAGAGTATGATAAATACTTAATCTTAACATTTTCATGCTTTTAGTTTTCTTATATCAGAAAGGATGGATCCATCATAAAACGTTTGAGGATTACCATATAAAATATATTAATGATGCTCTGAATCTGAGCTGTATTAACAAACTCTGTTCTTGTTAAAGGGAGCCAAATAGCATCAAGAAACAAGGAGAACAGAACAGGAGTTCTGAGAGGCTAATTAACCAAAGCCATGGAAAACCACAGTCACTTTGAGCCTGGCCCTTGTTTGCACATTACTCTTGTAAGAAAAAGTAAGTTACGGAAGTACTCATGTTTCTTGCAATCATTCATACTCAAAGAATTCAGGACCATAATAATTGTAGTGGACTTTTTCCTGCTAAATTAGTGGTATTAAATATATTAATTTTTATAGAATATTTTTACAGGTAGCCTCTGATTTATCCTCCATGAAATTCTGTAAAAGAGATTTTAAAAGAATCTCTTGGAAAAACCTCATTGTCCTTACTTTCCTCCAAAACAAGTGGGTACTAGACGACAGCAGATTTTCTAGAGAATTTAAAGAACTAGGAGGCTACTCTCTCTCTGTCAGAGCATTTCTGGTCCAGAAGTTATACAGATTAGGTAATATGACAGAGAATGGGTCTTTCACATGACTTCATACTGAACCAGTTTGTGTAATTTCATAAGAGAAAGTTGTCTGAGTTAGAAAATAACATATTGCTCAGATTTTTCATTTCAGTTTTACTTTGTTGTATGTTTTGTTTATTGAAAACTTTTCTAATAAATTCAAAAAGTGAAATATTTCAACCAAAAGCTGTGTAACATTTATGAGGAATTCTTCCGAATTACATAATTTTAAATGAAACACATTCAATACTAGGGGAAAAGAAAAAAAAAAAAAAGATTTAATGATGAAAATGTTGTTCTTCTAAAAAGTCCCTCACTTTTTGCTTTTCATAAACCTAATAATTTCCTGCATCTTTGAAATTTTCCTTTTGTCCCATCGTATGAAAAAAAGAGAAATGGAGATACTGGTCATCAACTTTATGTCACCCAAACTACCCACTTTAACTATTTTAAAGCAAAGCTGTTTGCTTCTATATCTTTCTAGGTCATGTTCTGATCTCAAAATTATTTCAAAGAAAATACATGTAGAGTCACTCAACTTTTTTTCTTCAAGCACCAAAAAAACCAAAAAAAAAGAGTGGATAGGTTAGGTGGGGCTAACTTTTAGAAAGATGTTTGTTTTTTATATTCATTTAAAATATATATTGGGGTTCTGGTTCTCTTCAATGTAATTTTTAAATATTTGGTGTTTCACTAATAGTTCATTTTCTGTGGGTAAGCTGCCTATGTATAAGATAATTATAATTATAGCTGTACTATTTTCAAGGGCACAGTTTACATCTTTTAGTGAAATACTTCAAGGGTTCTGTCACAAGAACGCACTTGGGATTCTGTAATATGGAAAAAGGGAAGAGAAATTTTAAGGGTTTTCTGAAACTCAGCAAATATGTGCCTTTTTTTCCTAATACTGTATTTTTATGCAAAATTTTGTTTGCTGTAAATAAGGAAATGAACAAAATATTAAGATCAGAATTCTGTTAATTGTTTGTGATTCATTTAATGTGTGACTGTACTGTAGGCAAGCCAAATTTTCTCTCATTTAAGCCATTATTGACTTAATGAATCGCATTGTTTTGAACAGGATTATTGTAGAGTTATAATTATGGAACAACACATGACTTGTCTTAGTCTTATAAATGACATTATGACAACTGCTTAAAATATTGTCACTTGTCTTGACTGGGGAAAAAACTCACTATTGAAGACAAATCATATTAAATCTATTCACACATTTTAAGAATATCTTCTTCTGTATTGTCTAAGCATATAACTTTGAAGGTTTAGATTGGATTCTAGGAGAAATTTCTTCTTGGAAAGGGTTGTCAGGCATTGGAACAAGATGCTTAGGGAAGTGGTTAAGTCACCATCCCTGGAGATATTTAAAAGAAGTGTAGACGTGGTGCTTGGGGGCATGGTTTAGTGGGCCTTCATAGTGTTAGGTTAATGGTTGGGCTCAATAATGATCTTAGGGGTCTTTTCCAACCTCAGCGATTCTATGAGTCTATGAATTTTTGAAAATATAGCTTCAGCAATGACAGGTTTTAACTCAATTGGACAACTGCATGATGCTTTCTCAAGGGTACTTGAATCATGGAAAGGTCTGGATTGGAAAGGACCTTAAAAATTATCTAGTTCCAACCCTTTCACCAAGGACAGCAACCCACTAGATCAGGTTGCTCAGGGCCCCATCCAACCTGGCCTTGAACACTTAGAGGAACGAGTCATGCACAACATCTTTGGGCAACCTGTTCCAGTGCTTTACTGCCCTCTGAGTAAATAATTTCTTCCTGACATCTAATCTAAATCTCTCCTTCTTTAGTTTAAAACTACTTCGTCTTGTCCTATTACTGTGAGCCTATGTAGAAAGATGCTCTCCACTTCTTTTAAAAGCTCCCTTTAAGTATGGAAGGCTGCAATAGGGTATCCCCAAAGGCTTCTCTGCTCCAGGCTGAACAAATCCAGCTCTCTCAACCTGTTTTCATTTTAGAAGTGCTTCAGCCCACTGATCGTCTTTGTAGGCCTCATCTGGACTAGCTCCAGCAGGTCCATGTTATTCCTATGTTGGAAGCCCCAGAGTGGGCAGTACTTCATGTGGGATCTCATGATAGCGTAGTAGAGGGGGAGAATCACCTTCCTGGACCTGCTGACCACATTACTTTTGATGCAGCTAGTGCGTGGTTGGCCTGGGTTGTGAGTGCACGTTGCTGGCTCATATCCAGCTTTTTGTCTGTGAGAACCCCCAAGTCCTTCTCGGCAGGACTGCTCTTGATGAGTTGTTCCAGTCCGTACTCATTGCAGGGATTGTCCAAACCCAGGCGCAGCACGTTGCATTTGGACTTGTTGAACTTCATGAGGTTCTCATGCGACCACTTCTCAAACACTTACAAGTCTCCTTGCATTTGCCTTGGTATTGCTTCCATGAGGACCTGCTCCATTAAGTTCTGATACATAGCCAAAAGTGGAAAATAAATGTTTTAAAAGGATAGTAAAGAACAAGTCTTTTCATAAACAGATATACTATGCACGTTGTACGTTTGTCGTTTTTTTCACTTTCACACTCCACCAATGTTTTTCTAGCTATAGTGCTTTGAACCATTTACCCTCTCCAGTTGTTTTAATTATATCCACCAAATGTGATGCATGTTTAATTGGATTTTAATAGGATGGTAAATTCTTGTTCGGCAGTAAGTTTAACAGGGATGTAATTTATTGTTGATAAAGTATGGGGTGCCAGATCCAGCTACTAAATAAGTACTAGAATTGCATTTAAAATCCATGTCCTGAATGTCATTTGTGTTCAGAAGTAAATGCATTTAAAGCAAAGTAGAAAATAGCTTTGTACACGCAGATAAGCAAGATAAGCAAGAAGCTGGTATTGAAGTGTTCAATATGTCCTAATTATGAAATCCACTTTTTTGGTTTTGGTAGAAAAATATGTTTTACTTAATCTTCACATGAATTCTGTACGGGACACAGAGTTTTCAGAGTACCTTCATGTCAACAAACACATGTTCTGAAAAAGAGTATCTGTCAGCACTGAGACACATAGACACATACAAAAAACTCAACACAAAACCACAAAGGAAAGAAAGGTTACTACAAAACTGAAGGCACAGACCAAACATGTGCAATAAATCACAGGACAGATCTAAGTATGTAGGGAAAGTGTCCTAAATCTCAGACCAAACCCTATCCATCAGGTGGTCTGTGTTCCAGAAAGCACAGATCCGAGTGCATTTGGTATTCTCTGGTTGATGAAGCTGTTAAAAAGACAATGTGAGCAACCAGGGTTCCTTTCAAACATTTCTTGGTGAAGATCATTCCCTTTCAGCATATAAGATTGAGATTCGGTAGCTTCATCTCACTTTGGAAAATGCCACAGTCATCAAACTGCACGTTTTCTGAAATATTCAGGGTGTGTTAATTTCTTCTGTTTACACTGGAACAAGGAACTGTACCTAGCTGTCTCATTACTGCAGAGCTAATGGTGGTACTCAGCATGATGACTCTTCCAGTGTGTAAGACTTTGAGGAAGTAGAAGTGCTCCAAACAAAAACTATTGACTTATTCTATAGTCCCATATATTCTAATTACTATGTCACATAGAAATGTTTCCAGACTTTTATAATTTGAAAATAACTAATTCAGAAGTGAAAGAAAGCATATTTGTAGTGACTTAGACAAATAAAAATGATTAGAATTTTGTCAAAAAACTCCCTAAGTCTAGGGACTGTATTCTGCTTCTAAAATACAGTGGGTAAAGAATTTCCTGGGAAACTGAACATCTTGATTATTTTGATTTGAATTGGATCAAAATTTAATATCAAAAGAACAGCATTCTCAGTGCGCCTAGTGAAAAAGAGGTCTAGAGCAATTATGAATGAGATTCTTTGTGCAAGACATATTTATGCATAATCAGATTTGGCTGCAATTTTCAAAAGTAATCAAGGGCCCTGGAGAACTGATTTCTGCAAAGGCACTTGAGCTTGTTATTTTGTAATTTGGAGAAAAAAAATTTCTTTATACCTTTGGGAATACAGGAACACAGATTTGGTAGAATCTTTGCCACTAGTACAGCATGTCAAGCCTGTGTTTTGGTCAAATAAATAAAAGATGAGCAAAGCCTGTCAATCCCATTTCAATCATGCTTTTGCTTATATTAGCACTGAGAACTTTCCAGTTTTTCACATCTGTATTTATAGGGCTTATATCATATCTTTTGAAAAATATGTCCGCACCATTATATGCATTAATGTTATCAAATTCACATTTTCCTGTTAAAGGTAGCAGTATGACATACCATCAAACCTTGGTTATTAGCTGTTTGTTGAATTTAAATAGGTTTGCAGTTGTGATTTTATATGAGAGAAAAACTATCCTTTTGTTCTTAAGATTGCTTTTCACTATCCTATGTCAATAACCCAACAGTAAAAGTTCAAGACTTTTCAGTATGGATAATGAGTTTACAGTTAAGCTTATGCTTTGATATTGCACTGAACTGCGGTCTTGAAGAGATACTTTGCATTCACAGAAACCATTCCTGGTGACTTTCTTTCTACTTCTGACATCTTTTGAAACATTTAATGTGGCATGCGCATTCTCTGGACCTTTTCCTGTACATAACATTTTTTTGTCCCTTGCAAATAAGACCTGTACAGTGCTTTCAGAGTAAATTATCAAGATTTATGAATCTGAAGGTGCTGAGCTGTTTCTCTGGATTTGAAAACAATGGCCTTAGGTATTCCTTAATAACAGAAGAATCTAGAAATCTCTGTTGAAGATTAACCATCTTCCATTCATTTTACAAACCTTTTTGATAAGAATTTGAGATTAAAATTACTCAATAGCCAGTTCTTAAAAAGGTGGTCCTTCATTTATGAGACCACAATTGCATAGAAACCTCAACTATTGCATCAAGATTTGTACTACTACTACAGTTGCAAAGACACTAAATGCTAACTAAGGAAAAAACTAAGAGCGTAGTCTCAGATAGGGACTGTATGCTATTAAACTTAGAGATGTGGATAAACTTTCCTGAAAGACAGTGGGAACAAAAACACTGTTTAAAGCATATTTTCTTTCAGCAACATTGTCAATGAATTATTAGAGAGAAAGAAAGTTGTCCTCTTTCCGCTGCCTGTGCTGGCTGGAATTCACTTCATTGGCACAAACATGACATTGCTAGTCATTACGTGGATCAAGAGAACACAACTTGGCAACATCAAAATTCACTACTCAGTCTCCACGTACTGCTTTGATTAAAGACTGTAGCCTCCGATGCCATCTGGAAAGGATGTGAGGGCTATATTCCCTGTTCTCAAACTGTGTATTAAATTGTGAATGTAGATCTGAGTCCCAACCTTTGCAAGTGAGCTCAGCTACATTACTTCAGACACCAAGGCCAGATCACTCTATTCCTAACCTCAGGCTGTGTAATAAAGTCCTCTTTTTCAGAGCAGACGAGGGCCAGCTTTTACTCAATCTGAATGCATCAACCTCTTGATACCCTGGTAATTGTTACCACACTATCTTTTTTTTCCATTGTTTTCCTAAAATCATTATAGCAATTGCTTGTGTAATCATATAATCACAGAGTGGTTTCATTCCTAATACAAATCTACCATCATCCAACCGTTACTCCTTGTCCTATTACAGCAGGCCCTTTTAAAAAGTCCCTCTCCAGCTTTCTTTTAACCTTAAGGTACAGGAATGTGCTATAAGATCCCTATAGTGACTTCCTTCTCCAGGCTGAACAACCCAAACTCCTGCAGTCTGTCTTCATAGGAGAGGTACTACATCCCTCTGATTATCTTGGTGGCCTCCAGTCAGAGTCTCACCAGAGTGGAGTGGAGGGGCAGAATCACCTTCCTCAGCCTGCTGGTAACATTTCTTTTAAGGCAGCTCAGGGCATGGTTGGCTTCTTAGGCTGCTCGTCTTACCCACCAACATCCACTCCTTCTCCCCAGGGCTGCTCTCAGTCTATTCGCTGCCCAGCACAAGCAAATTGGCCTCAAGTACAGACTTGTGCCTGGGTTTGCCCTGATCCAGGCGCGAAGGATTTCTCCTTTGCCAGTCAGTGGGACCTTCACCCAGCTGCCATAACTCATGAAATATGATGGATAGCTGCTTAGCCACTGCATTTGCCACTGCCTCAGGAACTCACTGCAGAGTTTGAAATTTCGCATAGAATGAGTAACACTTGTTTCAAAACAAAATACACCAAGTGATAACGGTGGTGTTTTTTCCCCCTTGAGGCTAGGTGAACACTGAATGTGTAATAGTAGGAATCAGAAATAATGTTTAAGAATTTTCTAAGTTAATTGCACAAATAAATATATCACATGTTAAAAAAACCCTACCTTTCTTCATCTGCCCTATCTCTTCCTCTTATATTCTTCAGTTCTCAAAAGGAGCAGACAGCTTTCCTCTCCTGATCCCAGCAGGCATATCTGCATTCTAAGATATATAGATATGTAGACAGGTATATAGATATATGGATAGGTAAGCATATAGGTAAGCAGATAGGTAGTTGGGTGGATAGGTATGTTGGTAGATAGATAGATAGATAGATAGATAGATAGATAGATAGATAGATAGATAGATAGATAGATAGATAGATAGATTAGAGATGAAATAAAGTATTTTTTATATCTAACATATATGAAATAGATTAATCGATCTCTCTATACCTACCTAGGTATTGGTAAAATATATTTACATGCACATATTATTTCCTAAATTGTTTTTAGGGGATAAGTAGGAAAATAAAGCAGTATATCCAAGCAGTGTTTTCACACAAGAAAAAGCAATTTGGAAAGACTATTTAAAATAAGATTTCTAAGCATAAATACCTTAGCACCTTTATAAAGGAGTTTTTCTTACGTGATTGAACAGACTATATTTGTCAAGACAGTTTTTCAGAGATAACTAAATAGCAAAATAGTGCAGAAAAACTTAACAATTATTCCACCCCCGGAAAAAAAACCCCAAACCTAAAACCCAAACCTCACTTATTTTTGCCTGTTAGCAAGGTACTGAAAATAGAGAAATGACTTCCAGATTCCAGCAATGTTTAAAATTATTAGGTCACAAAAAGTAATGTTTGTATTGATGGGAGTGACTTACTGTAGATCTGCCCTATGTCAGTGTCACAAAAATACTAGCAGCACTGAATTCCCATCTTATTCCCCCTTGAAACAGAAGACAAAAGGAAAGATAAATCTCTTCATACATGTTAACCTGTGTAGAAAGAAATAGTGACCATACATACACGTGGCTTGTTTCTCACCTTAAACAAAAGTCAGCCATGAGTGTTGCCTCTGGGTCCCTTCCAACTTGGCATATTCTGTGATTCTGTGATTCTGTGCTTAAAATAGCTATTGAGAAGGATTCACATTGGATTTAAAGATGCGGTCTCCAGAAGCAAGGCAGCCTGAGTTGATGAAATATCAAGGCCTCTCTTTATCCCTTTCTAGTTTCAATCTTTCCAAAATGCATGTAGGAAAGGTAGAGTACCCAATTACAGAACCTTAGGAAAGCCAGAAGAACACCAGTACCTTTTTTCTGTAAACAAATAAAGGTAGAAAACCCATGCATATTAGTTAAAGACAGTTCCATATCAGAATAACAAGATGTATCCTGTAACACTTTGCAGGAACTTAACTAAATCTCTTACTATGCAGTATTTCTTTTCAGTGATCTAGAGATTTAAATGAAGCATATGCTTGCCACATTTACTTAGAACTTGAACTTCAGAAGGATTGCAAAAACTTGCAAAACAGATTTAAAATTATATTAATAAAAAAGGGAAAGGCAAAGGGAAGGGCAAAGGCAGAGGGAAAGAAGGGAGGGAATAGGGAAAAGGGAGGAGAAAGAGAAAGGCAAAAGCAGGGGAAAAAAAGGGGGAAAGAGGAAAAAGGAAAAAAAAAAGGAGAGGGGATGGGCAGGGAGGGGAGGGGAGGAAAAGCTGTACTGGAAATACAATCAATAAAAGATGCAACATTTACAAAGATAAGGATGATGCCTTAGGATTCTTAAGATTTGTAGCATATAGATTTTTAGTATAGCTGTATGGTTTTTAACACTTGAGAGTAGCAGTTAACTAAAACTCATTTCTCACACTTCATATCAAATTCCTGAAGTTCGTCCAGTTTTGTTTAATGTTCTGTTCAAGGAAAAGACCTTAGTGAGTACATCTTGTTTGGTACATATACCTAGAAAGATATCGTCGTATACAAAGCAACCCTTGTATACAAAGCTTTGGAGAAGCTCCAAAGAAGAGATGTGACCTGAGGATGGTAATGGTGATGAAGAAAGTGGTCTTGAGACCTCTGACTCAATTCCAGGAAGTCAGAGGGGCAGACTTGAGGGAGGTTCTGGGGGGCGGACAATTTTCATGTTGGATATACCCATTAGATATGATAATTAGAGCTATAAAATTGTAGAAGTCCAATGCTATATTGTACACTTCTGTACACTTTTGTATATAGTGTGCCTTAAAGCCCTGTAAATAAAGACTGCTTGCTACTTTATTAATATTGTCCAGAAAGCTTTTTCTTCCATTTTAGGCAATAAGGACAAGTGTCTGTATCTAAAGACAACAAGATCCAACCAGAAATTGTTGTTTGGAAACACAGGAATGTGAATTCAACGAAGTTAGTCTGTTGAATCAGGTCAAACCTCATAATGAATTTACAGTCTAAAAATACAAACTAAGTATGTGAATTTAAACTCTCTCCTCCATAAGCTGAGACACTGAGTCCAATTCTGCAAGTTGCTTTTCCTTAGTTGTATTTTCTGATTATTTTTCTGTTATATGTTAAATTGTCCCTTCCATATTTTTGGGAAAAAAATTTTGAATGCTGGGGAGAGATCTTTTGGTGTGTTCTTAGAAGTGAAGAAGGCTGCTGCATGGAGGGAAAAAAAATATTTTTTGTGTCCATCATGTGTAAAATGAAACAGTACCACAACACCAAGACAAGGGTAAAACACAGAAGTGAGGAAAAGCTTCTAGTGTTGTAGAGAATGCAAGGAATTTCTTGAACAGTTAGGAAAACTTCAGTTGTGACTTTAAGAATAGTTAATATTAACAATTTTCTTCAGTGAAAGAAGTATGGTTGATTCTGCTTGGGGACACATGAATGTACCTAGTCTTTTTCAAAGTTTATTTCTTAGGTAGTCCTCCATACTGCCCTTGTATTTTGGTAAAGGATTTAGGCAGAAATAAGAAATAAGGAATTTCTTTTACAAAGACAAATACCACTACTGTTCACCTAATGGTGTTTTATTGCAGTGTGCTTTCTATAAATTATTTAAAATCACTGTTGCAAAGGATGACAAGACAACTTAATGACACAGGTGATTCTGCTCTCTGTACACAAATGCAACCTACTGTAAGTCATCTCTCATTATTCTGCAGTTTTGTCTAAATTGCTCTGTTTCTATTACACGTCTCGTTCACACTGTCATAACTGAAAATAAAGGACAAGGTTTATTATACAGACAGTCTTAGATTCTTCTATCACATGAAATCTCCATATGTACTTGCATCCTATGGTGCTTTGTGGCAGGAGAGCCTTCCTCTGATAAGACCTAAAATCCAACACAATGCACACTATCACCTGCTGGTGCCCAGGTGCTGTCTTGGTGTTAAAGTGTGCTAAGACCATCTTGGTTCAGCAGACTTCAAATACACAATCTGCTATTGAAATAGGATTTGACAGATAAGCTAGTCTACTGGCTTGTAGGTCTGTGACTAGCAGTCAATCACTTCCTACTATAAAAGTCCAGTTCCCTTTCATACAGTCAGGTTCTTCTGACATAACTCTTCTTGGGGGGGTGTTTGGAGATTCCACCCTTAGCTGGGGACGCCCACCAAGGATACTTCTTGAGGCTGAGAGAAAGAGATCTCCCCACAAGCATTGGTATGGGTGAGTTACATCAGGTGTCTTCTTCATAATAATTTCTTTTGCTAGCTTTAATATAACTGCTTCAATAATTGCTTTGTTACAGTGCACTATACTACTTTATGATATATTATACCCTACTAGTAGATTTTGAGCATTTATATTGTGCAGTAAATAGTTCTGATTAAGATCTTTTGTCTGATGATTTGTAACAATAAAATATTCATTTTATATAAATATTCTCATTTTTCCAACCATTAAAACCTGTTGGACAGAGTCATTTAGTCATACCCCTATAATTCCTTTAAATTTGAACCATTAACACAGTCTGAGGTTAAGACAGGATTCAGCTGCACCTAAATCCTTCTCTGAGAAGCAGTTTAGAAAGCAAGGGAATCCTTTCTGTACCTCGAGACTCACTGGCAAGGCTCTGCTTTTGAATAACTTTGTCTAAGTCTTCCACTCCTACCTGCAACATGCCTTTACTTTGTTTCTGTAACTCAAAACCCTTACAGGATTTATAATTTTTCTGGGGAATAATAAAATCCCTTGCAACCTCTGCTTCATTTCTTAGACTCAGCATTTTTGTGAAATATCTGAATATAAGAAAACGTGAAACCACTGAACAATTTTCTCCACGTCCTGGGAAAACATCCTTTCCATCCAATATATCTTTTTCGTTTTAATTAGAGAAAAGTTCTTCTCTAATACGTATTCATATTCAGGAGTGATATTGTCATCTGAAAATTTAATATCAAAATCCCAATGCATTTTTCTAATCCTAAAGTCTAATTACACTGTTTTTGAATATATATTGTAGAGGTCATTTTCAGTAGATGAAATTCCAAAAGAGATTTATATTAGAATTATTTGCTTTCACATATCAGTCTGTTGTTGGATTGTAGGGGTTTTTTTGAGGTTTTCATTTGTGGCAGACAGAGAAAGAGGGAAAAGGCAAAAAAAGGAATCCGAAAGGTATCATCTGGAAGTCATATTTTGCTCTTGTCTCATTACCAATTAGATATAAAAATACTTTTAAAGAAAATTCCTTCAGAGAATTTTCAGTTTTAAAGTGATATTTTAAGTTCTTTCCCTCTGCAATTTAATTGGAGCACAGTAGCTAACTTGCCTGGTGCCAAATGTTGATCCTCAAAATTATAGATCTAATATATAGTACATTCTCAATAGGGAATATGTACTTTGCTAATTTTGTAGAGAGGAAAGGAAGAAACTGCAAGCATTAAAACAGGGAAAATGCAAACATTTGTGTAATACTTTACTTCTTTCATTGCTTAAAATAGCTGAGGTCTGTGGTTCAATTTCTCAAGTACAAAAGACTCATTTTGTCAGTCTGCACAAACACATCATCTGAGGAGAATAGAGATGTATTTGTAACAGCTGATCATTGAGATGCAGATACACAATAAAAGCTTATACCACAAAATCCACACAACCAGAATTATGCAGAACTTATGTGATATACCTTTCTCTTTACTTCTGTCAAAAAATAACATACTAGGTATTTTTAAACTGTGCAAAAAATTCAAAATGTAGACTATATTAAAGTAGAATGTTACAAGCTGAAAGTTTATTTTGTTTCAACATAATTTTCTGACTATTTCTGACACTTTCTTCTGTTTGAGAAGGAACCTGTCATTTCATGCTGCTCTAATGGCAAACAGAATTTCACTGTAAATTGTTATGTTAACAGAAGTTCCCGTTTTCTTCACACATGTGGATGAACCACCAGAATATTAACAAGAGAAAATTGAGGAGGGGCAAAACATTTTTTTTTAATATTATATTTTTGTACGAGGGACAAATCATGTCTGCCTGGAATAATTAAGCTGTTACCAGAGAGAGGTTGAACTGCACAAGACAGCAACAATTCTCCTGAGCCCTATTCAATTCACTGGTGCACTTCTAATAAATAGTTTCACAAACCCCCAGGTTGGCCACTCCAATATATGACTTTTACAGCCACATCTTGTTTTAGGACTAGGCTGTGCCTTTGGTCCAAACACTTTGAAGAAAGCTGTATAGATGTAGCAGTGAACCACGTAGTACTTATTCCCTGATCCATTACCATAAATACTGTTTAAATCATGTCCCAAATTCAGGGTTAGCTTCATTTTGTATTAACGTGGTATTCAGAACAAAGTCCTGCACACCCCAAGTTATCTTTATGCACAGAATAAACAAAAATGCCTCACTTCGAAAAAGATCTGCTTTAGAAAGGGGATGGGGAAAATGATCCCCTATTGTCCAGTCACTTTATTCACTTTGTTTTACTATACATGAGATACGTGAAACGAAGGCTTAGTCTCTTTCTGTTGCCTTTCTCCAGCCAATTTCTCACTTAATCTCTATCTGGAAATTACTCCTGCATGGACTTTCCTTTTCCCATTAGGTTGGGCTCAATAGTAGGTATTGTTGCCTCAGTCTTTCGGATGAATTAAATTTCTTTCTCTGGAAAGGTGTTTGAAAACAACAGAACAGGACCATGAAATAGATGTTCAGACCCTTGGAGAATGACTTTTAGTTGTTCACATCTACCCTTCTATAGGCCTGTGGGAGTGCCAAAGTCTGAAACAGAGATGGCTTTGCTTCAGCAACAGAACATTGCATCATGTGTTTGTGGCAAATACGTTTACAAAATACCATCAGTGTGAAATCTTAATTCTGTGAGCTCTGAAAAAGTGATGCCAAAAGAAGGGGAAAGGCAGAGACATTGGCCTTACAATACAAAAGAAAAGAAAAAACAATTTATAACCAAGCATAGCACGGAAGCAACTACAGAAGTTTCCCAAATCCTTCATTTAAACTTAGCATTTTGCAAGAAGCAAGAAAGCTATTTTTGAAAAACGGGCACAGTTTCATTACCGCTCCTGACTATTTGCACAAGTGCCACAATTTTCAAATTATGGACTTAACATTTTATCATCTGTTTCAATATTGCCCTACTACACAACACACCACACAATCCTTCGGGAAGAACCAATGCGAGCTATTTTATCAACATTCACTTCTTTGTGTGATACTTTCATTAAAAACTGCAGTCACTATCAGTATCATTACACTACTGAGTGTAAATGAATGTTTCAAAACAGTGATATGAATGTTTCTTTTAAGGTTCTCTACCTCTGTAAGATCTATTTAGTGTGGGCCTTCTCTTTATTACTTTAAAATCATTGTTTCAAACATGATTTTAAAACAGGTGTTTTCTGGTTGGTACTTTGTGGTTTTATTTTATTCAGTTATGGTTGGGTGTATTGTGTGTTTGGTTTTGATGGTGTTCTCTTTTTGCTCGTTTTGTTTTTGGGGGGGCTGGGGGAAGAGAGAAGGAGAAACATTAATAGATATTCAGACGTAAATCCAGATTTCAGTTATTTCGGGGGAATATCGGAGACAAAAATCTTGACAAGGCTTGGAAAATAGACAGAAAATTATTGTTCTATGGAACAATGGAAACATATAAAAAAAGAAAAACATATGATTCCATGATATTAGCAAACTGCTAAATATCACTGCTTAGATATATTCTTAAGAGGGGTTATTCTCTTCTTCACATTGTGCCAAACTCTGAGTAGTCAGTGCAAAAGATAGGTATCTCTTGGTAATGAGTTTTACTGTCAATTCAATTGTTACTATGTTTGGGGAAGAAAAAGTGAATCTGGTGTGACATCTCTGAAATGTTATTTGAGAAATAAGTGTAACATATGATACATTATAAATAAAGATAGTGCCTCCGTCACTGTTGTTCAATGTCCAGGAACATTCCGTATTCACCAGTGCAGCCCTCAGGAGGAATTTGTCCCAGATTGTACCTTGTGTTTAGTAAAGACTGAGGCTAAAAGTTGGGATCAGAGACAATGGGAGGATCAATGAAAATTGTATGNAGGATCAATGAAAATTGTATGAAACCCAAGCAGCCTAGACTTGATGAATAATGTTTATATACCTTATATACCTTACCATCTTCTGTGCCATAGCTAAAAGGAAATTTCAGAAATGCAGGACACATGCAGGTGAAAGAGAGAAGTAAAATTTGATTCCCAGTTCCTTCGTTTTTTGAAGGAAGTTTAGTGGGAAGGAATAAACCCCAAAGGTCATCTGCTTTTGTTTAAACAGAGAAGGAAAAAAAAGTCCAAAACTCAGAAATTTTTGTCACAGATGTCTATGTACAGAGATACAAAACTTATATTAAGCAAGATTAATAAGCTTCTAAATATTAATAAAAAATCCAAATGGGGCCTCAAGATTTTAAGTTTTGAAGCTTCCCTTTCAATTTTATCAGCTAAACTGATCTGTCACAATATTATAGCCCAAATTATTATCCCGCGGCAGAAAAAGGAAAAATAGAAAAAAACAAGATAAGAAGAAGAAAAAAGTAAAAGGAAAAAGAAAGAAAGGAAGAAGAAATGATAGAAAATAAGAAGAGAAAGAAAAGAAGAAAGAAGGAGAAAATTCTTCTGCTGGCTCTGCAGCAACAAATTAAGTACTCTTCACTGTTTTCACCTAGCTACCTGGTGTTCCAGTACCTTGTTATATACCAGAGAGAGCATAAAATTATTTCATTTTTTGTCATTTAATTGGCCAAAGCCACAACAACTGTCACTTTTCATGTGAATCAAATTTCTGCCTCAAAACTTGTATCAGAACATTGGCACCTTCATAGGAGTAGTAGTACCATTATCTCTCTTTTTTTAATCTACTTGGCTTCCTCCCCCACACCAGCGCTTTTTCCTTTTATTGGATCTGCCACAGAAACTTGTCTGGCTATTGATTCTGTAGAGTATGCCTGTTCAGTATTGCAAGGTCACTCATAATTGCATCTAGATTTTTTTCTTTTTTTCTCCCTCCTCCCCCTTTTTTTCCCCAGTCCCTCCTCCTTTCTTTTAGGAAGGCGACTGTTCTGAAAAACAGCCATGCTGGCATACTGTGAACTGGAATTTTACCAGTAATAAAATGAATTGTGATCATTGAGGGAGAAAATGTGGAAAGAGAAATTAAACCTACTCTTGGGTGGTAACTTTTTTGCAAATGGGACACTACAAAGAGAGGGACACAGAAAAGTAATATCTTTCAGAAACAAAAGCCCACGCTGATTAGGTCTGTAGTAAAATAAGAACTAAGTCAGTGTTTTACAGCATCAAAGGCCTGAAATTTTCTCCCTTTGGGATTTTGTGATGTCAGTGTTTTGTACTTCTCTTTCAGCTACTGGCGGGGATGGCATTTGCAGCTTCATGCCCTCTAGTCACATTCACACCTAAATGACAAAGTCAGACTTTATACTTTTCTTCATTTCCTCTTCACAGTCCACGGTAACCTTACTGTAGATCTGCAAAAAAAAGGAGAAGGGACATTTTCTTCCTTTTGCCCTCCAGTTATGTCTTGAGTGAGAAAGACAGAACACTGCAGTCATACTTAATCCCAACAGAACTAGCAAGCACTTTTGCCTTTATCGTATCTATATTTTAAGTATTAGAGAAGAAAATCCTGTGGTGTCCAGAATCTTAATACAGTATGTAGGGGAACCACTGTCAAAAAAGTACACACTGTAAATAATCCAGTGACTCCCTGAGAAAAGAGGAAGTGGTCTGCAGGCACTTTATGTGATCATGCCAATACTGTCACCTGCTGATTGTGGAGCAATGGAAGTGAAACATATTTTTCTAGCTAAGATTTATTTCCTACATAGCAGTAAAATTTATTAACTACTTGACACTGAATTCTATAAACATGCAGACACCAGAGAGCTAATAAAAAATCCTTATAGAATTAAACCTTGAGATTAATTATAGAGTAAATATGAATCCATATTTCTGGTAGAGTAATGGTTTGACTCAATGAACTTAGAGGATTTTTTCAACTTAGATGATTCTATGATACATTTCAAGCTTTTTTGTTTAACTTTCCAAGGCAAGGGTCCTTTGCATTCAAACCCACCATGTGCTGGTTTCGGTTGGGATAGAGTTAATTTTCTTCTTAGTAGTTGGCGCAGTGCTATGTTTTGGATTTTGTATGAAAACGTTTCCCATGCTCTGCCACTGAGGAGATGCACAAGAAACCAAGAAGGAGCACAACTTGGACAGGTGACCTGAACTGGCCAAATGGGTATTCCATAAAACGGAATGTCATGCTCCATAGATAAAGGGGATGTAATTTTACTTTATTTCAATTATGAAACTGTTCTTGCCTCAACCCACAAGTTTCATCTTTTTCTGATTCTCCTCCTCATCCCAATGAAGAGGAGCATGAGGGAAGTGAGAGAGCAGCTGCATGGTACAGTTGTGGCTGGGGCTAACACACCATCAAGTGTCATTTCCAGAAGAAATCCTCATAAAGTTAAACAAAAAGTAAAATGTGTGCAATGGGTATAGAATTGTGTCTTCTTATTTGATTTTTATCTTTTACCAAATCACAGAGAATACCGGGTCTTCAGCAAGTAACAGTCCAGTGAATAGGAAATTAGTGACAAGGACCTTTATTGTAGCATAAGGAAAGCTTACTTTACCCCCAGGTACAATCATCCTGAAATAAATGTGCTAGCAAGGAAGAATTGTTACAGCCTAGAATTATTTTATACTTTTTCCAAAACAATCTTTTCTTTCAATGATTGGCTTGACTAAGACGTCAAGAGGATAACAAATTCCTGTTCACATCTTTCCCAGCACAGCTTCCACTTTTATAACCAAGGACTACAATCTTGCTCTTACTTTGCAATACTACATGTTTACCATCTTATCTAGTAATTCTTATCATAAAGATATTAAGAATTAGATTTTCTCTCGAACTGTTCAAAAGAAGTGTGCAATTTCAAAAGTAAACATAGGTGCAGATGATAAACCATCTGGTAGTTGAAAATACACAAAACGGTTTTGTTTATTCCTTATCCAGCTCTCCCACCCGCCTTATTTTTTAAGAAGTCATGCAAAAATAAGATTAAAATTTCATATTCCATTGCCTGACTTTTGTAACTGAAATTCATAGAACTGATTTTGTTTCAGTTCATTAAGTTCTTTATCTTTTTCATTGTGTAAAAATTGGGCTAAAGAGCAGGCACTGCAAAATGTCTCTGTCTCATTGGTCATCAGACTGAATTATTGTTCAGAGTTGTGCAGGGTTTTTTTATTTCATTATGTGTTTATTAGGTGCCCTGAAAAGTTTACTTGACAGAATAATTAAGTTTTTTTAACTGCGTTGAATCTCAGTTGAAAGTTCAGGTAATTTGCTCCATTGACATGTTCCTTAAAGAGATATTCGTTGGTCAGCTTCCACGAAATTGTAAAATTTGATGAAAAATTGTTCCAAAATTCAGAGTAAAATAAGAATGTTATATATATAGCACTTCTAAAAAAACTAAAATGAGAATCTATGTCATTTCAAATATTTCACTTTGAAGTCCCTTTGGCCCAGCTAACATTGCGTGGTATATCACTTAAGTGAATAAACAGTAAAATAAAAGAATTTATGACGAATTATTATTAAATGAATTTATGAAGCAAAAAGATGTCCTGCATCTTGTTATGGTATAGTACTCAAAGTTCCTAAGTGAAACAAGTTGAAATAGTTTACTTTCTTTTAGACTCTATTGGCGTCCTGAAGAATACTTGATCTCACGCTGTCATTTCCATTTCAATTTTTGTGCCATCATTTTTTTCTGAAGTTGTTCCTGCTGTACTACTGAATAGTGATCAAGCATTTCAAGGGTCCTGACATTTAATGCATTGCTGACAGCAGCTTGCTGCATTATTAGGAAACTCCCAAAGGAATTCTTACTGAGTTTATATTAGTAAGTCTTTGAGAAACTTGAATGTTTTTTGCACTAGTCCAGCAGTTCAGATTCAGTCCACACTAATAAATGCCTACCGCCCTTAGTATCACATGACCTGTTGTATGGTATGAATATCCATTGTGCAATAGTGTGGCTGGACATGGGGGTTGGGATGGGACGTGGGAGGGTTTGAGATGGGTAGAAATTGTTTGATGGTCATTTTGTGGATAGGGGATGTCATATAATTAACTGGCATAAAGTGTACTTAAATGCTTCATTTTAGCAGTAATCCCGCATGGCAACCCAAACAATTTACTTTCGAAACTGTTTGTGACTCTTCTATTTGAATACTAATACTTATTTTGATCAGGCTAACAAAAGTGTAACTCTGGGCTCACTGGTACATAAGCATCGTTTTGGTCATTCCAAACTGGTTTCTGATGAGAACAGAAATTACAAATTAATTTCTGCTCAAACAGAATTGTTACAATGCCTTTCTGCTATAAAGTTGAAAAATTTCTACCAGATATTACTCATCTAAATGTATAATAAAGTTGGAATCTTTTGGGAAGAAATCCATCCTTGATTTAAAATTAACAGCTTTGAAGTTCGTCACACAATTCCTAGGTATTGAATGGACCTACAGCAATTTAAAAGCAGGTGAAGAGATCCAGCTCTTAGAATATAATGTACCCTGTTAAGAAAAGAAACATGAGGAGCCTACATATGAAGGGCTATTCTGTTATCTTTGAATGCTCCTTTAGTGTCAAATCTTGTGAGGTTTTTGACTTTTACTACAAAGGGTCTTTATAACGGTAACTGATGTCAAGTCCCAGTGAAGTAAAAGCAGGCAGCATAATTTCTCTTAGGGAAGTATATTTAAACTTTTTCAAGACATGCCTTTGCATTTAATTCCTTTTGGCTAAGTATCTAACAATCAATACATAAACACAAAAAACTGTGTTAGAGGATCCATCATGTATACTCAGCACTACACTTGCAAGTGATTACAACAAAATGTCATTTGCCTGGATACATTCTTTATTAGGTTGTGTTTGTTTAAAAAATCGTAACAGTCCACAATGCAGATATAATTTTTTTCAGCTCATACAGAGAAGATATTTGGCAAAATTCTTTTCTGAGTTCTAAGAGTAAGACAATTCCTCCAGGTT
>VZRE01003716.1:0-107788 GCA_013396775.1 Cephalopterus ornatus | reverse complement strand
AATCGATTCTATGATTCTATGATTCTCAATCTATATAAGCTCTTGAATCACCATTCAAGAGTATCCAGCACTTAGTGCAATACATTTTAATGAATAGCAATGATACCTGGACTATGCACAGGATCAAAAATCATATTGGGTAGATTTTACTCTCTTCAACTCTCTTTCATTCAAAATTCTAATTATATTTCTAAGAAAAATAAAGGCCATGAAAGTGCAAAGAGTCTCGATATTTGAGTGAGTTGGAAGAGTACATACCTTACTCTTTTCCTTTCGTAAGGAGGAAGGCCAGAAGTCTATACACAATAGGAATTTTTTTTATTTTATTACATGATACTAAACCTTTGGGCAGACAATAAGATACTGATACGCCTATCAGTATTAGACTTTGGGCTAGACATTTTAGCTAAGTATTTGGGGGCTTTTAGAGCAGCAGTCCACTGAACTGGAAAGATCTTTTTAAAGGCTAAGGGATTTAACAGTAAACTCAGGTGTGTCAGGTATATGCGATGGAAGAGGGACTGTATCTGTGCAGCAGGACCAGGCAAACCATGGCTATGGATAGTTCTATTAAATATACTCTTAGTGCCACCCATGCAAATTTAGCACAGTCTACATCTCTAATGGTTCATCAGCGGGGCTATGAAAGAGGGACTACCTGATGAAAGAGTAATTATTTTCATCAAATGTAATATTCCATCATACATGAGCTTATGAAAGCTTACAGGAGAGAAGAAAAGGAAGAAAACATGCATGGTGCATGTTATACTCAGAAACTAAGAGGCTACTTTGTATTAATACGTGTTACCTAAGTGATCACTCGGATGGATCCACAGTATTGGCCAACCATCATTGGCAGGGGGCACCAGTATTTTTGGCATTGCACTGGGACCTATAAAGATCACCAACAGCAGGTCACAGGATCCAAGGCTCAGTCTTGCTTTTGCAGATCCAAGGAACATTTTCCAGTAGCAGTAAGTGCTGCAGCTCCAGGAGCTGCTGGATTCAAGATTCAAGAGATTCAGGAGAATATAAATCTCATAATCTTTATTTAAATGGGCTTTGTGTGTTTGTTTAATGGCAGTTCTAGCCTTATCACTGCTGAGAAAACTCTGAATATGTGGTATAAATGCAATCCCAGTGTTAAAACTGCATTAGAAGATCAAAATAAATAGTTTTCTAGTACATCTTGTTAGCTATAAGACAGTCCTATGAGTTGGGATATTTTGAGGATAGTAATGCCACCATTAACTTGACACAGAAATGACAATAGCCCAGTGAAGTGCAAAATTTCACAGCATATCACTCTCAAGAAGCCATAAAAATGGGGCCCATGACAATGAGTGGCACATCAGTGTTCTCGAGAATGTCACAGTACACGTATCTAGCATTGTTTGTAATAAAAATTTGTAAGTATGATAAATGCCAGCTCTTTCCATCTGCTTCTCAAATCTAAACAGATCCAATTCCTTAAAGGTGTTGAGCCAAAAGTGGTCCTTCTGTATTTGTAAACTAAACTGGATATTAATGAATTTCATTTTACTGTTACAGTTTTAAATTATATCTTTTTAGTTTTAAAAACAGAGGGACCACTGTCATCATCGTAGTGTCATAGTACAGGTGCATTTCATAACACAGGTACATGGTTTTCATTAACAACAAAGCCGGGAGTGGGTGTTATTTATTAATCAAATAGCACCTAAAGTTCCAGCCATGTTAAATTCTCAAACAGACTAAGATCTGTACAAATATAGTACTTCCAATCTGTGTATGAGAACCATGCCATCAATAATCCCACACATTTATAATATTCACTAAATATCAAACTTTTGTTGAAGAATCAAAGATGGACAGCAATGCTAACAAATATGAAATGAAGAGAGAATCAGGACTGCAAATCATCATGGCCGTCAGTGGTAATCCAAGTGAAGAAAAGTTAAAATAACTAAGCAGTGTTTTGTACACAGTAAAGTTCATAGTAAAACCACTCTTCCTTTCAAAAAAAGTTAGGATATCATTCATATCAGGCAATTTCCTTGCTGATGCCTCTTATACACATTCCAAAATATTTAAAACTTACAGTGAGGTCACTATGTGGTCTAACAAAGCAATTCAATATCATTTAAAATATACAGAAATGCTTCCACTTCATTCAGTGGGGATCTGAAAGCAAGGAAGAGTTAGATAAAACATAGGAGTGTTAAAAGCTACTCTTGCTAAAAAGTTAAGGGTTAACTACTCAGCAAGTTTACAGATGTCACGAAGCTGAGTGGTGCAGTTGACACAATGGAAGGACAGGACAAAATTTGATAAGTGGGCCCATAAGATCCTTTTGAAGTCCAACAAGTCCAAATGCAAGGTCCTGCGCCTGAGTCATGGCAATCTTACATATGAATACAGACTGGGAGAAGAAATCATTGAGAGCAGCCTGGCAGAGAAGGATGTGGGGGTTCTTGTGGATGAAAAAGCTTAACATGTCCCAGCAATGTGTGCTTGTGGCCCAGAAGGTCAAATGTATCCTGGACTGAATCAAAAGAGAAGTGACCAGCAGGCCAAGGGAGGTGATTCTGACCCTCTCTTCAGTACTCATGAGACCCTACCTGGAATGCTGCATCCAGTTCTGGGATCCTTAACACAAGAATCACGTGGACATGGTAGAGCTGGTCCAGAGGAGAGCAATAATGATGATTAGAGGGATGGAGCATCTCTCCTCTGAAGACAAGCTGAGAGACCTGTGGTTGTTCAGCATGGAGCTTCTAGTACCTTAAGGAGGTTTATAAAACAGAGGGAGAGGGACTTTTTATACAGCACTTTTTGACATGACAAAGGGCAATAGTTTTAAACTGAAAGAGGGCAAGTTTAGACAGGATATTAGGAAAAAATTCTTTACTCAGAGAGGGGTGAAGCACTGGAATTGATTAGCCAGAGAAGTTGTGGATGACTCACCCTTGCAAGTGTTCAAGGTCAGGTGGGATGGTGCCCTGAGCAACCTGATTTACTGAATGGCCCTCCTGCCCATGGCAGGGATTTTGGAACTAGGTGATCTTTAAGGTCCCTTTCAACCCAAACTGTTCCATTATTTTATAAGTCTTCTAAGCAGTATGAGAAACTATGGTCATGGACACATTAAAAATACCTGAGAGAAACAGAGAGAGAGAAATAGGCTGATAGATGAGTAACAAGGTTACATGGCATCAGTCCATAGGTGATGTGTTTTAGGTGACAGCTGGTGCCTGTAAGCATGCAATATATTGTAAGGCATTTTTTTTTCAGGAAAGCTGGTGTATTTCCAAACATTGGTGGAAAGCAGAAACACAGAGAGTGGGTCAACCTCCCACAGTTCACATCTGATCCATTGAGAGTAGGATTAAATGTGATTGCCATAAATATTCAACTTGTCTATTACCATGTAAACTGATGGCAAATATGTATAAACAACAGTAGCTGTGTGTCAGTCATTTAATCAGGTATTGCATCTTTATGAATTTAGTATTTACACAAGGACAGAAGTTTAACAAGGAGAGTACAATTTCTGCTAGGGTAGGTGTATCTCTGTTCTCTACTCATGAGAAAATAACCCAGCTTTGGGGACTCACAATACTAGTAAAGCAGTTTAATAAAATAGCAAGCTCTGCAGGAAGAATGATCAGGCATTAGGTAGTGATCAAACTAATGATCAGGCAACGTAGGTAAGTGGAGAACTATCACTATATAGCTGACACAAGGGTTGCAAAGAGCTTACCTATCCACTTTCATCCTATTTATTTAAAAAACTCTAACAGAGACAGTGTGGACCAGTGCTACCATATCAGCAAACTTAGGGGGTGACAGCCCATGTCGAAAAGTGAAATAACCTACAATTTACTCTGTTAGTATTTTGTCAGCCAAATAGAGAGCAGAGTGTGCAGACAGTTTCTAATTCCAATACCAGCAGGTTATGGCTAGCAATCAGGCAGGAAAAGACAAGGGTTGAGAGTTTACTTGCATTTACCCAGACCGCTACACTTCCAGGACAGGGGAATATGAACTAGAAATTATTTGCCTTTTTTCCTTCACTGTATTTTTACAGTGACTGTGATGTCTTGAAGAGGCTGTTTATTATTAAGTTCACTAAAATAAGGATTTCTCCTCATATAGAATGTACTGGTGCTGAACCCTTACTACAGTTTTACCATGTTTTTTAAATGATTACTGCATCCTTCTTCCAGTGTGCTGTGCATCAAGAGTACTTTTTAAATCAAGACTGACTGACTCATTTTGTGATTAGGAAAGCTTAAAAAGTTGTGCAGGAGGATGCTATTATTTTAAAACTTTCAACAATATTATAAACTTAAAATAAGAAATTATCTCTTGCAAATCTTAAAGGGGACCATATCTTCTCTACATTCTAGAAATTATGCAAACTATTTACAAGGGTACTCACTGCATATATTAATAGACACCAACAATAACTAAACTGCATGGCTACATTCCACATACTTATAATGCAAATATGACTCAGGAAAGGTTTCATGATTACAGTCCATCAGTGCTACTGCTGGGATTCAAGAGAGTTATTTGGATGTTAAACTGTGTTGGATTTGCTTGTTGAAAGTTGGTGTTCACAATAGAAATAGAAAAAAATCTCTGGTTATTGAACCAAGAATGGATCATAGTTCTAGCTATGCTGGTTCCCTTCCATCTCAAAAACACCAACATTTTAAAACCCTGTAAGGAATCAGAAAATTGAAGAAGCAAAGCAAGATATTAATGGATCATTTTAAGCCTTTAATGTGAATGAGGGTACATCTTGGACACAGGTCATAAAACTGGCTCAAGACTGACAACAATGCATAATGACTGTGCAAAGGAATCCCCATTATCAACCTAATAGTCAGGAAAAGATAGATTAGGATGGCACAGTGTTCACATATGGCCTCTTGGGGATCATTTCTTAAATGAATTCTTAACATGCAATGCTCTAAAAAGATGATTTGTTGAGACCTGAGGACGATTTCTTTCCCAGATATTTCAATGGTTTTAACATGACTGATGACATATTTCCTCATTAGGTTGTGTGCCCAGAAAAAAATACAGGAATACTTTAAACGGCATAAAAGCATAGTTAAACAAATTGAGCTACACTTATCAGGATTCATATACTGCAGGGCAAAAATACACATTGCTTTAAGGGTCTGAGAGACACATGGAAAAGTTCTGAATATAGGTTTTCCTTACTAGGTCCACTGAACTTAAAAGAATCAAAGTCAGAAAATTCATCAGTGACCTCATGGCTGGAGCAAGTCTTCATTAATCCCGATGGTTGTCATTGATCATGTGAAAATCCTTAGTGCATTTTGTTCCATTTAAAACTTGAAGGTTTTATATGGAGGACTGATGACATAGGCACCATAGATGGGGATCAGCCTGTGATGCTAAGTTACAGACTACAATGGATAAAGTTGTCCGTGTATTTAATAAAAGAAATCTTCCTGTCCATTCTGTGGTGGAATCTGCCCAAATAGCACCAAAACACAGCCCACCATTTTAACTCTCTGAGGGCTTTTCATGAAAGGATAAAGAAAATATAAAGACATCAACTTTGTGCCACCTTTCGTGAAGCAGGATGATGTAGCAAGAGTACAAATTGCTTCCCACATATTCATCTGGATTAACAAAGAAAAAAAATTAATAAAAAAAGTTGGTTTGTATTCATTCCATCATGAAAAGGCCAATAATTACCTGGCCCACAGTAAGCACACAGAATTAAAATATTTAGTAGAAATCAGGCTTGTGCAATCATGCTGCTTATTTACCATCTGTAATAATACCTCCTTGTTGGTGATCATATAAGCTTTCAGGAGCGGAAAGAAGAGAGAACATGCCGGCAGCCCCCAGGTTCAGCCGAGCGAACAGAAAACCAGCGATACCAGGATTGGAAGAGAGACAAGCTCGTCACCGCAGCAGCCCGGCCTCCGTTGTAGCCCTGCCTCCGATGTAGTTTCATTGGTTGCTCCCCATGTCTTTCCCCGGTCCCTGGGTTTCTATTGGATGTGGGTCAGCCCTTCTCCCTGAGTCTTACCCAATCACCCCAATCACCTCTCGTTGTTAATCCCTCCCCCGATGTCCCTTTAAAGAACCGGGAACTTTTGAATAAACCCTCTTTGCCTGCCAGCCCTGATCCGGTGTGTGTGTGAGTTCCTGAGCTCTGAGCTCCCTATTCAGGAACCTGGGGAGCTGGAGGTGGGGAGCATTCCCTTCAACTCTGTCACCTCCTAATAACAACTTTGAGTCAACTGACTAGTTTTCCCTCTGACTTTGAGCCTTCAGTGATGAATTTCTTCCCATTCTGACATACACACTTCACCCCAGTTCAGTTTCGAAGTTCCAAAATTACTTTTTAAGTAATAAGTACTTTTACAAATCAGCACGTGAACAGTGGCCCAAGACCACATCAATTCTCCATGGAGAAAATTCCTCCTGTAGTTTGCAACTAGTTATTATACATTGCTGTCCTCTGGTCATGTAACAGGACGCAAAAGATTAGTAGTGAACCAAAGAAGTGATAGAGAGCTTATGAGAGCTGAAGATATGGCTGCAGGAGGTATCATAGGAGGCCCAAAGGGAATGTGAAGCTTTTGTAGTGGGTAAAGCAGATGACACAGCATATACACCCATAAGAAACCAGAATGCTAAGAGTGGTCCTTTATGTACCTACGTAAGGTTGTGGAGAGACCTCCAAAACTTCTTTTCCCAGGTATACAATAACATGAAATGTTATTATGTATGGCTTGTCATTTAGCTGAACTGGGATGCATTTTGCAGGGGTTCAGAATTTGGTGTGGTGTATATGATGCTGAGTCAAAGTCAACTAATGTCAGTGGGGCCCCATCTGCTGCCTTCAGCAGACTTTGGATCAGGCTTATTGCATACTGATAAAGATAAAGCAGAAGGGGGCCTTGAATTCTCATTCTGATTTATGCTGAGTAATTGAATACAAATATAAAGACAATATAAATAACTTCAGAAAGGTCACTTGGCTAGTCAGACTAGGAAATAAATTTAGAAGTCTTGGCTAAATGCTTAGACTAGCAGAGAAAACACTTTTTCAGACAACTGTTTTATCATTATGTGGGGTTTTTTAAGAATTACAGGCATCATTCAAAGTCTACATTTTTTGCATTCCTAATGTAGTAAACAATCAATAGGACTTTTCGTCTCTTTTCTTATGGCCTCTTCCTTCTATTGATCCCAGCTCAAAGTTCCCATTTCAGTGAAGTCTCACATATATAAGGACAGACAGACTCAGCCTTAATGACTTTCTGTATCAGCTTCATCTATGATATATGCAAGATTATATATAGATCTGGAAATAGTATCTGGCAGCTGTGTTCTGCTGCACAAGTGTGGATGGAGACAACGCTCAGCTTACCAGTGTGACCCACTAAATACCCTTTGGCAGTAACTTATGAACCCATTTGTTAATTAGCCCAAGGAACGGGGTGCCAATGTCTGGATGTCATTTCCAAAGGAAAGAAAAAGGAATCTAAGTAAATGTGTATTTCCTTTCTGGTTTGACTCAGCTTTTTGTCACAAGTTTTTCTCCAAGATGGACAATTCACTGAGTTCATACTTGCATATCCCTGAAGATGACCTGTTCCCCAGCTGTTACACTCAAGTCCTACATGTCTCCCAAGGATAATGAAGTCAATTTTGTATTTCCTCACCTGAGATGAAACAAGCTTTCAGGAAAAACGTTCCCAGGGTCCTGAATGGTTTAGATAAACCACAGGTTGTATGAAAAGACACTCAAAGGCAGAAACATCTGTGCTGGCACTGAGGCCATCACATTAGCTGTGAAAGCCTCAAACCTCTCCTCTGGATATGTTAAGGACTAGAGCCAGCAGCAAGATAACAGCTTAGGATCATGCTGAGGTAACAGCTTACTGAAGACTTTGTATTGAGATGGAAGAGTAACTAGTCTAAGTACTGATTAGGTCACATGTATTGATAATACACCACAAAGAAATATAAGAAATTGCTCGCTTTTTTCTCCTTACAATGAGCTTTTTTTTTTATCATTCCTGCTTTGTTAGAGCAATATTAAAGGTTGAATTCCAAAACCCTAGCTCACACAAGCAGACCTTTTGCAAGCAGATATATCGCATGAATTTAGTGAAATTAGTGCTGCTATATAATGGGATTTTAAAAAAGGACCCCACATGGAAGTGATGAGGTGGAAGTTGGTCTAGTGCCTCTAAAGGAAAGCTTTTGTACCATTTTCCTTGAAAACTACACATGAAAATAAGATATGATTACTTGTTACCCACAGCAACATTGTAGCTTAGAAGCTCTGCATCATAATGCCATCTCCATTTTATGATCAATAGATTAAAATCATTATGCCTTGATCCTTATGTGGATCAAGTGGATCAGTGGACAAACACCATTTTCTATAACAAAAATGCAACCAGAAACTTCTGCTCTGCTGTTTGGGGCCTTACTGCAGCATAGCTGGGGCAAGGAACTTCAGGAACACTTTAGAGTGTACATTTCAGTAAAACCATCCTACTTCGGTAATTGAAGGGTCCTCATTTTCTCCTGATAGATGTTCAGGCATGCCTTACTAACAATTATTGAGGGTCACAGGCAAACAATTTCTACACCTACTGTACATAATAATTGTCATGAGAAATTATCTTCACAGCCTTCTAAGCTTCCATTTGCAAACAATGATCTATATGATAATAATATCTCTATAGCTTACAGTGCATACACATTAGCCTGGTGTATACACAGCACAACTTTCCAACAGAAGTCCACATTGATCATCAAAAGTTTATTCCATACTTCATAGTTGGGAATAAAATGCTTGGCGTGTTTTTGTCAACAAAATACTCATTTTCAGTGCCTCTGGCTGCATATTATTCTTGACTAAATGGACATGCTACAAACCTCCTACATTCCAACATATGGCTTTCTTGCATGCTTCAGAAAGAGAAATTAAGCATTAATAGTCTCTATAGTGCTAAATGAAGAAGATTTTGTAGTATTATATCTCATAATATAGTTACTTCAAGAGACGTCTCTTTAAAAACCAGAATATATTTACATTCAAAATTAAGTCTTATTTTCTCCCCATTTCTCATAATCCTTTAATATGGCAGACGTGCACCTGATCACGCTGTTTCCCATACACCAAAGCATGTCTGTGTGCTGCTAAGTGCTTATGCATTTCATGCATATGGTACCTGCTCTGCCAAGTTGCCTCTCTTGATCTATGTATGCTGTAAGAACATTTTAAATGAGGTATTTGTCACTAACAACATTTACATACATGTATGCTATTCATAACAGGGAAAAAAATCATTTTGCCTTGGATTAAACTCAGTTTTAAATGACAAACTGCATTATTAAACCTAGCCCCCTCCCAAGGCAGAGGCACACACCTGTATACATACACATAGGTACATACACACACGCTCAGAGAGCAGAGCAGTGCAGTTTCCTCTGAGCATCGTGGGTTCCCTGTAGCCCTTTAATGCTTAAGGCTAAAATGCTAAAATACTGAAAACAGGTGTACCTTGACCCTCTGAAGATCTGATAAGATCTGACTGGATCAAAGGCCAAGGTCACTTGAGTCATGAGATTGGCTGAGTGATATTATTTTTGTCATGGTTCCAAACTGTTGAGAGGTAGGGCTCTGATTCTGGCACATGAGAATCAAATGATATGATAGTCTAGTTATTAAATATGACAGATAGAAAAAGCTGTATGTTGCACAGCTACTCTGTGATTAGTAGCCTATATTTTACAATGTCACTGCTCTGAATGCTGTAATACTTCCAAGACTCTTTCAAGAACTAAGGCTTCTGAATTTAAAAAGAAACAATAAAAGAAGATAGAAATGAAATCTGGTAACAGTTCTGTAAGATTTCACAGCTTATTTTCCCAAACAGAATTCTATTTCAATAACTCAACTGTAAAACTACTTCTCTACTGCCATTTTTTTCCTTAGGACCATCTTTAAATCTTCTATTTTATTTTATTTTAATCAGATAGATGAATAAACTTCTATGGAACATTACAGGAAATCAAAACAAGAAAGGTTAGCTCTGTCTCATCATTTTCATGTTACACTTGCAAATACATGCAGCGTTTTAAATCCAGCTCTATTCCCCTACAGGTAACTTATCCCAAGAATTAGGAAGGAAACCCAGCAACAATAAAAATGCCCATCTCACCCGTGTATCTCAAACTCTATCTTTTTAAAGTAATCAAAAGCAGAGTAGTTTGATGTTTAGCATAGCATATCTATAACTTACACAGACTATCAGTTCATTTATCTATAAACTAGATATACTTTTCTCTCTCCCCGATGCTTTGCAAATGTTTTTAAAGGGCTTTGAGATCCACTGATGAAAGATATTTTAGTAGCATGCAGTATCACTGACATGGGTGTCTTGAGTGCCTACTTGTATTTTGAAAATGCAACCCTTTGTCTTTAAAAGGCGGCCTAAAACCCTAATTAAATCGGATGATTTTGTGGGCTGAGGGATTGTGCAGTATTAGATAAGCTAGCAACAAACCCATCAAGTAGTCCAGGGGGAAAAAAATAAAATGCAATCAGGTAATCTTACAATGAGCATATAAAAGCTAAATAGAAACATATTGCATAGCCTGTAACTATAATAGGCTAACACTGCATTATTTCCAAGACATAACTGCTACATACAATCAGGAAGAGAGAGAAGAACCATTAAACACTCAGTGAAAATGGGATAGAAAGGGAGAACTTCGGATTTTCTGTTGTTTCTTCTCAAGAATGGATTATTGCTGGATATAAATAATAAAAACGATGATATTAAGGCATGTCTGAACAGGCAAGAGTTGCTACTGTGCTTAAGACCAGAGCTGGAAGGAATGACTGTTTCTGTTTTGAGTAGAAGTGGGCCCCCAGTCTCTAAGAATGTGTGCATGATGTATAAGATACCTGTCTGATATAATTAATTATATTTTTCCTAAATTTAACATTGCCTGAAGGGTAAAATCATTTTGCTTGGTGAAATCCCTCATGCCACACAAAGTCTGTGCACAAGTCAGATTTAATTGCTGTGATAAAACCACAAGAAAGACCAGGTTTGCATTAAATCTATAACCACATCTAGTGAAGAATAGCTTTAATCACCTTTGAAATGGTGACCACAAGATAATTAAAGGGAAAGTGTTCTCATTAGTAATTATCCAGGAATATCAAATCTCAGTTTATCTTGAAGTCCAATTTAAAATGGCTTGGCATGGTTTTAATTTTTTTCCACTATTTCTGAGGTTATGAATCTCCTAGAATTTATTCTATGAGGATGGAAAAAAATGCAAGTTTGCCCTGTGCAATTCCACAATCTATTGTCATGCTTCCTATGCTGTGTCAGTGCTAGTTAGAGTACCAGGTAACAGCAGTGACTTCTCATTGACACCTTTGCCATTTTCACACTCAGGACAACCTGAAAACTGAAGTTTTTCATTCTCACTAAAGACAACATTACTGGTGTTGCTACGAGATGATGTATCTCCTTGCTCCTGTCACTAAAACCTCTTCAGTGTATTTTCTTTGCTCCTGGTAACAAAAGCTTGATGTCTTACAGATATGCTTCCCGCGGAAAGGGAAGCAGAGTCTCACTTGAATCTGAGCAATAACTTGCTTTAATTTGCATGTGTAAATCAGCCTTGCATCTGAGTTTTTCCGAAGAACATGCAAGAGCACCCCCATTCTCCAGAATCACAGTATAGTGCTGATTCCAGGCTTTGACAAAAGTCACCTGTGTTATGAATTGACCCTAATCAAAGACCAGCACAGAGAGCAAATTCTCCCACTGCTCACATTGTTTCCTCTGTCTGACCTGTTTGACAAACCTAATAACACACACCACATTTCATTAGGTTCAGCTTTTACTTGACTGTAAAGAAAATTAATCTAGAAGACTATATTTAAGAACATCAGATAGCAATAACAGCACAACATGGCATGTGTAGCAGGGTAAACGATTCTTTTAAAGAAACTTATTTCCCCCTGCATACTTTATCTGTTTTCCTCCTCCTTTCCTATTTACACACCTCAAAAAATATGCCAGGAGGGCAGATTCTGGTCTGGTCTGAACTGCTCCCTATGAAATTTCAGACAGCTTGATTTTTGGCTTTGCAAAGTTTGGTAAGGGTAGCTTTCAATATTAAGCTTATAATGAAAGGATTGTTGTAACCTTATCTATGTTGTGTGAAGAGATCAACATCACTCAATCGTTAAAAAAAAAAAAGGAAAAAAAAAAGCAAGCTTCTTTTCTTTCTTTAATGTAATTTAGTTTTCCTTTCCCCCAAGTCTCATTGTGGGTTCACTGAGCTATGCTCCCCTTCGGGCAGAAATGGAAACCAGAGGAGTTGCATTCCTTCAGTCCGTTTCTGACAGCAAGTGTGGCTGCATCAAACTTAACAGCTAAGGCCTTGCCCATTACTCTGTAGTGCAGCTGTGCAGAACTTGGCTGTTTCAGATCACAGTGCTTTTATAAAGACTTTCATAAAGATTTCACTTGGTTTGTTGCTGCTGAATTGCACTTTGAGACAGACAAACACCACAAAAATAAGGCAAAAAATATATCAAAATACTCAGTGAAATGCCTTGCGTTTCATCTGTTTCTGTGTGGAAATTGCATGGTGCTATGAAGTTTGCATGATACAGAAGAATAAAGGAATTATTTGAACCTTGGCCCAGGTTTGCTTTCAAATGTTCACAAACCATAGCAAAACTTTCAACTGATATAAAGTGAGATTCAAGTTTCTAATGAAACCAGGCCATTTTGCATGGATTCAGGTTTCATAAAGCAGGTCTCTTACAGCTGTACTCTCAAAGGAACATATTCCTATCTCAAGATGGGATTTACATACTGTATGTAACTCCCCACATGTCCCGGCAAGATTATTACTTTCTTATATAGCCGTAAATCCTAGAGCTTTATGTTATGTCAAGGGAATGGATAATCCGCTCACTAAGGGCCAAATCCTACCCCTTGAACAGGCATGTCAAGGCCCAAGAGGTAAAAGAAACCCTATTCTTTGAGGAGATAGATTAGCAAGACACGCCCTCCACAGAGGCACAGAAGATGCTCAGTTCACACTGGTGCGCCAGGGACGCTACGTGAGGACGAGGTCAGCCCCTATAGCCACACACAGAGCAGCCCAGCAATCAGCTGCCCCACACCAAACAGATCAGGCACAAGGTAGGTCATGTCAATCAGGTCCTGACACGCATTATTCATTTCCCTAGAAGCATTCCTGCAACTTAAATTCAGAGAATAGTGTCCAACTAATATGGGTAATGTCAAACTATAGAGAGGATAAACAGAAAGCATCAGCTTCTGGACTCAAGTGTTACTCAAGGGGTGGGGTTTGTGTGTAAAAGCAGAATAAAAATCTCTAGCTCTGAACTGTATTTGATTTTAAGGAAGCTAGAGTGATTTTTTTCAGAATCTGAGCATTCTTTATTGCAATTTTCCTAACAGCAACAGACAGCCTAAAGAACCCCATTCTCTTTATACATACCCAGTTCTCTGTATACATACCACCTGCACTCCCTATCATCTTCCTGTTTTATTTCCATAATTTATGATCTCTCCTGCGCTGCCCACCCATGGGTGCCCTGAAGCGCACCTACCTGATGGTGTGATGTATTGATACACCAGCAAAAAGAGGGACTACAGAATTTCTGCATTTCCTAAGGACTATCACTCTGAGAAGTGCAATCAGCCAGGAAAAATGCCTTGTTTCAAAGGCCAAGAGCAAACAAGAAATCTCCCTTCTCAGGAGCAGCCATCACGTAATGATAACTTGTTTGTGCTCTGCCTGAGCACTGCCATAACAGGCAAGCAACAGAGAGCAGGCCATCGCCTTGCTTACAGCTGATCTCTAACCCTGGACCCAGCTCCTTTCCTCTCTCATTCTCCCTGCCAAGCCAGGGCCCTTCCAACACACCCATTTATGATGTGCAGGAGGGGTGTGTGTAGGAAGCAATTAACTCCCCACAGCTGGTCTAATTCCTACAGGATGGAGAGACAACTGTAGTCCCTTTCCTAGCCAGTTTAAGGATTAACCTTTTCTTGCCCGGTGTCTAAAGGGGGTGTGTGCACCCTCACACACATCAGTTAGAGTACTGAACATATTTGACAGCTGAACACATTCCAGCAGCAGTTCCACCTCTGAATGACAAAGGGCTATCTGTCTTTAAACAAAACATTTTATAAGTAACAGATTAAAGACAAAGTTCTGTGTTTAGATTCATTATTATAGATCTACTTCAAGCAAATATAATTATGTCCTGTAGAGATTAACCAAAAGCATAGGAAGGGAAGTCCACATTGTATTATTTTCTTCATGCCAGTGATTAATATATAATTGAATGATAATATTGCAAATAATAATAATAATACCTGGCACTTATATAGCACCTGCCATCTGAGGATCTCAGCGCTTTTCAAACAGCTACAAAATCTCACACATGCTACCAACATGGCTTATGATCTTTTCTGCCTAACCTTTCAAATATTTACATGCCATATGAGCGTGTTAAAACCAGGAAATGAATATGTCTGTGACTTCACAGAATTGGATGTGTTTTTAGGTCTAAATCTGGTGGAAATATGCGCCCACCCTAAGTGAATCTGACCACAGAGTGGCTACAGTTAGGATATTATTGGAGTAAGGTAGAAATGTGTGCATACGTGTTTAATTACTATCTGAGTTTTCATTCATTTAGGGAGTGTCTTGGTTCAAGGAGAGAAAAAAACTTGGTTCAAGGAAAGCAAAAAATCTTATCATGCCAGAAGTCATCTTTGCCTTATGCTGCCTGAGACACACAAAGAAAAAAAGAGTTTGGCCAGGTTAGACAGAAGATTCATTAATGTGCCCTTGATGCAGTCTCTACCACAGGTGCTTGCATAAAGCCCAGCCAGATGTAAAATCTAGATCAGAAGTTAAAGTTCCTCCTGCAGGTATGTTGGCAAAGGCACTTGGTGCAGAGCCCCACACATGTACACCTGATTGGTGACTGTAAGGAGTTGTAGGTGAATGATGAAGCTACATAAAATAAAGATTAACAGATTCAACCCATGTGCTGGGCAGGTATATTAAAGTGTGCAGATTGTCATTATGTGCAGGGTTTGGAAAATTTAATTGTAATTCCTGTCCAGAGGAATCAAGAATTAAATGGGTCTGACCTGGTCCCCAGCTTCTCATGTGGCCTTAAGAACATGCACTGACTGTAAGGGGATAGTGGTAGTTTATGGATATGGCACCAGTGTAGGAACCTGCACTTTCGGGACCTATCTGCAGTGTGTCACTTCAGTCAAATAAATTCTCCCCATATTTCTTCTCTCTTTCTGCTTCAGGGTAAAGTGTCATTACAAAAAACAAGAAGTATTTTTAAGATGATATTTAGTTCCATTAAGAGTCAGTTTCTAATGGTCTAGTGATCTGTGTGATACAAGGAGACCCACGTATGTGAGCACAATGACTCTTAACCAGACCACAAGGCCTCACAAAACCACTGCAATTTTAATATATCGTAATTTCAATAATATGATGTACTAGTGAGCACAGTTACTCATTAATTGAAGCTTTTTGTTTTCAAATATATATACCTATCTCAATACAAAGTTCTTCCCTTCTCTTCCCAGTACTCTTCTTCCTTATCTGTATTCTAGAGACATTTAATCATCTTCACACTAAACTCTTGAGTGAAAATTCCATATAAAGCACCTATTTCTGAAAGTCACCCTATCCAATCAGGGACCAGTAATAAAACCAGGTGAACAGTCACACATGAGGAATAACTTAAAGTAAATAATCATAGTGCTCAAATTGCAGATAATTCACAGGGTACAGTTTGCTCATAAAAATAATTCAGCAGACAATTGCAAATAATGATCTAATTTGGGAAAATCGCAATCAGCTTGTATGCATTACATTTACAGAAGAGCTGAATTTGCTGGATGAAATATTTGTTATGAAGAGTTCAACCAGTTTCACTACTTACTTCACAGAGGAGCTAAATCCAAAGAGCACACAGTGGAAACCACTGCAGAAGGGAAATATTTACATATTATCTATGTTAGAAGCATGCAATGAAAGTTGGAGAGAATACACAGCTAAAAAGGCATGCTAATCACTCTGGAAATCATAATGCAAAATTAGCGTGCAATAGATGTTAAATGGCAAGCAAACAAATGCAGACATGTGACCAAACTGGGCCTGAAAATTCCAGATCAGTATTGTACTTCCTCAATGATAGTATTTATTTCATATGTAGGGGAAAGGAATGACGTTGTTACTAGCGTTGTAGGGCCCAGACCAAAATTTCAAACTCATTTGGCTTACACATACACAAGGTTCCTAATTTCTAACCCATAGAGATTGACTGATGTTACCAGATTCATATTAGAATCTGATGGAGTGTGAGGTGTTTGGACGTGACTATGCAAAAATCTGCACGCTACCTTGAAATTTTTGGCCCAGTTTAGCCAAACGGTAATTCATTTCATTTTGGTTCTTTCTGAAGACAAGGCAAGAAATGGAGCAGGATAGACAGACACTGCTAGGAAGTCAGATTTAACCCTCTGTTCTGGGCTAATCTCTCCTTGTTACCTTTTGTGATCTTTCTCTGTAGGAGCTTGTCCTGTCTCATGTTAGCTATGGGCTTTCAAAGTACACCTTCCAGAGCAGAGTATTCAGTTCTGACCTAGCCTGGGCCAAGTTTCAGACCAGACGATATTTATTAGACAACTTCACAGTTCTGAATACATTTACACTGTTTCACAGCTTTAAATATGGAGTTTTTCATGAACAATAACATCTCTCAGTTTCAGAGTCCCTATTATAGACTGTATTTATAATCCCTTGTGGAAAAATATTGTTAGGGCAACACTGAAGAAATGAGCTTAAAATGAACATACGTTAAAGTTAATAAATTATAGTCTTTCTCTCTTTCCCCCGTTTTTTGTTCTCCGTGTTTTGGGTCAGACCAGATCCAAATAAAACTGAGTAAAGATTTAGGAGGCAGTTTGGGATCAATCCCTGTTTAGCAGTGCTGTTCTTACCACACCAGTATGTTATGTGGTTTCATCTTTTTGTCTGTTTTGAATGTTGGCCATCATTTCAGCCTGCCTGCTCTGCTGCACAGAATTCGATATGCAAGACACGGAAGTGTCCTAGATTTGGCTTTGACCAAAAAAGTGAGTTTTCTAAGCACCCCATATCCACAGCATTTCTAAGCACTCGTATTTCCTATGCCATATGGTACTGGAATACTCAGTGGGAGTTGAGGCAGTAGAAGAATCCTGGGTGAGGCTGCATGAAGCTACAAACACCATTTGAAAACTGAGTTGTCTCGCCACTCTGACCAGAAAGTCTCCACAAACCACTAATAAATGTACTCCAGACCACAGCTGCGGAAAGGCTGAGATAGACAAATCATTTAATAACCAGAACATGGTCTTCATTCACAGTGCTTTCTTTAAAGGGGAATAAAAATGAGGCACAGTGTCTGACAAAGCATTTCCTTTAGACAATACAATACTTACTTTTAATTTATAATCCAGTTTACTTGGCAAAAATGACTTTTCCTTCTCATTTCACTGCTGTGTACTGTCTTGCCTCTACAGGGAGCCAGCTGGTCACCACTTTCTGCCCTAGAGGTAGCTGCTTTTCACTGGTGCTTTATATTGTTGTGAAGTACTTAGGGATTTACAAGATGGAAGACACTATAAATGTGAGAAATTGTAGAGCTTGTTAAAGTTATTACGAAACTTCCACTTTGTATTAGTCAGATCTTTTCACAGCCACTTTACCACTGAAGTCATCAAAATGTCATCCATCCTTTCAAATAGAAGAGTGGGCTCACAAGATTCATTTAAATGGCATTATCCATCCCAAAATTCCGTACACTTTGCATGACTGAGGCCTGAGGCCTGTACACAGTTTATTCCCAGTTTTGCTCACACTCTGCAAGTTTCAAACTATCCAGAATTTGAACTCTTCTTGTAAGCAATGTTGGTTAAACACAGGCAAATGTAACCGTCCCATCACACACACACAAAAAAAAAAAAAAAAAAAAAAATTAAAAAAACCCCACAAACCAAAAACAAAAAACTTCCTAAAAAACAGGTTGTTCAGACAAATCCATATTTTAATTATCTTCTACTTCTCTGTATATCTTGCTTGTAGCAAACCATGAATGAAAAATTTGATTTACTGCTCAGGACATCATAGACAAAAACCAATCATTACAGCATATGCATGTACACAAAATCTTCATCAGCTTAAGTTAGTCCAAATGGTCCAGCAAGGAAACAAAGAATTCACTAATTCATTGTGGGAGTACCCTGCTGGTCACAGGCAGCTCTACAGAAAGAGACGTCAGCTTAACTAAAACGTTATTGTTGAAGTAAAAAAAAAAAAAAAAAAAAAAAGAACCACAATTCTGACATTCAATTATTCTATTAAGTGAAATTAACTATTCTTCTTGTTCTTTGAAAAGAGCAAGATAAAGCACAGGATCCAAATAATTAGGTCAGCAGCAATGAATTCTGAAGAAAAGCTGTCTAGACTTCTATTTTCGTTTTCAAGTTTGAGTGGTTGGGTTTTGTGTGCGTTTGCTGCTTTGAATTCTCAGGGTGGTCACATTAATAAGTTTGCCCCAGCAGGTAGAGTGAAGCCTGGATCAAGGTGTGGCATTCTCGCTTTGAAGTCGGCTGTCACGCTCAGCTGCCTCTCGATCTCTTTGGCTGCCATCAAGTCTGTTGTTGTGGGAGACCAGATAAACCAGGGCTGTTCTGCTGTGTGGCACAGCTCAAAGGAAAGTCAGCTCAGATACGCTGTGAGGGGTTATGGTCCTCACCAGCTAAACATACAAGGAGAACTTAACTTGTAACAAACTTTTAAATGAGAAGGCGTTGATTCTCACTGGGCTTATAGCAGAGACCACGGAACGTTAGTGCAACAGCAATTACTGAGGTCTGTTTGTAAAAGGTCCTGCAAATGGAAACTATACAGTGGAATGGAAATGGTGGACCAAGAAAAACAGTGAGTTGGCATGTATTTAGAGAATTAGCAGCTTAGCTTGCAGAAAACTTATAGAAGAAAGGGGTGTGAGAGAGTGGAGAGTGGAATAAGCCTTTCTTCAACTGGGAATTTGCTGGACATTCTGGAAACAGGACACTTAAAAAGCAGTATTTTCCCACCTTTTCTGTTCCTACAAACAGTGGTAACTAATAGCAGCTGTCAGCAAAGCAAGTTACAAAACTGAATAGGTAATTTAAATGGAAGAATCCAATTCTAGCCTTTCCTTGAGTACAGCCAGGTCTTTTTCAAAGGGGAGCTCAGTAGGTGCAGTCTATTATTAATTGGTGTGACTAATGCAAGGAACTCCCATGGTTAACACAAGGAAGTTCTTCTCCGCCTATCTGAACATTCTGTAGGATAACACCTTTCATGCACGCTGTCCTCAAATGTCAAAAATGTTCTAATTTGAAAAGGAGGGTAGAAACCAAGTGGACTCATCCCAGAAGCTGAATTTCCTAGGTGATGCTGTAACTGCTCTCAGCAGCACTGAACACCAAAGATTTAAAAAATGAAACATTTTAACATAAATGAGAAGCTCTGTTTATCATAGACTTTATCTCCTGATCTTATTTTCTAGTCTTTGCCCAGGCTGGTTAAGAAGCTCAAACTGATAGAAATTTTGGAGTGACAACTGAGTGAATACAGGACCTCAGAATTCGGTCCATTTAATCTTAAAGAAAGTAACAGTATGAAAATGGAAAACCAGTCAGCAGCCTCAAGTTTTTCTAAAACTAAACACAAGAGCAATGTTTATGCATTTCTTCTATTCCATCAAAGTTGCCACCTTGTGACAAACATACAGCTAGGATCAAAAATAGCCTTCCAAGGCTGCCTTTAAACTGAAGCTAGCACATTAATCCCATGCCAATAACTTCTGAGGATTTGTGGAGTATGAGCTGCCACATACAATCCAAACTGGAAGTCATCTTGCTGCATGGCTTTTTTGACAGTATAATGAACAATACAAGTCATCACAATAAACCTTACAATTTGAAAACAAGTCACGAAACACTGCAAACACCAGTCAGTTTATTAATAACTTCTGAGGCTAAACATGGTAAACCAAGAACTGCTCTGCTGCCTAAGCCCAAAGTCCTGCACATGGGGGCTCCCTCATTTCATAATATCTTCACATTCTTTATCATGACATCTACAGTTTTGCATTCTCCTGCTCCATGGCCCGTGCAGCTTGGACTGTCAATTACTCATTTTACATTTAGTAATTTCATTTTTACTTTTCTACAAATCCGGGTTGTTATTTGGGACTGGTGTAGTAGTAGAGATCTTTGAAAATACACGCAGGATCACTCTCGAGCAGAAAAGGCAACGCAGAAAGAACCGTGTCCTTTCAGTACCATCTGGGGAGCCATTCTGCTGTGCCTTTTGCAACCGGACGTGTCTATCTCGCATTGGCCTTTTTAGCCATCAGCGCGCTTGTAGCAAGCATGGGTAGAGTCCTTCACAAATCTTCGTTCGCGAAGCCTAGCCATGATGATGATGAGTAGTAGAGATCACTTGGCATGAGAGGACCTATGCCATACAACATGTGGAAGTGCACCAGGTGGTGCAGCCCTGCCGTGGTGTAGCAACATCTGAGTTTCCAGACCTTAGAGAAGTACAAAACAGGAGACTGTTAATCAGATTCTCAAGAAAATACAACGTAGTTATCCGAAGCGAAAAAAACAGTGTGTCACCAGGACAGACTTAAAACACATTTTCAAAAGAAAAGTAACATTTTAAAGGTGTATACAGTCCATATACAACATTATGGAGGGAAAATAATACACACTACTGACTTAGGAACTGCCTATCCATCAGCAATGGCTTGTAGGAAATGATCCCAAGATTCAGTGGGAGATGAGATGTTACACACCATCATGTATTAGCGCAACACCAGTTTAATAATTTGGTATTTGATGCATGTTTAGAGTAAATTGCCAGGAATTCTTTGGCAAGTTTCTGCCAAAGTGGCATTGTTATTGTGGTCAGTTCAGTTCCTGAAGTCTATGAGTAATCTTATTTTTACTTTTTCCTTTTTTCCCTTGTGGACTGTAAGTGTTCATTATTTTATCAATGTTAACAATGGAATAGATGAGTAAAACTTCCAGAGGCATCTAAATGACTTAAGGACAATAAATCCCATTGGCTTTGGATTCTAAGTCAATTAGATGCATTTGAAAATTTTACCTTTTATCTACATGCTTCATTAGTCAGATTTATTAACCAATCATTTAGGAAGGAAAAGGCCAGAGCAAAAGGATCCCCAAAGTGTAAAATTTACAACACTGCTATCTATCCTCACCAATTGCCCAAGTTTAATTCTCTAATTTAATTCATTAATTAAAGAATATGCTAATTGACTGAAAAACTCAGGCAGAGGTTTTTCTCTGAGCTCTTTTCCGATGAGAAAAATGGATCCCAGTTTCTAAAAAAAAGACACATATGAAGCATAAGGCCATTGAAATTCCTTTCTGATCTGAGCTCATGTTTAGCACAGGAGTTCTTATCCCTGCTGAACATACTATTTCACCTGAACTTTCCCAAGAAATGAGATTTTCATAGTTTGCATTTGTCATCAGTTCTCCAGCCCACTGCATTCCGTTTTCAGCAAGTTTATTCCAAATATTCCGTCCTGAGTTATTTTCCACTCATTTAATTTCACTCACTTTACTTGATCTCTATGCCCTAGTGCTACTTAAAATAATTCCTCAATGCTTTTGCCAAGACTGAGCCAAATGGACAAAAAGCCTGAAGGACTTAGAAAAGCATGTCTGCAGAGCAGAGTGTTTGTGCTTCACTGTAATTCCTTTTTTCCATACTGCTGACATCTCTGCAGGTAGCTTTTTTGCCTCTGGGCAATAGGGCCATAGGTTCATAGTACAGCAAAGGGGGAAGGCTGGAGAATTTCCTTTCCTCTTGGCCCAATATGGCATGTGTGCTATGCACTGTATTTCTACACTGTTCCCATCTGCTACATAAACATTTAATAGCCCACAACTGTGTTGAAAAGCTGATAAATTCTGACACATTGGCCCATTTTTTCACTTAAGACTACAGTAAGAAATAGTCTGTGGCCTTCTCAGTGGCAGAATGCATTCAGGTACCATCTCTATTTTTTCAATGTTTTCAATATAAAATTGTTCAGATTCAGAGAAAAATATCTTAAAGAAACTACTGACCTCATACTCATGATAAAAAAGAAATCAAACCCCCCAAATAGCATTGGGATTATTGGCATGTGAATATTTCTGTCTATTTACAGTAGATCAGAATTAGTAAGAGAGATAGAATGGAGGTTTTATATCATCAATTTAACATTAATTACCTAAATCTCTTTGAGGACATGTAACAAAAAGCCCCCGACATTTGTGTCACAAAGATTATTATAACATATTGCCAAGTCATAGCATTGCTGCACTAGTAGATAGAATTCAAATTCAAATCCAGGCTAAAGATGCTACAGCTGTCACCCTTGCCCAGCAAAGCCCTCTTAGGTTCAAAAGTTAGCCGTCCTCCTGCCTGCCTCCACCAAATCAGCTCCTGATCCCCGGAGATTACTAATCCCGACTTCTCTGCACATAGCTGACAGGAAGAATAAAGCTATTGTGCCTTCCTAATAATTCAGGCTAATCACATATTTATAAAAGAAAATTAGGAAGAAGTGATTAACTCCTTCCAGTTCAGCTATTGATAGTATAGATCTTATAAAGAGGCAGCTGGAATAGCTTTAAAATGTGTTTAAATTTTAACACACAGTTATAAAATAATAAATGTTTAAATAACCATGTTTTGGATTAGCCTAGTTGCCCAATATTGCACCACTGTCACCAAGGAAACATGGAAAGGCAAGCTGACAGAGGCTTTCGTTTTGGATGCATGTATTCAACCTGAAAGTGAAGCTGTAATGCCAGGTCCAGTTCAGGTGTCCACTCTTCTGAAGGAAAAGGGTGAAGTAAACACTTGAAACAGAAAATCCACACATGTAGGATATGACTTGAATCCCTGCAAGTCAGGAAGGATTTCCAGCTTTTTTTTGTGTATTACAATGCTATGAATTCTAAAATGATTCTTCACCCAGTGCAACACAAAGCAAAAAGATGGCTACTGCTCTTCAGTGTTTGCAGTCCCTATCAGTTTGGTATTAAAAGAGTACTGATAGGCCTAAAAATTACAAACCAGAAAAGCCTCAAAAAAACCAGAATCCAGCTAGTTGTCATGCGTTTAGGCAGGAGCTGGTTCCGTCATTTCTGTGTTCCTAGTAATGCCTGTGTCTCCCACGGAAGTATTGATTCACTTGTGATTTTCTTGAGTTCCCATTCGAGGAGAGACTGAGCAGTGCTCACTGATATCGATGTGTAACAAAGTCACAGGCACACAGCATTTTTCAAGAAAAAATTAGTATATCAGCAATTGTGGCCTACGGCGCCATAAGGTCCTCTAGGAACAGAGCAGGAAATGACATAATTAAAGAAAGCAATATGCTAGAAGAAAATGAAAACCCACCCTCATACTGTCCTGTCCCCAACAGCAAGCAATTTAAAACAGTGTCTTCTCTGCAGTAATACCTTTAAAAATAAAGTGATATGCATATTTTTGTTGTTGTTGAAAATCTTTGTTTTTATCAGGCACCAGACACCATGAATATTGCCAACAATTATTAGTTCAGGCACCCAGGAAAGAAATTATGAGAAATTTACTAATTCTTCGAATATTAACCCTTAATCTTAGTCAAAAACTTAATGAAAAGACAATATTACTGTGGAAATCCAGCTACTTTTCAGGTACTTCCTTTCCTTTGACCCAACTCCATCTGTACTGCAGCTTTAAAAATGTAATTTAGGAGAGGGGGAAAGCACAAAAGACAGACAGCCAAAAGGAAAAATGGCAGGATATCCCAGAGCCCAGCTGTATTCAGTATTTTTGCTGGTATCAGGGGTGTGCTGAGGTTATGCATGCATGGGGCCCTATTGGCAAGGATAGGATGTTTATGTGGGACGAAAGGCCTGCAGGTTCAAATCCTTACTCTGCTTGACTTTGTCTTTCACAATTTATATTTGAAAAATCTCAGTTCAAACTGATTCAAAGCAGGAACCCGAACACAACATTCCACACCACATCCAAGAAAATTTTTGAAATGTTCCCACTTCACACTGGATAAGCAGAAACGTGTTGATATCTTTAACAGTGTACTGAAATTCTGGTTTTCTGTCTAATGTCAGAATAAGATTTTTAGCTTTGTGTTTCATCAGTTTATCACTCTTCTATCACTGGCCAGTTTAGCTCTTCTCCAGTAGTGTTTCAGAGAGAAACAGGGGGCCCTGGGACTCTACAGCTGAATCAGGATGTATTTTATCTGGGAAAACAAGTGTATTCCTAATGAATGCTAAAATCAGTGAAATGAAACAGGTATGGTTCTAATGCATTTTAGCTAGCAGAAATAAATCTCATTTGTTTATCCTGAGCAGTTAATGGGTTAAAAATTGTTCAGCACTGTGTTTACCACTCATTCTTACACACTCTGAAGAACGGAGTGTTTCTTTCATTTTTTTTTTCCCAGTCATCTCAGAAGGCTGAATTCATGTGTGAACATTTTCTTTCTTGTCCTTCTGTCTCTCCTTTCCTTCTCTCTCTTCTTTTCATGGAATCATGCAGAATACCTTGTCATCCATCCATTGAATTGTTTGGTCTCAGGCATCAGTGGCTTTAAACTGAAAGAGAGTAGATTTAGATTAGGTATTATGAAGAGATTCTTTACTCAGAGGGTGGTGAGGCACTGAAACAGGTTAAGGATGAGAAAGGAGACAGAAGTTGTGGCTGCCCCATCTGTGGATGTGTTCAAGGACAGGCTGGACGGAGCTTTTAGCAACCTGATTTAGTGGAAGGTGTCCCTGCCTGTGGCAGAGGGGTTGGAAGTAAATGATCTTTAAGGTGCCTTCAAAACCAACCCATTCTACAGTTCTATGATTCCCAAAGAAAATAAAAGACATTCCAAAATAAAATACTAAAATTAGAAGCTTACAATGACCTCTTAGTACAAATGAGCAGAAGAAAATGAATGTTGAGGAGAAAACATCTTGTTTACAAACATTTATCTTCAATTATTAACTATTTATGGAAGAAAATAGCCGTAGATACATGATCGGCAAATTGGCTTATGTTTAAATAATGTGTCTAAAGTTTGACTGAGCACGGAAGTTCATCTTTAAATAAACAAATGGTACCATAATGTTATAGTCATGAAATATAAACAAGCTGCAGTCATGGTATCTGCCTGCCACACTAAAGTTGTGCAGAAGCATCCGAGTTTTCTTAAGCTCTTCCAGTGAACTGTGAAGAGGTTCATACCAAGGAAAGTCACTGAAGTGTGTTAACACTCACAGCTTTTCCTTTCATTGCATCTCAGTAGCCAAGTCTGCTGGGGAATGGAGGTTGCTGGGAATGGAAATATAGGAGCATTTCCTAATGTTGCCCGCAAACCCAGGTGACTTTATTTCTCCAAATACTTCAGCTCTTCAGCCCTCATTGTAGAATCACATAGAATGTGCCTCAGATGCAATACCCTCTTTGAGGTTCAGGAAACAGCAACAGAAACAGGCAGGTGAGCAGGGAGTTTTGTTTGGCTGATTTGCTAGGTTTGTCTTCTGTTGCTGAGCCCGTTATTACAGTGCAAACTGCTGGCAGCTGTCCATCTGTCTGGTCCTCATGCCTCATGGTAGCGTATTTGCACTGCCAAGCATCTCATCCCTGTTTCACTGTTGTGAGGACTGATAGTTTATCATTCTCACAAGAGGATTTTTTATTTGCTTTTTGGGGAAGTCAGGTTAGAAAGGTGGTGCATGCAAATCTGAAACATGAGAGGGACTCAGTAACCACAATGAGAAAAATATTTCAGAAAAATTGATGAATTAATGTCTGTTAGCCCGTAACCAGATTTCTCCTGTAACCAAAATGCTGTTAGGAAAAGCTGCAGACATTCTTCAAAGAATAAATATTACTTACACTCTCAGAAATTTAGGACTTGGGAAGGAAATAGAATCTGTTTCTTCACATGTCCCCTTCCCCCTACCTATGGGTGTCCTAAACCTTGGCCTGTAGCAGATAGGTTTACCTTTCTGAAAGGCACAGCTCCAGCTGGTTACAGAGAGAGGAGCTGCCTGAGGGCCACTGTAGTCCATGGAGAGCTCACTAGAGTAAGATTGTGACCCTGAACTCAGTATTTAAATCAGACATAAAGCAGAGTCCAGAGTACTCTTACCAGTCTCACTGAAGAGTAAGTTTGTGTTTGCAACAGGTTGAAGCTCTCCAACCATAATTTTATACATAATTTAAAGAATATATGTAATAAAAAAGCTGTTTCTTTCTCAGTTCTCTTTTATTTTCAATTTATAGTTATGTGAAAAGCATATTTACCACTTTATGAAAATGACATTAAAAATACATTTGAAAAAGTGAGAGAAATTCTACTAAAGACAATGGAAATGAAGAGACATTCTCCACCAGGTCAAAGGAGGTACCACCAGTAAATGGCCTCTCTCCATCTCCCCATACTTGGACAGCCTACCCAGGATGTCCAGTTCACACAGTGCGCAACAGGTCTGACTCATCATTCTTTTATACTTCAGAAGTTATTTCCACAGGTGTGAACTGGGAGTGAATGCTACCAACCCAGTATTACTTACCTGTTTACCTCCATGGTAGTCCATTGCTTTGTTCTGGGCAGCAGTAAATCATTTGAAAAGAGTCAAGAACACAAGAAATCAGATGTGAAGCATTTTAAAGATTTATCAGACCACATTTCAAACAATGGAGTGTGCTATGGAAAGCACTTTTAGCTTGGGGAATGCAGATGAGAAAACATAGGGATCGAGCAATTAAAAGCCTTGATTCCCCCCTCCCACCTCCAGCATATGGCAGGAAATTGGACCAGAATCAAGTGATGTCTCTCCTTGGTGGAGTCTGACTTCTGACCTCTAAGACAATGGAGTCACAAGCTATCCTGAGGCTTGATTGAGAAGCCACTTCAACATTTCCATAAGTCATTCTGCCATTGCAGATCTGTCACAATTTTGTCATAAAGTTTGCAGAATTCTGTTGACATTGTGTCATCTCAATAAATGCAAAGGGAAAAAAAATGAGTCGGGGCAGGTGCGAGCACAGATTTCAAGTCTAATGCGTGGGCTGCTGCATGTCTTCTGACATAATCTAGGCTCTCATACTTGATGTTTTTCTGGAGCCGTGGTGAACTCTTCCATCCTTTAAAGCGATCAACCTCATTTGACTAATTTGAGAAGAAAAAAAAGGAAAGAAAAACACTTCACTTCCCCTCTCAAAGTATCCTCGGCCAACTTGGATCTTTAAAAAAAGTAATGTAACGATTTGGGGCCTGGTTGTCATTTACATGAAGGTCACTTCACACTGATCTGGCTGTGTAAACGGGCCATAAGTTACTACTACACCCACTTGAAAGACCTCTTGTGCTTGCCAGGATGATGTAAAATGGCCTCAGTGTAAGTGAGAATTCAGGCTCTTATTTTTAAAGCACTATCCCTTTATGGCAATGCATCAGTCAAGCACATTACATTCCACTCATTATCCTAATGGAAGCCTGCAGCTTGCAGAAGGCAAACAAAATGGCCACTGACAGTATCACAGCAATAACAACCAGAACAGACATGTTCCACTGCAGAATGGCCCACAGCTTTCAAAGTATCTAAATAACCCACCAGCTTTTAACACCTGACTAGTTCTATTGACTACTTGCTTGAACACATCATCACACTGGTAATTTAAGGCCTTTTATCGTGGAAAGGTGAAAACTTTTAAGATGCAAGACATCTGTTGGTACTAAGCATGGTCAGACCTTTCCACTGCTGCAGATTTAGTGATTTCATTTCTCGCGTGCTCGGTCCAGCTGAGGTAGGATGGTATTTGTACAACTAAGATGACTGGCATGTGAGGTAATAGTTGCACCTACTGCAGTGCACAATTGGGTCTACAGCTGAGAGAGTGTTCATGCCCTTCCGTACACCAGCAGCTCAGTGCTGTGTGGCTCAGTTTGCATAGAGGGCTTGCCAACTGTGGCTTTGAATTATGTTTAATAGGAACCAGCTCGAAATTACTTGTATTAAATGGGCTAATGAATAATAAGCAAAGAGGAAGAACCTTCAGAAACTTTGGAACCTGTGAGATTTCACAGAAATATGAATGGGTTTCATTGTTTTTTACCTTATCCTTCAGTCATCCATCTGGTTGTATTTGAAGAGAGATTTAATATTCTTTGTAGAAGTTGCATTTGTGACCTGGATGCTTTGTGGGAGAAACAGAATGAGGCAAGTTAGGAGTGAAATACAAATGGGAAGAACTGAGAAGATAATTTGTTTAGGTAGCGTTTGGTGGTTTTATTGCATTTAAATGCACTTTAAACCCCAAAGAGAGCTTAAAGAGGTTAGAAGCAGAGAGCTCAGACTGAATAGTGTGAAACATAATTTGAGCCTAGTCCAGACTTCAGTTTTGTGGGCCCTGGGAGAGCTAACACATTCAGATCCCCAGGCAGATGCCTCCCAAATCTCCATCGCTAATCCCTTAGAAGCCTTCTGTTATTCTCTCATCTCCATCAGGCTGAAACAAACCTTCTCACCTTTGTGTAGCTCCCAAAGCAGGCAAACCCAAATTGTCTCTTAACTTTTGGAAGGAGATGGCAAAAACAAAATCTACATTAACTAGTTTTAATCAGTGTCTACTACTCCCACTTGTGCATTATTTAAGTCAATGTGTAGTATTTAATAAAAGTATTTCATTTAACACTACCGTAGTATAACTTTTAAACTAAAGTTTTCTATAAGAAGATACAGACAGAAAGGTCATTTGTCCTGACGGGCATCTCAACCATTATGCATTTGACCTTTATTCTCCTCATTCTGAATTTAAGGTCTCTTATTTGTCTCCCCAACCAGTGGGCTTGTATAAATCAGATCCCATTACCTTAGAAGTAATTATCAACTAGGAAGTTTGTAATTTTTGGATTTGGACGTATTTATGTGCAAAATATGAAAAACAAAAGACCTCCATATTACCGCACCTCTGAAGTATGAGCTTTAACACCTTAGAATATTCTTAGATATTTGTTTAAGACGAGATGGGGAGCTGCCTGACAACCGAGAATTTTCAAGTGCCAGTTTTGCATCCTGTGGCATCTTGAGGTTCTAGGTCTCTGCTGCGTGACCAAGAGCTGAATGGGTCTAGCATGAGGCTGCTGGGCAAACGGAGGGAGGAGACATCCCAGGGACTACCAGTGGAGCTTTCCCAGCCCTGATACCTAGTTCTGCAATGGGCTGTATCAACTTCAACATGTGGGAAACTTCCAGCATCTCTCATCAGTCCTGCTCTCCGAACCGTGTGGTACTTACCTCGTGGCTCTCAGCTTAGAGTTATAGCTTCTAAATACATGGAGTAGGGTACAGAAGTTTAAGGAACTGTGTCCTCAGCCTACTAGAAAACCATTTTTTGTGCAATTTTCTTTGTGTAGGTGTAGATTGTCATGTCCAGAAATTGCAATCATGAAAGTCCAACAGGCAAACATGGCATGAATTATCATAAATGACATTACTACAGCACACACTGAACATCCTATGTCATCAAGGAAACACATTCTTCCAATTCTTTCATATGCTGAAAGTCCAATGACAACTCTAGTGTCAAGAGATGTTTTTCTTTAGAACTGCTTTTATATTTGAACAAAAGCAGTTTTGGAGTAAAATGCTATGCCTACATTCGTCAGAACAAAACTGGATTTCTCACCTGGGGTAATAGCTTTTCATTCAAAGGCCTGAGAGGAGTATGCAGTGATATCACTAAACCCCCAAAAATGTAGCTCTCTAAGGAACATGTTACCCTTTTTTTTTTCCCCCTTCTCCATGGAAAGACAGCAGTTGCAGGTCACACTTTCATTCATCAGTGTTTCCCAAATTGGACATGTTTTATTTCAACCTCATCTGGGCACCTTTCCACCTATCATTATACTCTTCTTGCAAGAACAACGTAAGTTTTCACTGAAAAAGGATCTAAGATATCCCTGAGGTGAGGAGATACTTTTGTTCTGTTAATAGCCATGTCTAATGGTAGTGGCTGGCACAAAGTTACTTTCTATTGCCCAACTCCTACCAGAAGGACAGGTACTTCAATTACTTCTCCTCTTTGGTGTCTCCCTTACTTTCCCTGAAATGCTCAAGAAATTCCATGTCAAAAGTGCCAAGTGAGGGAAAAGAAGGCAAGAGACAATCAAGGAGAAAGCATGACCGTAATAATACAAGAACTGGAGGCATCTGATCAGTGCCTGGGCAGTAATCTGGGAGAAGTGTAATAGATTGGTCTGATGCTGCTCTGCCATACAGATTTTGTTGGTCTCATGTATCCCATTACAATCAGTTTTGTAATGTGTCTGGAAAGGGCACTGGAGGCTTCTGTTCTTCTGAGTTTCTCTGTTTTTATGTCCTTTCCACAGACACAAACCAAGAAGGGAACAGAAAATATCAGTGCTGAGAATGCCTATTGCTTATGAAGCAAAGTCAGCACAGACCAGAATTACAAGAAAAACTGCAGAAAACAAGATGTGGTGTTTCAGAATAGCACCAGTGTCACCCTCTCCTTCCTCTTCAGCAGGACCACAAAAAAAAAAATTAGCTGGCCCTGGTCAGATGCAGAACTTTTGGAAGCAGGAAGAAACTCTGGACACTTTATGCCTTTACATATATGAAATCCAAACTAGAGATATTTTTTTAAAATGTGGAGTTAAGTGCAGCATCAGCTTTGCTTCCTCCTCTTGGCTGAGAAGTCCCATGACCAAGCCTCAGTTCTCTTCTGGGACAGGATACAGAAATGGATACAGAGACAGGATACAGATACAGAGACAGAGCTGCTCCTCCCGCTTTTTTTCAAATATCCGCAGGATATTTCAGAAAGATTATTGTCTCCTCTCACCTTAATTTTCTCACCTCTTTCGAAATCTGGGACTCCATCTTATTCCAAGGAAACAGAGGTCTGGTTCTACTGACAGTTTTCTCTTACTCAATTTACCTGCTGCTCTTATCTCTGTTACTGTATCCATTGCTGGGTTTCAATCAACCACCCAGAACAGACAGCCTCCGAGAACACACCACTCCAGATTCATTTACTGACGCGACTTAATAAGCTCCAGCTCCAAAAGTTGTTTCTCTCATGAGTTTTGAATCAAATAAGTGTCTTCTTTCTTGCTAGTATTGGCGTTATTTGTAACTTCACTTGTCATAGTTCAGACTAAGGGGGATCTATCTCTCTGTACATACAGAAACCTAGCACAAAAAATCAAGTTCCAGCGTTTTGCCACTCATGCAGCTGCTAAGACCATCATCCAGCCAGGAAATAGTGACAGACCGCACAAAGCAGCATGAAATAATCTTATTGCTGTTCTTAGCAAATTCCAATGCCAACAAAAAATAATGAACAAGGCATAACCTCGTCATTTCCTAAGTATGTAGTGCTAACTATCACTACCATCTCACTATGGGACACTACACCCTATTTTACCTCTTATTCCATGCTTATGAACTTGGTAATCTCTCTGCTGGTAAATAGACAAGTTGTCAAATGACTTTTTTCTTTCATAAAGGTGAGCCATAAGTGGACAAAGGTGAGTAAATTCTAATATTAGCAGATGAGTTACACATGCTATGCACACACACACATGCACAAAAAATCCTCATTATTAAATCACAAAGCAATTAAAAAATTAAAAATTTCATAAGACCTCACATAAAAGAAATACAAGTGTTTAATGATGGATTATAAAGTGAAAGTGAGAAAAAAGTAAAAGCTCAGCTGTCTCAGGGGCTTCCCTTGCAGCCTGTGATACTGATTTCTGTCTTCACCCTCACACAAGCCGCAAGAGCTAATAAATTCCTGGCTCCCCTGCCTGGGAGCCAAGGCCGATTAATATCTGCCTACCTTGTTACCTAATTCATTATGGAATAGCAGTTAATTTGATTTGATATTATTTTAATAAAATTCTGTAATATATTAGATTGTTTCAGGCTATCAAAATAATTTTCCAATTATTACGGTTACTCAAGCAAGTCTTTTTTTCCCTTCATGAGCGGCAGTTGGTCTGACTCAGAATACATTAGCTCCTACAGCTTCATCCTGGCCAGAGGAATACGAAGTATATGCATGATTACACTAGAAATGTTATTGCCAGTAATGTGAGCCTGCAGATCAAGGCACAGAGTCCAGATTGATGTGCAATTACAGGCCGCCATGATGTCATGACATTGTGATTGCTCTTCATCTACAAATGAGTTAATGCATTAATATACATATACACGGTTACACGTACACATATGTGCAAGCATGCATGCATACAAGTATCTGTTATTTTCTGTATCCTGATGCTAGTGTTTGAGTGGCAGCAGTACATGAAGGCAACATGGGATAGATGCTGCATCTCACAGGAATGTGTGTTACTTGCTCATTGTCGCAACCTGCGGGAGTGGAAGGGTAGGTCCGCTCCGGGTAGAGTAGCGAGGAATTGCAGTGGCTAGCTAGCAGGTCACGGCATTCGCTAAGCTCCGGGCGCTATGACGTAGCGGCGCAGGAAAAACACACATGCACGTAGCACCAGAGGTTGTGTGGGGTGAACTTTATCAACATGGAGACGACCGCTTTTATAAGGTTTGCCGTGGAAGGGTCTGGAAGAAAAGCAGAGCTTGCCAAACAAGGTAATACTGGGAGGTGCAAGTTTACAAACTTGGGAAGGATAGGTGGAGAAAAGGGAGGCTTTTTCCAAATTTGAAATGGGGATAGTAACACGGACATATATGGTAACTGAGAGAGATTGTGAACATATAAGGAATAGTAATATTAACAGAGTTTAAACCGATTATATAAGAACGAATAACAAAATATTTAACAATTATAATTACATAACTTCTGTCTTAAACTTGTTGTAGAGATCTTCTGTAAAATGAATCCCCACAGCTCCTGGCATGGGCAGTGCCAGTCTGGACAGCAGGAGAGGGTGGATGAGTTTTGCAAGCAGTGGGAGTTGCCTTTTTTTGCTGTCATCACTTTCGACCACTTCAACAAAAACCAACTTACATCCCTGCTTAGAAGCGTCAGGCTGCTCTTTTCTCTTGGTTATAGCAAATGCCTAAGAGACAGAGAAAAGAGAGGACATGGGTGGAACTTGATTGAAATAGGAAAAGGCAGCCTAGACAAAAGAGCAGGTGCAAACACAGCCATTCCATTTGGAGATGCGCTGGATGTCATAACATTTCTGCCTGGGTACGTGAGAGTATCTTCGTCATATGCTTATGGGGTTGAGAGGGTGGTATACCAAACACCTTCATGGCTTGCTCCTAGTCCCACTGGAGTGGGTCATCAAATGAATTAGGGTCAAAACTGGGTCTGAATTAGTAAATTCATAGAGTGAATACAACAGAAATAGAAATGATTAACAGCTATATCTCACTCTTTCTATAATACTTCCTTAAAGGGCTTTTGTTCACCTGAACATATAAAACATTTGTATTGCCATGCTGTGAGCAATAGAGGCTCCTGAATTTTAAACAGTGAAAGATGTTTTTTGGTCCTCAAAAATAAGAACTGATGGGACCAGTTGCCTCTCTCTCAGATCACCATTCCAGTGAATACCCTGACATCTTCCCTGCACTTCTGAAGCAGTCTCTGACCTTGCTGGGGCCCATGCCATGGCAAATTCATGAATAAAGTTCATGAAGGATTGCCATTTTGCTGTTCTGTTCTACCATTTCCTTGCCTGGATTGAAAAAAGAGGTGCAAGCAACTGAGTTTAAGCTGCCGATCATTTTTACGTGGTTTTCTGCCTGTACATCAGAGTTTCTTTTTCATATTCTGCCTCCAAAAGTGGTTATTCCCATTCCATTCAGCTATCTTAGAAGAGTGGTGGCTGACCCATGGGATGTATGTCAAATATGATTTACAACCTTTTTCATGCTTCAGCAGAACTCAGCAAAAGCATAAATGGATCAGAACACACCGTACATATGTAAGGAAATACATCTTTTTGTTTTAGTATTTGTAAATTGCCTTATTATTTCCATTGCTTAGCTATCATTAAATGCATGAAATAGCCCAGTTAATCACAGGATGTTGCAACAGCACTTATTGTGCAAAGAGTTTATTACTGCGAGTAAACTATATACAACCTATCAAGTGAAAGCACTATCATATCAAAGGTAGAGGTTAGTGTAATTTTTCCTTCTATGCATCAGTGTTTCTTAAATTATGTTCACATTTGGGTGGGTTCAAATTGTTGGGACAAAAATGATATTGTCTACCAAAAGGACATTAGTGAACGATGGGAGGGTGGTGCAGATGCCTAGTATGAAGTTATTTGTTGCTTTAATCCTTGACAGTAAAAATGTTTCAGAGCTTTCCTTTTAAAATCATCACATTTTTCTACAAACTACATCTTTGCTAACCCTTACAGGATAAAATATAACAAAATTTTTGTCTTGTCACAAAATTCATGTACACAAAAGATTTTGGAAGCATTCACGGCTTTAAACACACCCATTTCCCAAAGGAAGCTTTCAATACAGCACTCAATGACTAGAAAGCTTGGCTTAAAGTCTGTCTGTCACTAATTTTTTTTTGAATATGTAAGATTTTTAGATGGGTAATATTTTTTAAAGATGTTTTAAATGTATCTATCATGTTTTAAAAACAGGCAAAAAGACTTACAAAGAATCCTGACTTTATCTTTTGAAAAAAATCCCAATGTCATTAATCATAACTAAAGTTTTTCAGTATCTCAGTATTAGTGATGCTGAAGTGAATTAACTAAAAGGCTTTCATGCTTCTTGATCTTATATCCCATGCCTGAAACCCTCATTCATTGAAATCTTTCCTACTCACGTAAGTTGTCCTATTGAAGTCAATGTATCTCAGCATGTAAGTGGGGTTTGAAGAGAGGCCTTTGGTATATAAAGTGGGAAACAGAGTTGGTTCTCATGATTCTTGCATCGAAACTGGTAGGTTTACTTTCTTTTCAACATCTCTAATGCATAATCATCTAAAATGATTTTAGATCCTAGAAATTGCTACAAGATGGTTATAAATTCTTTGTGTGGACAACTTTTCCATTTGGTGGTAAAACTGGAAGGCCTTATCACTCTTTTATAACTTTCTATATAATTTTTATGAAGGCAAACATAAGGCATCAAAGACTGCAGGCTAAAAACTTCTCTGTGATCCAAACCAAGTGGCAAAATTAAGTCCTGAAAAAGTTAAGAATCACATCTGTTTTATGGTCTGCTTAGGCGACTTGGCCTGAGAACATAGCACAGGAGTAGATTGATGCAGAATAAGGCTCAAATTTAATAATCAAGCTTGGTTACTGAATACAGCTATAAAGATGGATGAAATGAAAAGTTTGTATTACATGTCTCCACTCATCACATAACAAAAGAACATGAAATAAGGGGACATTTTGAGACAAAAAGAATGGTCTGTACTGAAAAGGCATCAGATGTAAACAATATGGCATAAGACTTTATTAAAAACAATAGCCAAGGAAGAATGTGTTGTCCATTGCCTGCTAATGGAAGAGGGACCTGAGAACCTTAAGCCCAAGCTGCTGTCACTCTGTACATGTGCTTCTCTTTATGCAAGTGACAGAAGATCACAAAATCCTTTGTTATTTGACTGGCAGTGAAGGGTTCTGCCAGCATATTACCATTGCAGAATCTGTGTTCTCCACCCTTCTTCTCCAATCCACCCCTCTTCCCTCTGGGTAGTCATCCTTTTGGCTGGACAGCAGAGTCGGTTTAGTAACTCTCTATTCTTCTCGTCCTCCTCTGATCAGAAGCCCTGCAACACAGCCCATCTTGGATAAGATACAGTAGAAGAGAACATTTAATTGAAAAATGACAAGCTGTGCTATTATGGTAATTATTACTATATACAGTGCTTGGCTATTCATCCACATCTTCTGCAAGTCACAGAACTGCCAATTCAAGATGCATCAATAACTCTGAAACCCTCAAAGATTCTTCCACATATAGCTTTAGTTATGGGAGTTGGGATATGGACCTGATAGAAGGGAAAATTCTGGAAGTGATATAACCCTGGGGAAATGTTCTCAGAATAAATGACGACAACCCAGACAGAGAAGATTTAATGCACTTTTATTCCATGCTTGGGCTTTCTGAATTGCCCCATGAAAAACTGTGGCCATGCTGAAGTTTCATCTTTCTAGATATCCATCTTAGGTATGCGCATGACCACCCACCTCAGTGCTTCAGTCTCGTGCTTTGACATTCTAACCTGCCAACATCCCTTCAGAACTGCCCATCCCAGCTAAGAGCTGAGCAGCTTTTAGCTGACCAGACTTGTGCAAGGTCTGTGGGCATCCTGACCTTTCAAACATCTTATGAACTGCTAGGTAAGTGTAACCAAAGGATATTCCCTTACTAACTTGCTCCTTTGCACTTTAACTGCTTTTGTACTTTGTGAAACATATAAGTACTCTATAGTTCAGGCTGCTCAGAATTAACTCCTCTTTATCACATGTAATGACTTGGAGAAATGTTTTAGATGCTGCCGCACAGTGTTCCTGCAAAATAAGTGCCACAGTATTTCTCTGGGATTTTTGGGTTTTGATTTGGTTTTTGTTGGGGTTTTTTTGTTTATATGTGGGGGTTTTTTTGAGCACATAAGAGTAATTTTCTTTAAGTAATTTCCATCCTAATATATTTCAAGGGTACATGGACTGAGTTTCTCTGTTTGCCTTTTGTAATTTTTTTTAAGACTTCAAATAGAGGAACAAAACTCTGATGAGGTCAGTCTGTATGAAGGCCTCATGCAGTACAGTGAAGAATATCTAATTTTTCTATAGAATGACAAATATAATCAGCATCCCAATAAAGAAAAAGGTCACGTAAAGGGCAGCTCAGAACACATCCACAAGAAGAGAATAGCAGAGTATATGTTAATCAGTTCACAAATGTTTCCTGCCTTCTGAAAAACAGAAGTATTCTCTGTGTTCAGGGGCCTCAGCATCATCAGCCCACAATTAACACAACCAAGGAAACTTCTGTGAAAATAAATCGTACATATTCCTTTTCCATGTACAGGGGCATAAATCATGGGTAGTGGTTGAATGTGCTAGATAAAAAAAATGTAAAGCTATTATCAAAACAGAATCAGATTTTCTCTCATGTTAAATTTTGGACTCTTAAACACAGGTTCTTAAGGAAATAACTGATTATGTCTGGTTATCTAAGGCTGAGACTTCAGATTTTATAACATGTACATGAGAATTAAATGTATACACATAACCAACTTCAGAGAAAACTGTAACAGAAGCTGTTTTAGTGATTCAGAGAGAAAGAAGGAATGAGGGTTAGCAGCATTGTCTTCCTGTGTAACTTCTGATGATTCACTGAATGTTCAAATTTCCCAGCTGTAACGTGGGCTAGTATCATTTGCCATTTTCCCACGGGTGGTCAGAGGATGGACAGGTTGAGATAATGACCTGCTCAGACCCAGCTGAAAGGGGCCTGCAGAACCAGTCGTACCTTCAGCAGTTTATCCTCCTACTCAGCAGAAAAGAAGTCAATGATCCTAGACATGAGTGGTTGCACAAGAGACATAAAAGTAAGGTAATTAAAAATCATAGGGTAGAACAGTGATGAAGTTTGAGTAATTGCATTCTCCCTACTTAAAAAAATAAATCCCTGAAGCTTCAATTGGATCTAGGATTTTTTTTCTTTCATTTGAAGACAGCAGGTGTTGTGCTACATTGCTGTGCATTGTTAACGAGTTGCCAAGTTTCTCCTTAGCAGTGGATTGGCAAAGTGATTCCCTTCCGTATGTAAAACATTTTGTGGCTCTCTGGGGTGAAAGAATATATAGACAGAAAATCAGCCATACCTGGAAAGGCCTGATTTCATAAGAAGGTTTCTATGGATAAGAGCCCTGTCCCATAAGAAGTAAGCTCTTGAGAGAGGCAATAGTAAATCATCTGGAGAGAATGCAGGAAGAAATGCTTGAATCCATTGCAGCCATTTGTGAAGGAAGTGCATATCTAAAACATGAGCTTTTTCAGGACTCTCACAAGTTCTGTGTCTCTCTTAGAAATCTCCAGGCAAATGGAGAACCCTGTAATGTTAGTATAAGCATCTACTGGTTTTATTCTGAACTTCTTCCAGAGGTTATGCTCTATCTCAATGCACAGATCTATGAATGAAATACTCTCCTTATCTTTAGGGCACAAACTGAAATGAGGCAAATTCTCAACTTCCCCATTAGATAGGAGGAACTCAGCTGAAAGTAAAGAGCAGGACTGCCAAACCTAGCGGGGAGCTCTTTTAACAGACTGATACCATCAGAGTTAGATGGGAAGACAACATTGAAAGAGTGGATAATATTTTAAAAATTATTTGTTCTTAAACTCTCCATAAAATGAATCTTCTTTCATAATCAAGAATTTCTCTTCTGTTTTTTCTAGTTCAGAATCTGCTTTCAAAAAACCTGCTGCACATCATAATTTCAATTTCCTGTAAATTCTTTCTCCTTTTCAAAATCATTTCAAAAATGATCATATAAACATGTTAAAGTCACCTCACCACTCTGTCGAGGTTACAGTGATTTGCACAGTAGATATGGTTTTTGAAAGAGGATGGACTAAAAACAGATTCTTCATTTTTACATTAAACCTCAATCACACGTTAGGAAAAGCAGAGCATAAAGGAAAGAGAAGAAAATCCTAGCATACCTGTAGATTTCAAAAATTAAATTTCTAACATTCTATTCTAGTGTCTAGTTTCTAAACTCACTTGCCAGTATAATATCTGAATGCCGTATGAGAACAAATCTATCCTGGATTGCTTTCTCAAGTCCAGACCATTCTAGGAGAAAGTGGGCTGATATATATCTACAGGTAAGAAAGCAAGTCTCAGAAAATCTGTGTAGCTAAAAGAGGAGGTACCAGAATTTGTGATGACTCTTCATTCCCAGGAATTTATTCTTTAAACTTGGAATGAAACCCTCACAACACACGAAAAGGCATTAACTTCCACACAATATATGCACATGACTTCAGGTGGCCATTTACCAGCAGAGACTTCTAGAACTGAATAAGCATCAAATGAGGCTGAGTGGCACGTCCACTTGAATTTTCCATATGATTTTCTTTTTTAAGGAAGTCAAGAGAATGATAATTGGACTCAAAAGAAAGTGAATAACAAAAACACAAGGGTATTTTGAGATCTGAGTTTTAAAGAGCAGAGTGCAAGATTGTGAGCTTAGTTATAGCAGAGTAAATCTGAAGCAAATCCATTGACATCAAATCAAAACCTGAGTCACTGAAGTCACTAATTCTGGATTTAGAATGCCATGACTGAGATTAGAATTTGGCCCATGCTGTTTAGATAAGGTCAATGTATACAAAAGAAAACAGAAACTAAGACAGCAGAACGCAGAGAAACTAAGGTGATAAATAGAATGGAAGAGTTTACAGATGAGAATTACTTAGACTTGGAAGAATAATAAAGATGATTAAGAGGTGACATGACTGAGGTATTTAAACTAGCTGAAGATTATTATAAAATTAAGCTTGATGATCTATTTGAGTTTGTTGAAGAGACCAGAACTAGAGGATTTAGGTTTAAGTAAAGTGGGAATATATGTAAGAATTTAAGGAAGTACTATTTTATGGAGACAGATAAAAAGATGGAAGGTACTTCAAATTCAAATGTTAGAGATGTGCTGCATTAATATTTAAGCAAATGCAGTAAGACTATCTGCCACCTAATGCAGTTAAGTGGTATCAGTCAGTTTTCTACTTGTAAATAACCAATCATTTTTACAGAGAGCTAATTTCCACTGATTATTTCTTCCCCCGAATAGCTAGATCAAATCAAAGATGCAGAGTTTAAAGCTGCTCAGGTTTTTGGAGCAAAGTCAGTTTTCACTAGGTGCTGTTCTGGTCTTGTGTTTTTCTTTCACTCATCAGGACTGCCAGACTCTCTCTCAAGCTCTGAGAGCTTGGTTGCATGCCACTGTCAGGGTGGCATGAGGAAGCTTACGCTTGTGTTGTCCACACATAACCTGTTTGGTGGGTAATTAAAGGATTTTAAACTCCAACACAGTCAATCTGGCTCCTTTCAACAACTCAAGCTGACAGGAGCAGAAGACAAAAATGAAAAAGCACTTTTAATTCTTGTTGAAAGAGAAAAAAAAAATTATGTGGAAAAGATAAATAAAACTTATGAACCGTGTATCATTGTTGGAGGTTTTTTTCATCTCTGAATCACTATTGAAGAAGATAAAGCTCAGCCTAATGACTTACCTCCAAACATCACTATATATAATCTTCTGCCTTCCCCAATAGTGCAGCTCTGCTATAACTCTGCCCAAGTACATTTTTCGTGAGGGTAAATGACAAGTCAGTCTAATCAGTGTTGTATATGCCTGCAAATCAAAAGGTAAATCTGGAAAAGATAAAATAAGGAAATAACACAAAGGTTTGCTTCCATAGTCCCACTTACATTTTGTCCTCCTCCCTTATTTTCCCAACTCTATAAGCCTTACAAATGGGATTAATCAAGAGAATGTTTTAAGTCACTTTAAAGAATGGCAATAGGAGAGAGTGTTAATATTTTATGTTTTTTTCTCTCATATCAGATTATATTATAAGACTCAAATGAAGTATTATGTCAGGCATATGTAAAATCTCAACATAGTTCAGTTCCTTGAGGATCACCTTTTATCTAGACTGCAGAGCTCCAATGTTGTTATGTGAATATGCTTTGTCAAGAGGGTTTTATAAAGGGGTGCTTTTTGGTAAGGAAACATTCCATTTGGATGGGAGGTTTGAGGTTGAATTTCCTCAGGACACAAATGCTCTAGACTCCATTGCTCACCAGCAATTACTCTAACTCCTTTTAGTTATCACCACTCCCAAATCAGTTTGAAAAGATGACTTCAAGCCTGTCATTCACAATAAAGGGAAGGGCAGGAAAGAGCACTTCTCCATGGATCCCACCCTAATGGAGGGAGGACTTGCAAGGTTGGCAGAAATATTGAGAAGATAGATGGGATTTCATATTTCTGCCACTATTTTCTACTTTGTGAGTCTAAGTTTTTAGCTGTTTAATCTTGTCCCATTTGAGGCTATATCCATCCTATTTTATTTAGACAATTAACTGACTGATAGAAGCAAAGTCATTCTAGATTTCTCACATAACTGATGAAGAAAGCTATCTGTCTTCTTATGGAAATTCAACTTTCATTTAACTATGAGGTTAACTGCCTTTTAAACTCACGTCTGTTTTTCCCCTGAGCACGTAGGAAGACTGCAGTGGCTGCACTTCTAAACTAAATATCTCAATTATATTTCCAGTTATACCATTAGTCTGTAAGTGATTGTGAAGTCCAGTCCTGAGGCACCTGAGTCTTTTCAAAAGCTGTATAGCACAGGTTTGTGAATCTGACTCCTGAAACCTGACATCAAAAGTTACGTGAAAAATACCTTGCTAAGTACCTTTGTGAATCCCAAGGTCATGGAAGTTATTAATTGAACTCATTCCACTCATAAGTTAGGTGATTTTGCTAGCTGCTGTAACATCTTTCTCTTTTTTTAAGTCTTGTTTCCTTGAAGAAGACTAATGTGATTTCGTGGGCAGCCTGGCTGTCTGTCCCCTCCCGTGAATATTTTTTCCCCTGAATAAATCCACTGACCAATTTCAATCACATGCAAAATCATGAAACAGTAAAGTTTCAGTGTGCTTGTGAAAATCAGTAGGTAGAGTAAATCAAAATGGTGCCTTCGGTGATGAAAAAAGATAAAAAAACAGTTTGTTGTCAACTCTGTTTGGCAAAGGCCAACTGGGTAATCAATCACAGGTTGTGATGTTCAACAGGAATAAAATAAAGGGGAAGGATTGTGGGAGAACCTGTTACAGTGTGTGAAGCCACAGGAGGTTTACAGGTCAAAGGGTTTTTATCTTCCTATACATTGAAATACAGATTGAATTCATTCCATTACTTTCAGAAGAACTTAATTATTTTCAATGTGAATGTGGTAGCTATGATTGTTTCTCCCATCATTTCTTTTTTCACTTGCCTACAGTAGGTAAATACAAGAGGAAACTGTAATTACATGAATAAAAATAATTACCTTTTTTTAACAAATTTGCATAGTTGAGGTTATTTTGGGGTTTGCATTTAATTACAAAGCAGCAAAAATATATTCTTTTGTACACAGCTCCACTTCTATATACACAAGTTACAAATGGGAAAGTCTATTTCTTTGTAAACTGCAGTTGGGAAGAGAGCAGAAACAGTTTTAGGGGCATATTTAATAGATTAAAAATGTTATTATTTCTTGAGGCAAAACATAGAACTAGTACAAACTCATTTGGCCGATTCATACTTGTTTGATATATTTCAAAAGCATGATTTTATGCTGGATCAGCTATCATCTCTCTTCCTGCAGCGGTCATCAGGCCAGGAAAAACACTACGCTATATACTCTGATTAATTTGACATAAATACTGTCAAACTCTCATACCTGAGCCAAATCATATTTTGTATAGAGGATGATCCAGGTGTGCACATATCTGGTATTAATGAGCACAGAAACAAGGCTTAAACTACATCTTCCCTCTCAGTGTAAGTAAGAAATGGTAGCCAAGTATAAGTTACTGGTTATAGTTCTCTGATACTGGCTAGTTTTCCATGTTCAGTCCAAGTACATGAGCATTTTAGCAATGTATCCGTACAATTCTCACTTTCCATTATGCTATCCCAAATATTGCACTGAGCCTTCTTTACTCCCAGATGATTATACATAATGGGCAGTGTCTGGATGGAAGTGTGCTGCAGGGATTGTGAGCAAATGAGCTGTCTCAAACTTACAGTGTGGTACTGCTCTACCACTAACAGAATCTTCTGACATTATTTCTAGCAGTGAGACTATTCCATGTCATACGGCTAAATAGGACAGGTCATTCAATGGAAATATCAGCAAACTCAGTCATATGAAAACATAGTACCAAATGCTCTATGTGAGCCCATCTCCACCATTAATCTATAGACGATCTCATTTATTTTATACATATATAGATGGATACACATATATATGGGGGGGTGTGTATATATATATATATATATGATACCATTTTATATGTGGTGTGGTAAAACAATCCTAAATCTGTGCATAACAGCCTTTTCCTGCATTGGGAAACTGCTTGGGCACTTGTCTTGATTCAAGAAAGAAGTAAGAAGGAATTTTAATAAGGCAAATAGAAAGGGGACTGGACAGTTTAAAATATATATGGTTATTGAACAGCTGGCGAGATATGGATTTTAGGAATATTCATATCAAAGAGCTGATCATGAAGGTTCCTACATCTGATCAAGTGGCCTCAAATTATGTAAAAATATAAAAATGCGTGATGCAAGTAATTTTATGGAAGGCAGAAGACACCATAACCCCAAAACATCAAAACGGACACCTAATCTCTTCTCCCTGGGCTTCAAAGAGGCAGCTCTAGACCTTGGTAAAGCCTGATCTCAATTAGGAAATAGACACTGTGCTTGAGGGGAAGAAAATAAAAAATACTCTCAGATAATATCCCTTGGAATATTCACCTACCTCACCTGGAGTACTGCATCCTGGTCTGGGATCCCCAGCGCAGGAAGGACATCAGCCTGTTGGAGATAGTCCAGAGGAGGGCCACCAAGATGATTAGAGAGGTGTAGCACCTCTCCTATTAGAAAAAGCTGATAGAATTGGGATTGTTCAGCCTGGAAAAGAGGAGGGGTGACTCAAGTGTGGCCTTGCAGTTCCTGAAGGGAGTGTGCAAGGATGATGGAGAGAAACTTTTTGCAAGGGAATATAGTGATGGAACAAGAGGGAATGGCTTCAGAATGAAAGAGACCAGGTTTAGTTAAGATATTAGGAAGAAATTTTTTACTGTGGGGGTGGTGAGGCGTGTTGCCCAGAGAAGTTGTGGATGACCCATCCCTTGAAGTGTTCAAGGACTGGATGGGTTCTGAGCAACCTGATCTAGTGAAAGGTGTTCCTGCCCATGGCAAGGGGGCTGGAATTAAATGATCTTTAAAGCCCCTTCCAACCCAAACCATTCTATGATTCTAATATTCTATCGTTAAGGTAACCCACCTGGGACTCATTGGATAACAACACTAACTAAAGGGTGCATCCCTTTCACTCTGTTCACTCAGTGAAGGACCAAGAAAAGCATAAAATTCCAGCGCAAAGTGAAATAGGATCTTGTGGACAAAATACTGGATTATAACTCTGAGATACTCAAATTACTCCTGGTCCTTACACCAGCCTGCTATGTGAATCTGTTGTTTCACATTTGGCTTCCCATGCCATACCCATCTTCTCCCATTTGTTTGTAGTTTCTAGTGCAATGTAGCCTACATATGTAGCTAGAATCAAGTAATAACAACAGTGGCATGATATAGTGCAAGATCAGAAGTGTTTGCAGGAGCAAATTAAATGTGCTCTGTAATAGTCTGCTCCACAATGAGACAGTGTTCCAGGAAATTAAACTCATTAGGTATTTGGGAGGCTGGAAAGGAGATAATACTGTTGTCAAAAAGCGTTGATGCAAATAGTTTGGTAAGATTATTTTTATCTGGAACCAAATGGTTAATTTCTGTGTGCACAGCCCCCTGTAAACAACTGTTGATGTGAGATGTGCTGGGGAATTGAAAGCATTGTGCCTTTAAGCCCATTCAGGAGGTTCTACCATTAAAAGGATGCAACAGAGCTAGATCTTATTTGCCAGTATTGCTTTGGAAACTGAGATGAAAGAAAGGATGCCTTTGTGATGAAGGGAAAGAATTATTCCTACAATGCAGACAGTTCAGTTCCAGCCTAGTTCGCCAATTCTCATCTGACCTTGGTCACATTTAAGCTCAGCTTCTCAGTGGAGGAGCCAAAGTTCCCCTGTGGAAGGTGCTGAGGACAGAGGTGTATTACAGGTCCAGAGAGGGCTTGACTCCTGCAGAGAGGCTATCCTTTAAACATCATGGTCTGAATGACCTGAGGGTTTTCAAACTTTATCAAATCTCAGTAGAGAAACTGAACAGGTGTACCAAGGAAAGATCTCTTCAATAGTTGCTTTTTTCCCTATGCTTTCCTATGCTTTCATTACTGCCCCTGCCAGAGACAGGATACTTGAAAGGTTGTTCTTCTGCTGAGGAATGGTGCTCTTCTGTTACAGCTATGTTTTGATATAGATGATTCAGTACAGGTCTCGGATTCAGATCTCTGCAGGTCTCGGTTTTTCCCGTCCACCTTTTTTGTCTGTCTTCCCTAAATTGGCTGTAAGTTTGAATCCCAGCCCCACTGATTTATGGGAGTTTTGCCATTAGCTTCACTGAGCAAAGATTTGCTCTTACATTCTTTGAGCCCAGGACTGTCTTTTATTATGTGTGTGCCATGTCTGGCTCACTGGGGTGCTGAAGTCAGTTGGGACTGCCAGATGCTACTGTAATGTGAATAAATGTTAGTATACATGGAGGAAGAAGAGAGAACGTGTAGGTTTTCTTTTAACCATTATATAAAAATCCTCTCAAACTTGGAGGACTTCAAGATATTACATTAAAACCAGCTTTTTTATTATTTTTTGCAAGATCTCCAACATTTTTTATGTGCAGACTGATGGCTAACAGCTCTTCATGGTATTTACAGGAAAAATGCATAGTGCTAAATAATCGCCACATGCCGTGGGAGTAACTTCTGTTTTCAATAAAACCAATCTGGTCTGGATCAATGATAAGGGGGCATAATTTCTTCAAATGAGAAGGCAGCTCTTTGAAACGAATCTTACAGTCTACATTAATCTCAGATCAGGGTCTGCAGGGTAAGCAGAAATCAGAGGCCTGACTGTTTCTGTGAATAAAGAGTATTGTCCCTATCTGAGGGGAAATTCTGGCAAAGAGATTTTACTGGGAGAAAGAAGCTTTGGTGGCACAGGACAAAGTGGTCTGGAATGTAGGGGGGCTAATTGCTGGTCTCTGTTTCTTTAGGTGTACAGACACTCATTCAAGAATGCATTTAATGGACAATAACCTCTGGCATTAAGGTTCCTTTTTTTCAGGGAATGAATTCTCCTCATTGCAAGGCAGGGAGCAATAAAGGAGCAGAATTGCTGCCCACATCGTGATTGCCTTTAGCACTGTCAACCCATACATTATCACCTCTATTCCCTGCTGGCAGCCCCTCTCCACACTTTGCATGTGTGTGGGTGGCCCAATGCGATTGACTCAAGCATCACTGATATCCAGGGCGGTTTCCTTGCACACAATGGTCCATCGTACTGCAAGGACCAAGTAGCAGGACCCAGGTCTTGTTACCTTCTCCCTTCTGCTACATCTCTATCTTGCTGCTGGATGAGCTCTTCAGTCTCTCCTCTGCTGTTGCTGCAGGCACAGCGTCGGTATTCTCCACTCTGCATTTCTTGCCATGATACTATCAATCTAATCTTACTGTCCATTGTTTCTGTAATTAATGCATTGGTGCGTGACAAATTGCTAAACAGAGGAAAAACAGAGAGTTGTTTTTAGATTCTATGCATCCCAAACGGAAACTGCAGAGACGAGAAGAAAAAGACAGCAGGTGTCCAAGCAAACCAATAGTTGTCACTGGACTCAAGAATGACATTCCAAGAACACTCCTTTTTAGCAGCTGTCCAGTTGGGCAGCTACATTTGCTGCAAACAAAGTGTCTTGCAACTCCCTTTTCCAAATGTAATAGGTAAACTAAATGCCTTGGATTTTCCTCAATCTTACATTAAACAATAACAATAAAGGTATATGTATCCCATTGCTTTTAATGTGTTCTATTTAAGCGTCCTTTTCTTACAACAGAGGAAGAGCAGAAACATGAATTACACAAGGTCATAATGTAAATCTGCAATTAACTGAAGATGTCCAGACTACAGGTCTGTATTCCCACCAAGAGATCTCAGTTGCACCTCTGGCAGGAGAGAAGACAGGACAAGTATTTACTGTCTGATTTCATTTTGTGTAAAATGTAAATGTACAGAAAGTTAGAACACAAAACCACCCAATCTTGCTTTAATCACATGACTACTTTTGGCCAAGTTTCTTGTTTGTTGGTTTGGGTTGGATTGGGCTTTTTTGCAGCTCTAAATGCATATTCAGTGTATGCTTCTTTAGTTGTGGCCTTTCAAGCAGTAGGCTATCTAAAATGATACAAGATTTTTCCAGTTTCTGCTATGGATATGACCACTAGGAAGATGAAAATTTCCACGGTGTTGGAAAAAGAAGCAAACAAGACATACAGCCAACCATAATAATTACTTTTTGGCAAAGTGCTTAGTGGAAAATTTCCCATTGTCATTGTACAAACAATGCACGTTCTCCCATGAAACAGTTTCAGAGTGTTTCTCATAAACATATGCACCATTTCCTCTTCAGAAAGGTCAAGTAAAATAGCATCTATCAAAAGGAGCATTTAGAGGCAACCCACCTGTTATTGCCAGCCAACAGCAACTCAGAGAAATGATGCTAGTGTGTCTTCGGGAAAGACAACTGGGTCTCTGTCTGCAGCGGATTTTTACGGTGTAAAAAAAGAACAGACTGGTTGAAATTCACAATCCACTACTTTAAACTAGCTTTGTGAGGCCAAATAAAGTCAGCAAAGATAAATTATTGAGGTTTGGAATAGATGCCTCAATGGAACTATTGAAAAGAGATGTGCAAGCATCTCAATGGAAGAAGTCTTTTGAGCCTTCCTACAAGATCCTTCCATTTAGGAGGCTTCACTTTTGAAATAGAAGTTATTACAATCAGCAGATATTTTCTAAAAAAGCACAGTGCAGCTCAGTCAAAGGTTTTGTTTGAAGCACAAATGGCTGGATGAAATTCTTCAGTCCATGTTATGCAGGACAACAGACACTACTGTCATAATAACCCCTCAGGCTTTATTAACCACAAATCTATACTGCACCTTATAGCATATGTTCTATGCATCCCTGATCATCCATAAATGAGACCTACAGTTACAGGAAAGATGATGGTAAAAAGCAAGTTCCTTTTCACTCTACATCATGTTTTGGTTGGGCAATTTCTAAATGAGAGAGTGGCACACCACCAGGAAAATATATTTATGGGTCTACTAATAATGGAAGATTAGCTACTGACAATCTGCAAATAATCACTACCAGGTAAACAAAACTGGTCTTTCAATTGGTTAGCATTAAAACAAAATAAAAATAAAAGTTATTATCAAAATATCTTCCAGGAAAATGAGTCCTTTGGATTTCATTCCAATTTTCAGTCTCCCCCCACTATTCTAAACCGCCTCTGTAATATGGGAATCCTAAGCATACGTATGTTATATGTATTTTTATACATATGTATATAGATCCTTTGCAGAAGGTAACATTTAGAAATCAGCAGTTAAAGACACCGAACGGTTCAGAGGAGAACTATGTCAGGGTAGGTACAGTACTGTAAGGTTTCTGAGTGACTATAATGCATATGACAAACAGAAAGGGCCACCGAAATCTGAAGTCTTACAGAGGAGAAGTTTAATATGCAGGTCATCAGAGAGAGGAGGAAGAATTGGACAACTTGAAGGGCAAATCATGCTAGAATTCTGTGCAAGCCACTGAGCACAAATGACAAATACACCCAGAGACAACACTCATGTGCACAAATATGCCGTATAATCCCAGACACTGTAAGAAACATGTAAACATTCAAGCTTGCATTTGCATACATTCTGAAAATGCTAGAGGACGTTTTTGCAAGCTATTATTTAATTTATTCACAAGGTCGATTTGGAAACAGTGTTCAAATGTTTTGGAAATACGTCAAGAACATCTTTTTATTTCATGGTATTGTGGTAGCATCTCATTATATTAGTCTAATATGAATGCAGCACAATGAAAAAGCTATTGTGATGGTATTGTACTAGGCTAAATAGATAGAATGTTATTACAGTACTGTAAAAGGAAAGATTTATAGGTTAGCATTTGCATTTATGAGTAAGAACAGCACATGCTGCCACATACTTGGCTATTTGGACTCCCAAGGAAACTAAACCTTTTGTTATATTCAGAGTTATCAGACGTTTGAGCAGTGAATGACCCTGCTATTGCTGGAAAAAAACAGCAGCAAGGGAGAATAGGTGTGTTGACTCTGCTTCTGAAACAGTTTCTGCTGCCACACTCCCCAGAGGTTTTATCCCCTTTCAACAAGAACATCAGGGTCCCAGGCAGAAAAGGATCCAATTGCACATCAAAGCAGCCTTTTTTTTCAGGATGGACAACTAAGGGGCACAATTTTAATTTCTACAGAAATGAATCCAGCAGGGAAACAAAACTACCTTGTATGAGCTGAGGAATGCCTTTGCCTTCTCCAGGATATTTTCCACTGTGATTAGAGGAGAGGTGATGGAGAAGAGCTGAGGCAATTTCTCTGTTTCCTTCTTAAAAACATTTTGCCATCTGCAAGAGGTTTTCAGTAGGACATCCCTTCATCCCCTTCTCTCCCTTGCTGAGTTTGGATTGATGAGATCTATGAGTTTTCTATTTAAAGGAGAATATCCCTGTTTGCTTTCAACTTAGGTGAATAAATTTGATCTGGAGAGGAAAAAATCCTGAAAGTCAGATCCTGAGTGTTGCAATCACGACAGTTGTGCTGACTAGAATGAAAGTGCACTGATTTGTATCAGCTAAGGCTCTTGTCCGATTCCACGAGGGTACCTTTGTAAGTCAGTAAACATCTCTCCATGCTATGTCTCTTGAAAGAATAGATACTTTAGTGACAACTGCTTCCAACAGGAAACCTAATATAATAATGAGAAATCCTTAAAACAGGAAATAGCACTCTGCTCTGGAATAAAGGCTTGATGGAAAGCCTATTGAAGCTGGTGGGGACCATACCATGACATTACATACGTTTTTGGTAGTTCCTAAAAATCATAGAATCACAGAAGCACAAAATATGCTGAGCTGGAAGGGACCCACAAGGATCATCGAGTCCAACTCTTAGTCCTGCACAGGACCATCCCTAAGAGTCACACCATGTGCCTGAGATCGTTGTCCAAATGCTTAAATAAATTTTAAAAAGTGTCTGAAGGCAAGAGGTGCTTCATTCTTGGTAAGGACTGCTGTGAGTGAGATGTTAGCTCCTTAGGCCCTACTGAAAATCCCAAATAAGAGAACAAATTTAAAAGACTTTCACATATAAGTGAATTCTGGAAATAGACTTTTAATGTGGAATTTTCAATTGATCTGGACAAATTCTGGGTGCTTTCAAGAATCACATCCTCTTGTTCACTTCGACAACACATGCATTGATTGATTGTCAGTCTGGAAAAATGGTTTTTTCAGTCTTATTTTATGGGGCAGATATCTTTGTTTAACAAGGGATACCAGCCTGTGAAGTGCTGGATGTTTTCTGTCAGATGCTGAATGTCTTCATTATTGTTGAAAGTACTCCACATCCTGAAACGGTTGGTCAGCAAGTCAGGAGAACAGTGTTTGGAGAAAGCCCTGGCCTCTCAAAGGAGGGGTTGACAGTCTGTGCTACTCCACATCAAAAGTGAGCTCATAAATACCTGTGTTACCAAATCATAAAATCATAGAATATCCTGAGATGAAGTCCAGACTCCTGGCCCTGCACAGGACAATCCCAGGAATCATGCTGTATGCCTGAGAATGTTGTCCAAACACTCCTTGAACTCTGGCAGGTCTGGTGCTGTGACCTGGGGAGCCTGTTCAGGTGCCCAAATGCTGTCTGGGTGAAGAATTTTTTCTGATATCTAGCCTAAACCTGCCCTGATGCAGCTTCATATCATTTCCTGTTGTCTTGTCACTGGTCACCACAGAGAAGAGATCAGTGCCTCTGCTTTCCCCTGTGAGGAAGTTGTAACTGCAATGAGGTTTCCCCTCAGTCTCCTCTTCTCCAGGCTGAACAGATCAAGTGCCCTCAGCCGNCAGCCGCTCCTCACATGGCTTCCCCCTCAAGGCCCTTCACCATCTTCGTTGCCCTCCTTTGGACACTTTTAATGACTTAATATCTTTCTTATATTGTGGTGCCCAACACGGCACACAATATTCAAGGCAAGGCCACCCCAGTGCAGAGCAGAGCGGAACAATCCCCTCCCTCTACTGGCTGGCGATGCTTTGCCTGAATCCCCCCAGGACACAGTTGGCCCTCCTGGCTGCCAGGGCACTGCTGACTCACATTCCACTTGCCATTGACTAGGACTCCCAGGTTCCTTTCCGCAGCACAGCTAACCAACATCTCATTCTCCAGTCTGTACACACATTCAGGGTTGCCCCAATCCAGGTGCAGAATCCAGCACTTGTCTTTGTTAAACTTGGTACAGTTGGTGATTGTCCAGCCCTTTAATTTGTCTAGGTCTCCTTGCAGGGCCTCTCTGTCTTCAAGGGAGTCAACAGCTCCTCCCCTTTTATTATCATTGACAAATTTACTTAGTGTACCTTTGTGTCCCGCATCCAAGTTATTTATGAAGATGTTGAAGAGAACTGGCCCTAAGATGGATCCCTGCAGAACCCCACTAGTGACAGGTTGCCTGCCTAATGTAACCCCATTTACTATAAACCTTTGCACCCAACCCATGAGCCAATAGGCCCACTGCATGATGTGATTATCCAGCTGTTTGCTGGACATTTTGTCCAGAAGGAGCCTGTGAGCCAGTATCAAAAGCTTCACTGAAATCCAAAAAGATTACTTCAGCTTGTTTCCCTTGATAACTAGGTGGGTTACCACGTCATAAAAGGAAATTAAGTTTGACAAGCAGGACTTTCCCCTCATGAAATCATGATGGTTCTGACTGGTGGCTGTGTTGTCTTTCAGGTGTTTTTCAATACCTCACAGAATAATCTTCTCCATAATTTTACCAGTCACTGAAGTGAGACTGATAAGGCAGTAGTTTCCAGGGTTATCCTTCTTGCCCTTCCTGGAAGTTAAGACAGTGCTAGCCAGCTTCCAGTCAGCAGGGACCTCTCTGGATTCCCATGACCACTCAAAATTCACTGAAAGTGGCCTCACCATGATATCAGTCAGCTTTAAGTATTCCCAGATGAATCCTATCAGGCCCCATAGACTTATATGGATCCAGCTGAAGCAGCAGATCTACCACACATTCAGGGTTGACTGGGACTTTATCATTCTCACAGACATGGTCTCCCAGCAAAGGGCATTGGCACCCCTTTGCCTGTCATCGGTGTTGAAGACAGAAGCAAGGAAAGCATTAGACCTCTCTGCCTTGTCTATGTCCCTGTTTGTGAGGTGACCATCCTCATCCTCTAATGGCCCAATGTTATTTCTGCATTGAATTCTGCTATTAACTTACTTAAAGAAAATTTTTTTCTCATCCCCCAAAGTACTGGCCAGCTTCAAATTCAATTGAGCTTTGACCATACAAATTTTCTCTCTACAGTAGTGAGCAGCATCTCTGTATTCCTCTCACGTCACCTGACCTGGCTTACACTGGGCGTGCACCTTCTTTTTTTGCCTTAGTTCCCAAAGAAGATAATGATATGCTCAACCAAGATATCCTTCTGCCTCACCTGTGTGACTTCCAACACTTTGGAATTTCCTGTTCCTGCACTGCCATTAGGAGGTGGTGCTTAAAAAGTGACCAGCACTGATGGACAAAGCACCTTCAAAAGCGTTTTCTCTGAGGACCTTACTAACTAATTCCTGAGCAGCCTGAAGTCTGCTCTCCTTATATCCAGGGTTGAAGTTTTGCTGGCAAGATTTTGTCCTGTTAACAGAGATTTTGAACTCGATCCCTTCATGGTCACTGTGCCCAAGATGGCCATCCAGCACTGCCTCACTCTCAAGATCTTCTCTGTTAACAAGAAAAAAATCAAGGAGTGCTTCTTTTCTAGTTGACTCTCTTAGCACCTATACCATGAAATTGTCATCCGTTGCTTTAGGAATCTTCTGGACATGTTTGTGCCAGCTGTGTAGTGTTTCCCATTAACATCTGGCAAGCTGAAGTCCCCCATAAGGCCATGGACAGTTGACTTGCAGGTGTCACTTAGTTCCCTGAAGAATAATTCATGACTGTCATCATCCTATAGTAGACTCCCATAATTGCATCCACATTATTTGTTTGTCCCTTGGTCCTTACCCAGAGGCTCTCAATCATGCCATTGCCAAATATAAGCTTCAGACATTGCAACCCCTCCATTACACACAATACTAACACCACCACCCCGCTCCCCTGCCTTGCCTGCTCTGCCTATTCTTCCCAATGAGCCTGTAACCATCCAACATTGCACTCCAGTCACAGGACTCATCCCCCCAGGTTTCATTTATGCCAGTGATGTCAGATGTCTGGCACTGGGCCAAAGCTTCAAGCTCGTCTTGTCTGTTCCTCATGCTGCACGCATTGGTATAGAAACATTTCAGGTGTGGATTGTTGCAGTCGACACCTCATGGACCAGATTGAGGGATACCACTAGCACTCAATTTTTCAGGTTGTGGTGTGCCCATCCCATTTCTTGTCACTGTCAAGCCTGTGTTTGTCCCTTTTCCGCTTCCGATATAGTTTAAGAACACTGTTTAATGAAATCACCATTTAAAGAAAAGCTCTAAAATCAGTAAATAACATTTGGTGAGATCTGTAGTTATTTCACTTCTCCTCCATCTTCCAGTGATGGAAATAACTGGCTTCAGACTTCTCCATACAAGCCAGCACACTTCCTCCTTTCATGCCAGCCCAGCTGCGCACCAGTCCTGCCCCTGCTGGGAAGAGAGAAGGACCAGCAGTCCCAGTGCTGCTCAACTTCAGAAACTGTCTCATATTGTGGACGACAGCAACAGATGTTACGGGAAGTATAATATATAACCAACAAATGGGTAGAAAGATAGAGAGGCAGACAGACAATTATTGATTAAAACAACATAAAGAGCTTTACATACCTGAGAAAGGCCTTTTCCCTTCTCAAAAAGATATATGTATATAAATATAAATCTTTCATATGATTTATCCTGTGGCATGCATGAGGAGTTCTTTGATTTTAGCAAAATTACAATATCAATAAGCAAACGAGTTATTGCAAAGAAAGAGTTCCTACTAGAGTTAGAAAATGACATTAGTGATCTGCCTCTGGTTATAAGGAAGCACTGCTCAGAAACCGCAATTAATTCTGATCAATGGTTTAAGTGATTATTTAAGACCAATTCAATCACATCAAAATTATTCAAAAGAAATATTTGGAATTTTATTATCAGAGAACCCATCTTTGTAGGGGGACTCAAACAGAACTAACTTCTGATTTTGCTGCCCTCATCTTATTCTTGTTAAACCTTGTTGCTCACTATTGAATTACAAATTGTTCCAAGACTAAAGATGAAGTTTAAACCATTGAAGGTGTTTTTTTTGCCAGAGAATTTCCATCCATTTGCTACCTACAGAACTACGAGAGTGGGTTCTGTACAAAGCCCAGCTGCTTTCAGTCAGAACATATTTGGAAAGCATGTTGAATTTTAGTGTCCCTGTGGCAGAATTGACTATACAAGTCACTGTCGCTAGGTGCTTGATACCAGTTAATTGTCTGTGGTTCATTCCTCAACATCTCAAATTTTGGTCTTATTTTCTGTTATTCTCATTGACCACGCAATGAAACTAATCAGATGGTTTTAATCCTACAAATCACTTGCAAAGGTCAGGTAAGCAGTACTTAGTAGGCTTGTGAAAATAAAGTATTTATGTGCATTCTTATTTTCACAATGCAGAAATAAGTCCACTGACTTAAAAAAAAGCACATATGATTAAAAGTATGTACCTAGTTAAAGGTCCTGATGATTCAGTACCTTTATGCCAATGAAGAAAATAATAATCAACTTTTCTGTTTCATACTACCATTTCACAGATGAATTCATCTTCTAGATGCTTGTCACAAGTGTCAAGACATTTTTGTTTGACTCTTCTCAGTAGGTCATGTCTTCAAAGAGTAATGATGCTGCACATTTGCAAATAGAAATATTTGTTAAAGCCAGCGTTCATCCCAAAAGGGATCTCTTCTTGTGAGTGTCCTGCTGGATTTTGCCTTTTACAGGAACATAAAATAGGAAAGAGCTTATTGTTCAATACCAAGCCTGTGACAGACTTCTAACTGGAGAATTGGAGACTATAAAACATCAAATGCTCATATCTTTCAGTCCTGTTATCAAGCTTGAAAGGAAATGATTTGATTCATTAAGCATTCCGCAGGTTAAAAACAAATTATCTCCATTTGTATTTATTTGCAGATCTAAAGAGCTATCAAGCTCACAAACCTCTTCTGGACTATTAAAACCATCCAACACCAATTTTAAGAGTGCTCAGGAGGCAGCTTGCAAACAAGTAGCACCCAAAACCAGGGACAGACTTTCTCAGAGCTCCATCTACAACACATTGAGTTTATTTTGGGACACAAACAGGAACCAAGCCCTCCTGAAAATCTGTGCTTCATTATGAATTCTGAGTATTATTAAAAATCTGGTTCTCATTGAAGGTGCTGAGTACTTGAAAACTCAGTACTAGGTTCTCCTGAATTTCCTGTTGGAGAGTTGTTAATATGCCAGGCAAGGTTTTTGAGTTAGAAATGTGTTTGAAAGGAATTTTGAGATACATATCCAGGTACAAGAATACCTTCTTAAAACATGTTTAAATCACTGGTGTAGGAAAAATATGGTGACTGTTGTGTGGTCACATCATTACACCTTATGCACTCAGTGGCATCATAGAGCTACAGAAATAAAAATGTGAGCAATTTCTAATTAAGAGCTGAATATAAAATATTTTTAGTCCAACTGTTAATAATTATAATATTCTCAAAACAAAAAACCTTAGGGCTGTTTTTGTTGACTAAGGTATCTAGATTAGTTGCTGACATGACCTAGTGGTAGAATTTGAAGAAGCAGACTCAAATTTAGGGGCCTTACACTTTAAAAGGTCCCAAAACAAAGGGCTGTTACAAAGTCCAAAGGCAGTTAAAACAATAGCCTTCTAGGTCTGGAAGACATGACTTACACTAGATAAAGCAGTTCAGTGCTGAGCATTTGGCTTTATTTTTCCCCTCTGGGCCACACCATTGTTCTGTCATTTTGAATAAAACAAAAATATTTAAAAGGGATAATATTTCTTGGCCTTACAGACTTGTACTCTCTCCTTAGCTCTTCACAGGAAAAAGAACTATGATGAGATAAATTAGACATTGCCCTGTGAAAAAAGACAAATTCTAAAGGTAAAATACTGTAATAGGGATTAGACACTTTGGCTTGTGTATAATCTTCAAATGTTCAAATATTTAATGCCTCCATTTTTAAGAGACATTTGGACAATGTCTTCAATAATATGCTTTAACTTTTGGTCAGCCCTGAAGTGGTCAGGTAGCTGGACCAGATGATCCTTACAGATCTCTTCCAACTGGAATTGTTCTGTTCTATTCCATTCTATTAAGTGCTGTCCTCTATGGGGACTGATGAGGACAATAAGAAACATAAAAAATGCTTGACTTTTTGAAAGTATAAAAAAAAATCACAAATCTTTTGGGAGGACACCACTGGGATTCACCAGGAAGAATCTGCTACATATATAACAATACAGATAAATCAATGTGTAATATAAGCCAAATATCTTTTAAAAGAACAAGAGGGAGTGTTTCCCATTTATTCCTCAGGTAGTCTGCAATGTCCTGTCTACATTGTAATATCTGAAACATCTGGGTCTGATCTAAGACTGCTATTCCTCCAGCTGTGCTAGATAATTTGGCCGTTCTCAGGTGCAGCGATGTGGACACTGGCTGCATAATGAACCTGCAACCTTCTATCTCAGGTGCTCATTGTAGGGAAGGCTCTGGTTCCTCTTCTTTCATATGATTTATGATTGCTTTTTTCCTTCCTCTGCCTTAGGTGGAAGTTAAAAGTATCAGGGCTTTTGAGGAAGATTTCAGTGGAGACCAGGAGTGCCATGTCCGCTTCCTCCTGCTGCTGGCTGTTTGGTGGATGAAAGCTCCAGATAAGTCCTGGCCTGGCCCAGCTGCAGGAAGGTGTCTAGGGAAGGTGAGAATAGGTCTGCCTATCTCTCTGGAGCATCTTTTATTCCAGCCAGTAAGAGCAGATAATTTCCATCTGCAGCATGCTAATGCAGGGTAACGGGGAGGTAAGACGGCCATATAAAATGATCTGTTTCGTTTCATCCGAATCAGCCCAGTGAAAAATTAGTCTTACACCCACCAACGCCCTTAAAGGGATATGCTCCTTTTAATGTGTGAGATGAAGAACAGGAGGAGGATAAGAGATGAAAAGGAAGAACTGTGATAACTGTGGGACCTAGAAGCTATAGTATGCTCAATTAATTAGAATCTTCTCTTGTTTAAAAAAAATGGTCTCTCTGTGCACATATTTAAAAACTGGTAATAAAATATCACTACTGCACCACTATGGAGTCTCTTTCAGATGCTCAATGAAATACTTGAATTACAAAGTAACAATTTCTATTGTTAGGAGTTGCTGCTATTCTCTTTTTATTGATGTCATAAAGTAGGTATTTATGAGATGAGGTTATTAAGATCAATAGTATAAATGGAACACCTAATTCTCTCTTTTTCAGGCCAGCACAAAGCATTCCTTGGGTGGAATATGTGAGAATAAAAGGTGACTGGATACTGTCAGTTAACCCTAATCCAAATGCAAAGAACTCACCCTATTAACAATGAGTCATTTTTTACATGTTTCTTAGATCTAAAACTATCTCGTCCCTAAGTAGCCTTTATGAAACCTACAGATTTGAATTCATTGCGGGATTGGATTTGCCACATTTACAACTAACACCGAAACTCTATTTTTGCCTTTTTTAAAATAAAAAAGGGAAGATTGAACATTTTATTTTAAAATCCATTTAGTGGTATGTTTTTCATAAATATGATCTTTCTCTGCAAAAAATGTCCTTTTGCAAAGATCAAAAACCTGATTTTAGTGCTGATACTGAGTCTTCCCATCTACTGAATAGTGACCTGCAAAGAGACTATGGTATGGACTGGGTTAAATCTATATACTAATGAAGAACTGAACCTGTATTTATATATACGTTTCCTTGTTCAGACCAAGTTGCAAAAGACAATATTTTTGAGAAAAGGTAGTCACCAAACTCTCAACTCTTTCTGGTAATCTGTCTCTTGTTTCCATTTCCCTTTTTCACTTGTAATCAGCATCATCATCAATCACAGCTAATTTTAGCTCATTATTAAATAATATCAGCTTAGTTTAGTGGTCATCATTAAGGGAAAATATTTGCCAACAGCTGATCACATTGTTCTTCTTAATGATTCTGCTCCTAGAATTCCATTCTACAAGCATTTGGTAACATAATAATATTTTCATATAGGAGCAGGGTTTGAAAAATTCTCCAGTCATGATATGCTACAGAAGACAGCAATTGCTCTACATTGCTAAATGAGGAAAAAATTATAGAAGATTTTTTTGTCAGATTTATGTTAAACAAAATACTTAGAAAATTTGGATTAACTTTAGCAACAAAAAGAAATAAAAATATACAAAATCAACACTTTTACTAAATGATCCATGCATATTATCATGCTAGTATTCCTCACCCTGAATTAATCATATGTTTTAATGTAAAAGATGGGGCTTTCAAAAATGTACAGTAAAAACTGTTAGACTTTAAAACCTCAAAAAGCACACAAAAAATCTCTAACATCTTATTTCAGACAGATTCATTTTTCTTTATCTTAATTGTTTCGTTTGCAGTTGTGTACAATGAGTTAACTGAAATCATTAGCAAACTGAGACATGAGCATCCACTATAGCTCTTCCACTGAAACTGTTGAATGAGAAAAAATTCCAATACCTCACACAGTTTTCCTACATGGCTACACAGAAAAACTTTGTATCCACCTAAGCAATTGTTAACAGACACAACAAATTTGCTATGAAAGTTAAAATACATAATCCATTACATCCAAACACTAGCAGTAGTAATTGACTGGCAAACACTTTTCTACGCTGTTTGTACATCTCTGAGGCTTGTAAACATCATGGAAAAGCTACCCATGATTTTGTACTGTTAACATGCCTGGTGACTGAATGGTGTACAAAGCAGTGCTTAGGTTGGTGGAAAAGATGTGGTGAAACTCAGCCCTGTGGTGCGTCCCCAGACACAGCCCCCTGCATGCCCAGGGCTTCTGCTCAGCCTTCGTCTCTGTCCTGGGGCATGTTCCTCCTGGGTGTGCCACCAGGTGCTGTGAAACCTTTGCAGGGCTAATACAAAGCTAACATTTGTGTCATGCTGAAAGGTATTTGAGAAGGAAAAGACCCCTGCTTGTCTGCCAGGCTGTCTATTCCCCACACTGTACTCAAAGCCTCTTTACTGTTGTGCCACAAAGTATGAATCAGAGAGAGCAGGGAACAAAAACCATCTAGACGGCAAATCTGAGTAACAACGTGAGAGCTACATACTGTGCAATGCCATTATATGACTTCAAATCTTTTGTTCCAGAGAACATTATATACCTATTACATGCTTAAATACAGGCATTGCTATAGCATAATTAAAATGTTTGTGATCACAGAAATCAAAGGACAAGTTAAAAAGCAATACTGTATTACCCTGTAGGACTGAGAAACCTTGGCTGTAGGCACAGAAAGAAAAGCCACCAGCATGAGGCAAGGAGTATACAGGCCTTCGGTTTCATCTGAAAAAACAAGTTAATAGGTAGAAGGGCAAATCTCTGTTGGTGTATAGCTGTAGAAAACTAGTTTCTCTTAGCTCTGCAAGCATGGTTCCTTGAGCAGTGTTTTCATACCTGAAATGCTCCTGTGGACATGCTACAGGGCACTGGTTTTAGTGGGAGCTGTGCAACTCTACAATAAGACTTGTCAACCTGTGCTAGTACTTGCTGTAGTTTCTTCTCCTCTACTGAAAAAAAACCTGCACATTTTGTTAAAAGAAGGAAAAAAAATGGTAAAACTGCTAAAATACTTCAAATACTTCAAAGTTCAAATGTTAGTTTGAGTCCTAGGGTTCTCAAATGTATTGACTTTTTTTTCATGAAAGCAGACACTAATTTCTGTTTAGAAAAAAAAATCCACAGGGAAATGTATAAGTAAGCATTTACACAATCAGCTTTATTCATATCTTTGCAGATAAATTATTGCAAACACCATGCACTTTTAGGCTTTGTTTTGCCTAAGAATTCTAGAGAAGTCCATAGGTGAGATTGTTCCCACAACTGGGAATCGTTGGTTTAGCTGACAAAGACCTAGCTACAATGTTCTAAGGATGTAGAATTAAATGAGGACTTTGTCCTTCTTTTCCAGTCTGATCCCAGAAGATGGTTAGGCTAGATTATTTTCTATAATGTGTTTTGCCACAGTCTCTAGAGAGGACCACCTCCTTAAAAGGACAGCATAGTAATCTAATAAAAATCCAATCTATGGAGATCCATTACTGTGCAACTGAGAAAACCAAACCAAACAAGATACTAACATAAAAACCTCAGTGAATTCCTTAGTGCATTTTATGTACTACAGCACTTACAAATGACCACATGGATCGTGTAATATCATCTACTGTGGAGAGTTTCTTTTATAGGTCCCCGTGGACTGAAATGTTTAGACACAACAGAGCTGAGCACAGGGGCCAGTTGTAGATTTAACAGGGAATTCTTCTGGTTTTATGGGCTTGTATGTCAGCCATATCATTGCTTTAAAAATTGCTTTTGTATTTAATAGTAGGAGAGCTTGACCCGAATGTAGTAACAACACATGTATCCCTTTAACTGAGCTCTGCAAAGGATTGCAAATTGAAATGTAGAGAGATATTAGCTCTGTGAGTTAAGATGTCATTAGCTGCCCAGGAAGGGTAACTTTGTCAATTGTCATTAACACATTTTTTATGCTGGTACTTTAGAGATCAGAAGTGTTAACCTGGAAATGGCATTCTGATTTAAATCTCTTTAACGTTTGGAAGGATTGGTCATTTCTTTATACCTCATTGCTCTTTGAGGAGAGTCCTTCCTTTGTTCAGTATCTGTAAATTGCCTGGATGTGGATCTCACTTAGGAAAGGAGAGAAAGATCCTGAGTTACTCAGATCTGTCATAAAACTGTCACTTTCGATTATTGCTTAAATGTTGGCTGCAGGCTGAAAACTGTATGTCCATGCAGCACTCGCCCAGTTCAGGTGGGGTTTATAAAAGGGAAATTGTTGCTCTGCAGGGAGATACCTGTTAACCTTATTCATTTGTAAAAGTGGTTACATATTTCAGTACTTGCCTGTGCTGTCTGACACTTACAAAGCTTTTGACAAGATGAAGTAGATATATGGTATTTATGTAAGGTTTTCAGAAAGTGCAGGTTCAGAGCAAACTTTATTAACTACACCTGAGCTCCTCTGTGTAAACCAACAACTCTGCACAAGAGACTTCAGATCTTCTGCCTTTGACCTTCAACAAAATACAGAGCTGGGATGCAGGTGATATAGGACTAAAAATTAGTAATTCCAGCTTTACATGCATTCTTTTGTTTTGTTATCCAGATGTCCTCTACCAGGCTAGAGGTTGTGTGGATCAGAAGATGGAAAACAAGTAGATTGTCATGAGATGTTTAATTCCTATGCACACCTACTCCTAGAACAATGAAAGATTCATTCTGCAACTTCTTGGACTAAGTTTTGTATGACTGTCTGCATTCTGCTTTATAGGCCAGGAATAACCTCTAAATAATGGCAAACTGAATTTAAAAATATTGTACATATGAATGCATATATAACTTGGTTTTTTTAAGTAATATGCTTTAAATTCATATTTAATTGTATTTAATCTGGCAGGTATTTTTCTACAGTTAGTATTGGAGTCTCACCATGTCAAGAAATTCATTGACAAAAACTGCAAAAGATAAGAATTAATGGATTAAAATGTGTTCATTTTGCATTCGTTGTGTAGTCAATATCATTACAGAGGATCTGGTTTAGAATTGAAAAATTATTGATTTTCACCAAAGTCTATGCACAGATTCCTCATACAGTAAGATCCTGATACATATTTGAAGAAAAGAATGAAAATCAAATGAGAGATTATATCATGACCAAAATTCTTCACCAAGAGAAAGAGTTGCTTTACCTGAGCTGTGTAGCTTCCTGGTTGAGGTGCAATAAAAAGCTTTCTGTAAGCTGGAAAAGAGTGGAAATATAAGATCAGGTGATGAAGATAGGCAGTGATTGGCCTGAAGCTGAACCGAGACGCGGTCTGTCTCCAGAAGCATGTTTGAGGAAACTCCATCTGAAATTTCTGAGGACTGAAACTCTCAGCAATTTCTAACATTGGGCAGCCCAACAAGAGCTATGCTTCATGGCATTCAGGACCAAACACCATACAGTATGTCTGGCTCACTTTTTCAGTGCTTGAGCAATTAATGTGTCTAGGACTCACTGTATTTGCTGCACAAGTGGTTCTCAGCCAGGTTGTGGACATGTTATGAATCTAATGATCCACCCCTGATGTCAACTAATACTAATATGGAGGGTGCCAAGAAGAGGGAATAAAACTGAAGATGAAATGGTAATAAGGATTTCTGGGATTTGTTGTGAAAGTAGACCTTGCCAGTGTCTTTAAAATTTTTTAACGTAATCTGTTGCAAGAGTTGATTTCTCACAGGTTTTTGTGCAGGGCTAAAGTATCCACTGCAACACAAAACTGTCTCATGGTAATTTGATATTCTACAACAGTTCCACCATGGTCATCTTTCTCATATCATCACGTGTTCTGTTTGCAAGACTGGTGCAGTGTTGCTTCACATTGCATGTTTCCTTCAAGGCTCCCTTTCTTGGAAAATATTGCATGGTTTCAGGCTGTTGTCTGGTTCTGGAGACTTCTGCTGGGACAGACACAGAAAAAGATGCATCCCCAGCTCAGCCTAACCTCTAAACTTCCCTCTCTACCTCCAGACTACCCATATTTTCTGTTCTACCTTCCAACCCTACTGTTTCACAGCAAGACTTTTGGATTTTTCCCCTGATTACATACAAGCTTTGCAATATAACTGCTGTATTGCAGGCTGGGATTTCATATACTGTAATCAAGTATGATCAATTCACTGCAGGTGCTATGGCAGGCAGAGGACGATGCAGTCCCTGGTTTGTAAGTGCTCCCAACCTAACCTTTAAATCTTGCTACCAAGAGGGGTGATTGGCAGTGCCTTCTGTACTGTGAGGAGATAATTGTGGTGCTATGGTATAATCAAGTGAGACTCATTCTGTATTTTTGCTATCGTGGAAAAAATTCTGATAAGAGCCATATGGGGTAAAAGACTAGGGTTACAGCAATACAATTACAGGGTTGTTTTATCCAAGCATAGGTGTGACTGAGACAAGTGAATTTTTCTACAATATATGTATGCAGGCAAAAAAGACTGTGGACTCTATTTCTAACTCAACTTCTTGTGACCACTAAAGAATAGAAGAATTTTCAATGAGGAATTAATGTTATGAAGAGGTTTAATATTACATAGCTCATGGCACACGAAAGATCCTTAGCTCTTAGCTCATGATAATCCGGATAGAATTTAACCTACAAAACTTAAAAGGTGAGTCCGCTTTACTTTTAAGAAGAGAAAAAAAGATCTATCTTAAGCTGTCATTCAGATCCAATCCAAAGTTCTTAAAGTTAACAGGTCTCTTTCCCTTGCCTTCAGTAGGCTTTGGATCAGATCCTGATAGTTACAGTTCCAAACAGTGGGATATGTAAAAGTGCCTTTTTTTAAGTGCTCCTTGCAATCAGATAAAACCCTTTTCTAAATAGCATCGTTCAATATACAGATTGTAGCAGGTAATTGTAATTGTAAATTACTGTAGCAAGCTTAGAATCAACTATTTAAGTACTCACCTGGCAAAACTGCAAAAGCTAACTTTTTCCCTCTTTACTTTCCAATATATATTTCATTTTTCATGGCTCCTTAACTCAGACATTGCAGTGGGCAATTAGGATTGGATCTTGGCATAGATGTTGTCAGCCTCCAAGCAAATATTTGTCATTTAGAAATCATGGGGCTGTTGAACAAAACTTGGCAAACTGTTCTAAAACCGCATATATGGCAGCTCTATTTCCAAGTATTAACGCACCAGGTCCGCACGCTTTCTGGCAAAACACACTCACATGCACGTGTGTGCAAACACACAAAATACACAAATATCACCTCCCTGCACATCAGTACTCTTCAGGATATCTTGCTGATGACTGAGTCTCCCAGATATGAGTGTGAACAGCATTTTGGATGTGCCTTCCATACAAAAGATTGCTTGGTATTTTATGTTCACTGGCACAACAGAGTTAATCACTCCAAAAGGGGTCTTAACAGCTAATATTCACATAGGCACACATTTTTAAAACACACGCTTCAAAAATATGGAAATAGAAGCATAAAAAGGTAAATTTATCATTTCACACCTAAAAAAAAATGTAGAATATTGGGCTTTTTAGAAATGTCTCCACAACAAGGGGAAAAGGGAAGGACGGAGGTGTTTCAAAAGACTTCACAATACCTAATGTTTAATTATCTAACTATAATTACCCATTTATAGCTTCATCTTGCCAACTGCAGAAGCACAGACAAGGTTTCACTGTTGAATTTAGGGAGAGTTGGGGCTGACCAGCAGCTTGCAGGACTTCTCAAAATTGGTGAGACTGACCTCTTTGAACACACAGTCTTGGTGCTTCATGATCAGCAAATGAGACACTGAAATGGATGGGAGTAACTCACAACCAGGAATTTACTGTTTAAAGTTGAGGAGAGTATTAGGGGTGAGAATAATAATGAAAGGAGGCATTCATGCCAATCCAAACACAAGGGGCTTAAAGCCAGCACAATACCAGAAAGAATGACCTAAAAAGAACGCAGGTCTACTCTCTGCCAGTGTAAAGATATTTTATCAGCTTTCTTCTTCAGCGGCTCTAAGTGACTCAATATATTAACTCATATGGCAGACACTACACTACAATAAAATATAACCAGTTGAATTTGGGGCAAATTGGAAACTTTAATTTAAAAATGTCCGTGCTTGTCAATTCAATTAGATGAGAATTTACTGGCAAGACAAGCTAAGTAAGTCTTGCCAAAATGTTAGAAAAAGGCAGAGTCATCAGATAACTGTCTGAGGCAGGTACAACTCACCAGACTAAGCATTTCCCTCTGTTTTAAAAGCTTCCTTCACTGCATCCATATGTTAGTATTGTACCATCCCTTAACTGGGAACAGGTTATGGCAATAACCATGGCAATGGCGGGATGGTCTGTTTGGCCATCCTGCTCCTCTTTCAGTTGGTGTCAGTCTAAATCCTTCCTCTTTTATTCTGATGTGACAGTGAGACACAGTGAGGTGTTCATTTCTGCCCAACCTGTAGCTGACAACCCAATCCCCTTATGACCTAATCTCTATATTTTCCAACAGCCAAAACTAACAAGTTTTCCACAGGTGTGAAAGGACTGACCACTGCTACCAAGGGTCTCTCCTAAAGCTCTTACAGTGAATAGTATTGGGTTGGGATTTTGGTTTGAGTTTCTTTTAGAAACTTTACATACTAATAAAAATTGAGCTGTGATTATGTGATATGCACATAATTAAAATGTGCTATAATTGTTGAAGTATTTTACTGAAGTAATTTTCTTTTTCAAGCAACGGGTTTGCCAGATGATAAAACTTGCCTTGTGGTTTCTCTGCCGTTGCAAAGAAGCTTAGAGCTAAGTACAGAGGGTTGGATCAGCCCTGGACATCAACCCCCCACCCCCATGAATGACAGCATTTTTCACTAAGCTCTCATGCTCAAGGCTTAAGTCAGGCTTTTTGCCAAACACTCTAGTCCAAGACAAATAGCCTATGTGGGTGTTTTGTGCACAAAGATTACTGAAGTTCATTTTAGCTAGATGGATAAACCTTTTGAAATCTGGCTTGTTAGAACTAACTATAATATAGATCAGAGTTAGCTGTTTATTGAAAAGCACTGTGAGAGGAATGTAAATTACTCATGAATCAGAACGACCTGGTAGTGAAGTACCAGCAGGTCTTGGTGAATGTGTTGTCACCAACTCTCACAAACAATGCAATCATTTTTGTACAGTAGATTCTTTTCTTTTTAAATGACCATGTTCCTGTTCTGTCTTTTCAAGTTTTCCATTTTTCCAAAGAAAAATGAGGTACAGCTGTATGGACTTTGCAAGTAAAAATTCAAAAATCCTTAAATCTCCTGATTTTTAAAAAACTATTTTCATTTAATGTAGCTCCATTCCATAAGGTCTGTTTTGGTGGCAGGGCTGAAATTTTCCTATGGGTGAAAAACCTAGGTGATTCTAAGCTGCACTTAGATTCTAGTGCTCTGTGTATCCCAGAATAACTTTATGTACCAAAGGAGGTTTTTTGATTTAATTTATTGTCAGAAGGTAAAGCTCTGGTTTAGTAAAAGTTATACTGCCCCCAATCTTCCACAGGTTGCCAGCAAAACACAGAGCATTCCTGACTCATTTTGCACGTAGAAGTTTCTTTGTCCCTTCAGGTACCATCTAACTTGTTTCTCATCCTTTTTCCATTCCAGCAGAAAAAAAAAAAAAAGGGGGAAAAAAAAAGTATGTAATCGTTCATAACGGCCCAAAAATGAGGAACACGGAAAATACATCCTAGGTTGTCACCTTGTATCATAAAGAAGGTAAAGAAAAACCATCTCCAAATACAACACCTTTTGCATAAAAGGCATTTCCCTAATACTAGGCTACACTTAAAAGTTTTACCTCCCCCACATGCAGTCAGTATTCACCCTTTCTTTTTCTTGCCTGGGAGAATGGCTCTGTTTTCACTATGAAAGTCATCTCCTACTCAGTTAGCAACAAAACCAGAAGAAGCTGTGTTGTTAAAAGGTACCACAGTCTACCATGATCTACAAACATGAGGAAAGTATGGCCTGGAGAACAGCTCTACCACCTATTCCAATTGCATTATGTGCGGACTGTCAGTGCTTGCTCTGCCTTCCTTCCTGAGATTGCCAGCCATGTTGTTAGTTCATACGTGTTACTTAACACCAGGCGGTGTCGTGGGGGAACACTCAAGTGAGTTGAGTCACGACCACAGGCAGAATTATCAGGTTAGCACACATAACAACTTAGTGCACAACTCCACTAAGTTGTACTTTGTTCCTCAGCATTTATTTCAAACACATTTTACCCCGACTATGATAACGTGGGTATTCTTTTGCTACCAGGCAGTATCTCTGCATTGCACTCATAATGCAGTGGATGTGTCCTTCTAGAGCCAGAGCAAGAGGACTCTGGGATGTGACCCTGCATAGCCTGGGGCATGGGCTGAAAAATACCATCCAAATTCACTTTAGAACTCAAGGAAACCAGAAGACTGTAAAAGGTGTCTTTCATGATGACTCAGGCTACATTTGGCCCAACAGTGATGGAAATAAAACCTGGCAAAATTTGGTCTTGGTTGATTAATGTGGCGTTGACAGCACCCTAATGGCTGTTAATAGAAACATGACAATTATTGTGGTATTTATGATACACCTCTATGGGTTTTACAGAATTACTCATTCTGCACACATCCTAATTACAGAAACATTCAGGAAATGCCTCAACAAAATGAAAAAAGTACTTTCAGGCAAAACTGGAAAGTTTTTGTAATTTAAATGCAGCGGTGATACATCCTATTGACCAAAGTACATAAAAATTGCCCAGATAAAATAATGGAAATAAAACTATCTGTTGCATAGCAGCTTATTTAATAGACACCACTCATCCTGTGTTCAGAATAAACCCTGGATCTTACAGGAAAACTAAAAGGTAATTGCATAATTAATATTAATATAAACCATAATCATAAGTGGGTTAAATTAAAGCTGAATGGTCAACTTTAATTCTGATATTACCTAAAATCTGATTGTTTTGCTACTCAGTAATTAAATACTGCTATAATAATAATAATATTGTATGTTGGTTTAATTTTAATTTTTATAACACTATCTAGAGGATATTCTTTTGCAGCAGTGACCATCAAAACCCTGTTCCTAGAATAGCTACAGTAGCCATTAGGTCTCATAAAGTAAATATTTCCAAATAATCACCAGCAACTATATCAAGTTACACATCACATGCTGCAAAACAGACAGGAATTTGGCATGCATTTCCCTTGCCCAGCCATGAGCAACAAGCAGTGCAGCACATGGTTGATGTCACCCTATGTGCTGTCCCTGTCCCCCCACCATCAAGGTGGCTTTCAGCCCTCCAAGTACCGGTTGCTAATAGATCTGTTTCACAACTTTTTCTTCAAAAGCTCCTTTCTGTTACACTCCTGGCATCTGTTTCTTCCCCCTTAGGAGCTGCTTAACCTAGGTGCATAACACTGTTTTACAGAGAATCCAAGGCCTGATCCAGCATCCACTGAAGTCTTAGTACAGTTCAATAGAACTAGACAAGCCAAAGTAAAAGATATAAGGAAGACAAAGAGGTCATACTCACAGGTTTGTCCAGGGAATCTCAGAGGTGCATCAAGAGGCACAGTGACAGAAGGACCTCGGCTATCAGTTGTGTAAACTCATGTGCCTGTTTGCAGTTAGTTTGCATCACAGCAAGCAGCAGGTTGTTACAGCCCCTGTGGTTTCTCTCTTCTGTGCCATCACTAACCACATTATTCCCTTCTCGCATTCAGAGAGAAATCTTACTCGACCCTAATGTAACTCTGGAGGAAGGTTTTGCAAAACTTCCATCTGGCATTACTGGACAGTGGATGAGGCTCTTAGGCAGTTGAGAAAAGCTGAGGTGAGTGAGTTTTACATGCAAACTTTGACCCATTTCTGTATAACTTAAGACTAGTTTCCATGTTAAATCCATGTTAAATTGCTTTTGGTCCATGCTACAGATCTCAACACTTATGGCTACAGAGTGGGAAATAAACCTTTATTCTTGGATTTAACACCTGACCCAGACATCTAGCTGTATAACCTCTTTTTGTTTATGGTTGTAAAGCTGGAATTGCTACCTCATTTTAAGGCTCGTCATATGAAGCAGTACAAGATTTAGGGTATGAGAAGGTCAACCACAAGAAGTTGAAGCACAGCCCTCAGCTGAGACTTGATAACTGAGTGTATAAGTGCTTCTAGACTTTTGCAAAGAAGAAACGAAACTGACTGCCTGAAACCAAACTCACAGTGGATTTAAGCCATTTCCGGGGTTAACTTGAGCATGTTTGGTTTTCACATGCATCAGATCTACACAGACATGTCTCAGCAGAGGGGCGGTGAGATGCGAATCAACAGTCAGGCCTCTGGTTTGTGAGATGTTTGGGACAAGAGCAGTATTTGGTTTTCTGTTTAAGCAAACTTGTGTGATGAGTCTTAGTCCATTATTGAAGTTACAAGGCATCAAACTGATAAACATAATAAGGTCTATAAACATTGGTATTCTGGTGTCGTGGATGTTATTGTAAGAAGATCTTTTTACTGTGAAGGTTAATTCATTAAGGTCTGAAAAACATTTGGAGGTCCCTGTAAGAGAGGAGTTAAAGAAATGCAATAGTGTTGCTTTGGTACTGTGTTATTTATCAGCTGTCTGGTTAGCATTTGTGCTCAGTCCGCAGGTTTCACATGTAAATCAAATGCAATGAGTCTATGACAACTCACAAGATTTACACAGATGGGACCTGACCAGCCCTCTCTGAAGTCACCAGAGGCGGTCTGGGTTCCCTAATGATTGCAAATAGGAGACACAAACATAAATATAATTTACTTTTATAAAACTTTTAATTGGGTTAATAAAAATCTCAGCATAAAAGCCTATAGCTCGTAAAAACTCAGACCCTGTGCATACCAGAGCTGATGGGGGTCATCATAATAGCCACAAAGAATTGCGTTACCATGCTAATACAATAGGGAAGTCTCCTGCCTCTCTTTTGAACAACCTCTTATGCAAATTTCGTATGTTGACCATGACACCAGGCCTTCACAGGGCACTGAGTTGTGTTTCCCTGTGCTTACAATATATTTAATTTCAATGTAAAACTGCAAACTCATCAAAACCACTCCTTTCTACCAGCATTCAATTATTTAAATATGGAATATATACAATGGGGGGAGGTGCCTCTTAATCTTGCATAAAGTACTTTAGTCAGGATTACAAATAATATAATATGAAAAGGACAAAAATCTAAGTGGGGGGAAATTTTTTGCTATTAGTTTCCACCTTTACTCACCCTTGAGTAGTTGTTTAAAATAATTATTCCAAAATGTATTTAAGCATACAACAAATATATATGAATATATATATATGTATGTATACACAAATTGTCTCTACAATAAGGAATCTGTACTCTTCTTGAAGTCAAAAGCATGTTTATTTGTAATTTGGGTCATTATCTGCCCACTTGCTAAATTGCTTGACCACATGCTAAACATTTGAACCATACAAAGGTTCATTATTGTTATCTAATTACAATATATTTAGTTTCTCATGCAGATAAAGATGGAATATTTATAAATATACAGGTATTTCATTTATAAAATTTTATCCACATAATCAAAGAATAACACATATGTAAGAATATTCCATATACACATACATATAAATGCTGTTAACATAGTATTTTATTACTTCATGAGCCTTATTCCAGTCTCAGTTCTTAGAGATTGCAATGCCAAGGAAGTGGTAAAACACATGAAGATTGTTTTCAATCACTTTCTCTTTCAAAAGAGAAAAGTTTATTTTGTCTTGTACAACAGGACTTGTGTTAAACATATGGAATAATTTTACGCTTCTTAGGGAGTAAGCAAAATAAGAATTACTCCTTTAGGTGTTTCTAGAAAAATCCCGCAAAATATAATATTTAGTGAAGAAGTATATCAAGTTTTGTGTTCAAAAGTGTTATATCTTGAAAATAACAGCCTTTTTTTTTTGAATGTGTATATGTTGTCATACCCATACACCACTTTTTTCCTCCAAAATTTAAAAAATTAATGACTTTGTAGTTTAACCTCAGCACTATTAGCATCTGTCTCTATGCTGCCCCAAACAGAACAGCTTTGAAGAACTAACAGGAGCTTTCATCCAACCTGTGACTGCATTGCACTACTGTTTGCCACAACCCAGCATTCCAGGACAGGGATCCCTGTGACAGCCACCAGCTGGAGGGTGTGGAGGTTTGCCATAAGTCACCAAAGACAGGATTTGTCAGTTCTGCATGTCCACAGGAGGATGTTTAATGCATTCAGTGTATTCCTCCCCCTGGCTAAAACACTCCCTGAGTCAACAGACATGTGGCACATCCTACAGGAAGTGAGGTTCCACACTTCCACTGGTCATCCCCAGGGACACCTGTCTCTCTCCCCCTCTCATCTGAAGAAGAAGCAGTGTGCAGGACCCAGAGCCGGCTGAGTTTAAATGAACCACTCTATCCACTTTCTTTGTGCTGGATGCTGTTCCTTTCAGACTTAGAGCTGGTTGAATCAGAGGGAAAATCCAAATTCAGTGGGTTTGGAGTCAAATTCCAGACCCCAGACAAGCTTTGCTTCAGAGGAGCCTGGAGTCTAGAATATAAAGCTATGACTTTGTTGCAGACCTAACTGTAATTTGATTCCAGTAGTCATGAACAGGACATAAGAAATGTGGAAATATCTGTATATGTTCCCAGCTCAAACAGTGAGTGCCATTAGAAAGCATAATAGTGTTCCGGGCTATTGATTTTACCACAGTATTTCCTTGCTTAGTGTGTTTTCCACTATGAGATATTTGCACCATGCCATGGTAAATGTTGTTTTTAACAGAACTCACTGTAATCTTGTTTGAGAAACTATGTGAACAATGTGGAGTTCTCTCACATTGCTGAGCTCTCAGTTGGGCTGTCTGATGCCCAACTTAAAAAAATAGGCAGGAAGAGCCAAATGGAACATAAAAGTGAAAGGAGGTAAAAAGTGTGTGCTCAAAATACTAAACGGTGAGCCTCCATGAAGTAGGTTAGATACTAATGGTATTAAATAGGGGATTATATTCATAGGTAGAGTTTAGATTTTGATAATGTTTGGAACAGAAACAGACACGCAGACCTGATTTGTCTTCCAAAACAAATATGGCTTAATTCATATAAGATGTGCTCTTTTTTATACCACTGGCTTTTCAATTATTTGGTTATTTCACTGAGATTCACTTATGCCATTGTAGGCTAATAGAAGAAATCAAGAGATGTGGGGGCAAGGGCAGGAAAAAAAGAATTCATGTAAACTAGTAAACAAGCTGAATATGCTTCTAAGTTACAACCAACATAAATGTAGATCATTTGTCATAATAAGATCTGAGTTTCATTTAAATGAAATTTGTATAATTTTTGTTCTTGGCATAAAGTGGATCAAAATTAACTTTAAAACAAATTGATCTTGGCTGATACGAATTGACCCAACTCTCTTTTTCTGCATCTGAGCTATTAATTACAATGACTTACAACAGCTAAGATTTTACCAAATACATACAGCATGTGATCAAAAGAAGGCAAATAAAATATTACTGAAACTTAAGGCAGATATATTTAGTGATTTCTTCTTATTCTGGATGGATGCACTGTATGTTCCATGGGGTCTATCATATATTTGGCACTAATTTTTATTTCATTTATGACTTGAATATGGAAAATGTGTATTTGTAGTAAACATACAGATGATATGTAGCTAAACCACACTTCAGGCACTTTGGCTTAGACTTCAAAATTAACTGGATGAAATAATGGCCTTAAAAAGGTAGCATACAATTTACTAAAGACAAGGGTAAAGTTCTATACTCACTTAGGATTAGGAATACTCACCATGGTAAGGTATGTTATGTTTTGGAGAAAAGGCAAACATATGTACAAAAAATGTCATCTAAATAGCAGTAAATGGAGTTGTCTATGAGATGTTTGTCATCCTAAATTACCATCGGATCTACATAGGAGATAAATCTTCACAGATATCCACTTGGAATAGGAAGGGAAAAAACCAAAATTTAAAATAAAGTTAGCTCTCCTGTTCCCAGGTGGATTTCACCTTTTTTTTTTTTTTTAATGAGACCTCAATAAAGGTTTTTCTTGTAATGGACTGTGGATGGTGGCAGATATTTTTCTTTTTAGTTTTGCGTTTGTACTTTTTTTAAAGTGGGGTCGGAGGGCAAAGGCAAAAATGTCAAAATCTCAATATTTTTCCTGAAATTCAAGGATTTACAAATATTGGAATAATAAATGTCACTATGATGTTCTACAAGAAGTGTAACTCAGTTATGCTTTCTATCCCATTTATTTTTCTTAATATCTCACTTCCTAGCAGGACTACAGTTCCTGGAGGGTATCCTTTCTTCTTGTGGCTTTAACAATTATGCAGGTACAGGGCATCTTTACAGCCGAACTCCAATGAAGAAACTTGCCTAGAAAGGAAAATGGAACCATGCAATACCCGAAACACAACTCTCATGAGGTAACACCATCATACTTTACGCCAAAATATTAAAAATTTTAAATGCGTTAGGTTACTACGTCCTTCACTGAGAGTGTCTGAAAAAAACGGACTTTCTTTAAATGGGTTAATCAAAAAATCAAATTTTCACATTTACAAAATAAGTAAATTTAGCATGATTCCAGAGTATGATGCTTTTGAAGCCATTGCAGCACCATTATTTCTTGACATTTAAAAGTTTCAGGTAGTGAGTATTCACTGGACTTAACTATGTCAATAGTCACTAATCTTTCACAGAGTGCATAAAAATAAGCATAAAAATTATCTACAAATAATGAATTATGAATTCACTAACAATTTTATTTGGCTTTTAGATAATTAAATTAACTGAAAACTGCTTGATTTCTGTCCTGTGTGATCTAGAGATCTGGAGAAAGAGATCATATCTGAGTAGACGTCATTGAGGAGTTGCCACTTCCTCGTCTTTGATGAGGCCTTCAACTTTAACGGCTTCTTGAACTACCAGGCACTTACTAAGCTCTTCAGTTTTCTTGTAGCTGGGAAGTTATTGTTTAAATATAAAAGGAGACCAGTTCTCACTTCAGCAAGTTCCCAAAACTAAACAGAAGTTCCCCATTGGCAGACATGGTTGATTTGGAAGATGGATGTAGACTGGTTGAAGAAATTCCAGAATAGGGAAATAGGGCTATCTAAGAACCAGAGAAAATTTCTCAAAGCAAAATGGAAATCCTGGTAATGTCCACTGATACTAAATGGAGAGGACATCCTGACATACAAGCTTGCTTTTGCTCAGGGATTTGAGACTGGTGAAAGAACAGAAAAGGAATGCTCTGCAGAGTTCAATGACTTCCCTCACAAGACATGTTTAGAGGAAACAGCTGGCTCTACAAGCAAGACATAATATATACATTGAATATATATGTTGAATATATACATTCTTTGGAAGAAGAAAAATTGTAGTATAAAGAAAGAAGAGTGAAAGATAAGAACAATTTTAGAGAAAAATGGAAGTGGAAAAGAAAACATGAACGGGAAGGATTCAGAATGTTTCTCTGACTGCAGCAACAACAGCATAGATCTGTGTTTGATCTTATGCTGATGTCTAAATCTTGTCAAGCAACCCCTACCAATGATCAATGACTGTAATGAGGTAAATTTTACATATATTTAGAAGCTCCAGGAAATGCACGTTCCAGCTCCTTGCCACCATGCTAACATAAGCTATTGGAGAAAATCTGAATTTAAAATCTCCCCCTGTTCCCTTCCAGCTGTGGTTCAATCTGCTGTAATTTAAGATGTCTTTAAGATGTACTTCAAAACGGACCTCACCAAATGAGATGCCACTTTCTTTTCTGTACAATAGTTGGTGGATGGATTCTTACTTGAAAACTCTTGATCCCAGTTCACAAGAATAATTTCTGAGAGACCTTTCAGGTCATTCTGAAGGCCAGTTCTCAAGTTTCAGGTACCAATTCTTCCACAATTCAGGTCAGGTCAGAATGTTCTTTTAGCTTCTTTCTTATCTTTTAAGATTATCTCCTGTTTCTGGACAAATAAATTGCTATGATGTCTGTGAAGTCCTCAATGCTCAAGAATTTGGCAATAGTTCAGTTGAGAGAAATATCAAAATATCCCTACTGGGTTTCAAATTCAAAGATGTAAGGCTTGCAAAAGTGTTTTAGTTATGGTAAAATCTGCAACACTTGATCAGTATGTCTCAGTTAGAAAAATTTTTTTAATTTCATAAAAAATTAAAGTTCCTTACTCCATGGATAGTTTATGGTAAACTTTTCAAGGTTAGCAATAAGCTTCTGTTTAACTGCTGCAGCAACAGTGTCTCTATAAATCAGTCCAATAAGCAATTTAAAATTCTTCATGTCTGTAACTTTTGTAGAGAAGTGTCCATTGACTACCACCAAACAACAACACAGTTTGCCAATGTACAAGTCATCTGCTATCCCATACTAACATCCAATAGTAGAGCCATATTTCATTCAGGAAAATGAAAATCAACTTACATGAATGTTTGAAGCAAAAGTCATGCATAATCTACTATAGCAAAATGAGTATCAGTCAGTGGGTTCCAAAAAGAAAAAAGAAAAAACTAGCTATAAACTCCACAGAAAGTGGAAATGCAGGCATTGTTACACAGACCTCTAATCTCTTGTGCAGTGCTATACGTGGAGAGGAAAAATGCCTTCCTGACCTCTCCAAGTGATCAATTTGTATTCTGAAGCCTGAGAGGTGATCTGTATCTATTCCAAATTAACTGGAATAGAAAGAGGCATGAGGCTAAAATATAAAGAAATAACACTGTAGAAAGCAGAAAATACCTTATTCATCAGTACAAGAAGGGATGTCATTTGCTGCAAAGGAGATATCTTACTTTCATAAATATGCCTGTGCTGATTTTAATATCAAAAGTACCTCAGAACTCTCAGTAAAAATAATCTCTGCAGGTACTGGTCCAAAGCCTACAGAGATCAATAGCAATACCTCCCTCCAGTGCAGTAGACTCTAGATCAGGCCCGTTCTCTCTAACGAAGGTTCCCTCCATCACAAAGCTGCAATGTCCCCTTCTCCTACTCACTTATAGTACACTCAATTTCTGTTTTGAAGCTCCCAGAAAAACAACCCAGAAGGACTTAAGTGGGAATGCCCTTTCAGATGGGAAAAGATACACAAAATCCCACCAATGTTAAGATAAGATGTTATGTGACCTACAATCTGATGCACTATATTGTATGTGATCATCATGCAGTATAATTTTATAACTTCTTTTTTTTTCCCTGGCTCTACTGAACTTCTGATATTTCCAAAGTGTTAAAAATACTCAGTTTGCTAATATAAATGATTACAATTGACAGTGCATTGTCAATCTATTGCAAAGCTGATTTAATTAAGAATGCCAAGGGGCATCATTTGGGGCCAGGTATCTAAGCTGCAAATTTTTTTTTGATCTCAACCTCTCCCTATAGGACCGTCCACACTGGCACCAAAGGCTGGAGGGCAAGAGAACAAAGGGAATTTTATGTGTCTGAATTCAAATTCTTTCCCTTTGAAATGAAGCGTCCAGAATGGGCAATAAAACTGTGAAAATGGATTTCTGGCCGCATTTGATGTTAAGCCTTTAGTGTCAAGAGCCAGGTCTTTTTTTCTATTTCTTTCTTTTAGGTTTTTTTTTTTCTTTCCCTGAATGGTCTTGTGGGGAATTTGTCCTATAAATTATTTCTTGCAGTTTGTATGCATACAGTATGGTCTTGTCTCATAGTTAGAACTAAAAAGTAGGCTATTTCGTGTGTGTGTTTTAATTAAGTTTGGTTTCCAGTAAAATTGCAATAGAAAACATTGTGCTAAAGAGGCTCATTTCATGTGGATTTTTTTTACTATCAGCCCATGTGTGAAACCTGAATGTTTATTAAGCACTTCTGTGGAAAGAGTAACTTTCACTCTGGTCTTCCTTTTTTTATACCCTGTACTCATAATCCTTTGTGTCATCTCTTCCATTCCCATAGTAGGATATTGCAATGCAATAAGAAAAGCAGAGGATTAGGCCCACTTAGAATGATCATGCAGAGGGATCTATTATAATAATGATTACAACCATTTTATCTTTAATAGCTAGCCACTGATGGAAGGGCAAGGGGGGGAAAAAGAGACAGAGAAATGAAAGGAATCTTGGCATATTGAAATGATTTTTTCCCTAAGCTTTGATTGTATATGAAAATTGATCTTTAAATATTTATTTGCAGCAAAAGCAGTTGGCAATACCTTATTAAAGCTGGCTAAATTAATTTAAATTGTTACACACTACTTAAGCAATATATTCTTCCTGTGTGAAGAAAAACAACTGTGCACATGTATGTGTACTCATGAGTGCATGCATGCAGTTTACTTGCAAAACGTCTTTTTTTAAAAAACTAGTAACAGTTCACTATCCGTTTCCCTGCAGATCACATTTTCATGAAGCAAGAATATGAGGATTAGCAATTGTTTTTCTACCCAAGAAAGTCAATGTGTTGAAAGCAAAATTTAGTTCCAAAAGTACATGGAGAGCCTTTTACCAGGAGCTAGACTCCCAGGTTTTCAAACAGAGAATAACAAATGTTTAAAAACATCATACTTTTTGCCCCGGTTAAGTAAAGATAATGAAAGAAAAAAAAAAACCAAGCCCAAAAACCAAAATAAAAATTTTCTCTTTGGTGTGTTCATGAGTTTCATCATCTCTAGTCCTACATTTCTTCTTTTTCAGCCCCTCCTTTTTTTTCTGATATCTTTTTCTTGTAGTTTTCTTTCTCCAGGCCTCCCTCAGGCTTCCTGCCATCTATCTAGACTTATTCTCTTTTCCATTGACTCTGGTACATTCTGATCTTTTTTCTTTTGTTTTACATGCTGCAGTTAGTTCACTTTTGCGCCTCTCTCATATATTTTCTGTTCGTTTTCTGTTTTATTTCTCTGTCCTTGTCTAGATTTCTAATTCTCTGCTTTTTGTATTTTTAAGTAAGCTTTTCAGCATGTGATATATATATATACACACACCTGTACAAAATTGTAATCAAAGGAATTCTTCAAGATCTAGGCAGACATCATTTCAATCAGCATCTGAAGTCAAGATATTTACACTAACTGACATAACCTTATTCTGGTCTATCATAGCAGCATCAGGTCAGAATCATGGCTTCAAAAGAAAATGTTAAAAACTAGATAATTTTCTATCCTCCACAATATTGCTTTACAGAATCACAGAATGAGTAAGGTTGGAAGGGGCCACGTTGGATCATCTGGTCCAACCTCCCTGCTCAAGCAGGGTCATCCCAGAGTACATGGCACAGGATTGCATCCAGCCAGTTCTGGAATATCTCCAGTGAGGGAGACTCCACAGCCTCTCTGGGCAATATGTCCCACTGCATGGTCCCACACACAATAAAGAATTTCTTCCTTGTGTTCAGGTGGAACTTCCTGTGCAACAGTTTCTGCCCATTGCCTCTTGTCCTATTGCTTGGCACCACCAAGAAGAGCCTGGCTCCATCCTCTTGACACCCTCCCTTCAGATACTGATAAACATTGATGAGGTCCCCTATCAGTTGTCTCTTCTCAAGGCTGAACAGGCCCAGCTCCATCAGCCTTTCCTCATAAGAGAGATGTTCCAGTCCCTAAATTATCTTTGTTGCCCTCTGCTCACTCACCAGCAAGTTAGTCACATCAATGAGCATCCTTCCTGACTTCTCCTAATATGAAGTCCATCAAGATTTTTGTGGGGGCCACACCATTACACACTATGGAAAACACAGTTTATCCCACCACAAAAGCAAGAGTGCAAATCTGATTTTTAGGCAAACCAGATTTTCTCTGGCCTGTTTAGTTCTCAAGGGAATTCCTCTAGACGTATCTGAGTAACTCCAATAGTGCCCTAAAAGTCATACTTTTGTTTGATTTCAAAACACTGTTCAAAAAACACAAGGGATTGTTTGACAGACTACGAGGCAGGGCATTTTTGAATGTTTAGCATCTTGACAGTGTGAATAGAACCAATCTCTCACACACTTAATATTGAATGGCATGCCTTGTATAAATAAGTCTATCTATTAGATACCAGCACATTTCACTTGAGACATGACATAGTTTAGGTCTGGAGTTTCTTTATATAAAAAAAAACTTACATTGTTTCTCTGTGGTCACCATGTCCACACTTATCTCTGGGTAACAAAAAATTATAGAACTGAGCTGGGCCTGTTCAAATCTTCCTCTTCACACACCAATTTATTGAAATATATAAATGCTACAACTTCAATTCAGTGACCAGGTCCTACAGCCTTCAACTTAAGCATCTGTGAAAATTCTTTGTTAAAATATCATTTTTACAAAACAATGAAAGATATGTTGACATAAATGAATAGAACAATCCAAAATGGAAGGTGATGTCTTTTTTACCTGTATATACAGGTCAGTAGATACAGGCACCTCTAAAATACACTTTGCTACATTTGCATGTACATCTGCATAATACCAAACGTCTTCTATTTAATTCAGCTGTGTAAATAAAATACTGTGTCACCTCATTTACGTGTGGTGTAAAAATCCCAGTTAGACACAAGAACTTGGGAATTCTCAGCTCCCATGCTGGTTCTAGAACAGGCATACCAACTGCTATGAACACTCAAATGGATTTAAACATTTTTCAGACACAAAAAAAAAAAAAAAAACAAAAAAGTAGCAAAACCTTTCATACAAAAAAAAATTCCAGTTTCACAGACATTCTGTGAAGCAGAAAACAGGAACATGTAAGATATTACACATGGTTGTACCAAAACCACAGCCAACATTCATGTACTACATCTGTTAGCCAGGCAATGCTCTGTCCTGTCCAAGATGTGGTCAGCTTTTGAATTAAGATTTGCTGAAACAAGTTTCCCAGGATCCACCGCAGCCCTACAGCCTCAGGCTGTGATAATGTGAGATTTCGAAACTAAAGAGGATAGGAAACTAAATAGTGGAGAGGAGAATCCAAGGATAAACTAAGGCACTGCAAAATGTCTGGAAGCTTTTCAATTCATGGTGGTTTGTACCTTCGTGCTGAGATGGGCAAGATGTTTCTCTGAGGGCATTTTGTCCATGGTCTGTGGTTCCTCTGTCCTGACCACAGCAGCGCATCGGAGATTCCTCATTGCTGGTTTACATTTTAAATATTTCTCACCCCACCCAGCCTTGCAGCAAAATCAGAATAGGAAATGAGTGAACAGAGATCTTATTGTTCAATCTGAGTGCATCCTTCACATCTTCCTGAACTTAATGCAGGAATTTGTTACTCACAGGTTATCTTGGTCCTGTGTAGGTTCATCTGCACCTCAGTGATAGGTGAGGTTTTCTGCTAGTGCATCTTAAGAATCATTAAATATTATTTGTCATTAAAATATGTTTTTCATTATGAATATCACGTGTATGCTTTTTTGCTTACAGTTGGTCCCCACATGAATTCTCAAAAATAAATGCTTTTATTTTGTTCCCTTCATGTGTGATTAAAGGTCATCTTATAGTACTTCAGTAACAAAGAAGTAGTATGCACACTAGAAGTGCCTTTCTTAAAATTTTTGTTTCGAACTTTATGAGGTACACAATAATTCCCACTGCCCCTCTGAATCCCCTTGTGTTTCCCCCACAAATTCAAGCTATCACAAGTTCTACCATTACATCACAAATTCTGCAATATCATATTTTTAGATAATTTCCTTGCAAGTTTGCTGTGTTTAATTAATACACTAGGCAAGAATCTGTTTTCATTATTTTAAAAACTTGAAAATATGTTCCACTTAAAGTGCAGATTCAGGAGAAAAAAGACCAGAAGCTGAAAATGAACAAATAAATAAATAAATAAATAAATATTCTTGTTATTTTTAAAGCCAGTTTAGATGTTTGATTTTCAAGAGATTTATTTTGAGGGAAATGGAGTGAGCACCTGCAGGGAATAAACATAATTTTTAAACAGCATGTAAGTGATGTGTATGACCTCTGTTCAGCCACATGACAGATTCACTCTGCTCACATAACAAAAACAAACAAACAAACAAACAAAAAACAACAAACCACACAGGAGATTCTAGCAGGAAATGCATTACATAGCATAAGTTCTTTTCTTCTCTTGGTATCCAGGTTGTCACTAGCTTGCAACTCACTCAACCTAAATGCTCTAAGCTCAGAAGCTGAGATCTTGCTGTCACACACATACACACCCCTGTGATTGCGTAGACTGCTTGTGCCGGGCACGACACACCCAGAGCTCCTCAAGGGAAAACTGTAACACAGCCAAAATGTTCTGTATTCCAGCAACATATAGCAAAACCTCTTTATCACTTTGAAATTCTCTACAGGGCTTTAATCAGAAAAGGAAAATCTTAAAGGTTTTGGACAGGGATGCTCTGAGCCAGACACATCTTCACTCAACCCCAGGTCCTGTATTCATCAGCCAAGCTATGACATGACCAGCTGACTGTTGCTGCTACACACCAGCAACAGAGAGCCGTGAACTTGCACAGATGTGCCCAGCTGAGAATGAGCCATGCATGCTCTAAGCTAGTGCTGACATGCTGCAGCTGCTTTCAGGTACACAAGTTAGATGAAGTCTACCCGGATGTGGTCAATATTGTAGTAAACTACACAGAATATGTTTTTCGCCAGAGGCCTTTGCAGCAAACCCACAAGTTTTTTGGAGATAACTTCACTGCACAGCTTTCAACTCGCTGGATAAATTGTAATGGTAATTCACTGCTGGTACTGCAGCAGTAGTTATTTCCATTTTTGAGCTCATTTCATCTATTTTCTTTCTTTCATAAGTGTCTGAAAGTGAAAAATATTACCTGATGATTAGCTAGATACCTTTTGGGTATAAAACTTCAAAGAAGGGAGAGTAATGATGAAAACATAATAATCTAAGTTTCCTCATAGATTTATTACTTATTATTACTGTGAATATTTTTCAATTTTTAGAATGCATGCCATAAAGAAAATTCCAGCAAAGCTTTCAGGTTTTAGCATTCTATTTATTAACAATAGTTCCATTTAATGTCCACAAACAGCAGATGCAATTTTAGTGAAATCCATAAGCAATAAAGCTACTCATATTCTAATTCAGGTATCTTGACCCATTATTACTAATTCTGGTTTGTGATTATTTAGTTTCATTACAACAGTGAGAGCTAAGTGCTTTCTAAATTAAGATTCATGATAGTCATTCCAGTTATGTTAAGAAAAAACAGTTTTAACCTGGTTATCTAAATAACATCTTGCACTGGGGAAAGAAAAAAAAAAAAACTTGATAATTCCAGTAAGAGTTTTCTCAAAAATTTGACAACATGATATCTAAATGAAACATATATTTTATGCATGCACAGAATTTATTGATTGGTGAACTTCAGAAAGTGCAGCTAAGGTTATTGTTTACTTATCATTCAAAGGTGTGTTAGGAGAGTTCACAATTATTAAAAGCAAAGTTTCCCTTGGTGAAAGCTATTTTGCATTTAGTCATAACATTACTCCACTTTGCCTCTTTGTGTTATCAAGTTTGCTGGGCACAGACAATTCATTGGAAAACTTCATTTGACAGTTCAGTTGCATTTAAGGGCAAGACTCTTGGAGAACTTCATGATGAAACTGTACTTCTCCTTCCAAAAGTTGAGCCTCCTTTTAAGGGAAGGGAGGAAGGAACTTGAAGTTTGGCTCAAGAGTGGTATTTTTATGGATGGTTTCATAAAGAACCACACAAAGGATTAGAAACTAATCGTGTCAGAGAACTGATGAGCTTCTGTAAAAATAGACAGTATTTGGATTCAAATATTTGTGACAGATATTTACTGCATCACAGTGCATTGTCTTTTCAGCCAGAACTTTTTCAGCTGAATGTGTATGCAGGCTGGAGTCAATCAATCTAAAATTAGCAACTTCCTTCATGTGAGCCACAGAACACATGTCTTCAAAACTGTAGCTAGATCTGGAGATCCACAGTGGACTCTCTGAGGTCAACCAATGGTTCATCCACACAACGGCTCTTTCTTCAGTGGGGTTCAAGAATGTTAGCAACTTCTCACTACTCCACACAGCTATCAATTTTTATAAAATCCAAAGGAACTTGCTATACTTAAGATCGATGCCTCTCAAATTTGCTTGAGTTTAGCCAGCAAGTTTTAAATGCACTGATGTACTGATCATACACAAACATGGTGCAATTGTTATTATTTCACTTCCTCAACAAATCCATAGAAGGAGAGCCTCTGAGACCCTTCCAGACCTCCACTATTAAGTGCAGCATTGCCTCTTAATGTATACAACTCTCACTGTTTTGTCCAGGCCAATTCTAAATGACATCATTGATTTGTGAGAAGAGTATCTAGTAATTAGTTGGGTTTTTTAACGGTCAAGACATTTGACATATTAAATGTGGCACATTACTTAAACAATGGGGTAGAAATATCAATAGTCTGGTGCCACTGTGTATGGCTCCTTTCCATTAGAGTGCATATATGTGTATGGTTGTGAGCAGTGAGTAATAAGGGATTGTTTCTCCATGACATATCTGTTGAAGTCAGCATTATCTTCTTGTACAGTAGATCTCAGGGGGTAGACAAACATTACTAGGATTTTATTTATCTTTCTGTGGCTTGATCAGAGGATTATTTTCAGGTTTATTATGATATTTCACTGGATTTTACCTTGAGAGATTCTTTAGCTGGACCTCCCCCACCATTTGTCTCAGTGGCAATGGGTTCAGTAGTTGTTTTCTTCACTTAGGACTCTCCGTAATGCTAATGACAGGGGTTATTTTGGGTCTCTGTTGATGCTGTTTTCTCTTTTCTTCTTCCTCTACCAGTGCTACTGCATAGCCTGGAGAAACGATGATGTAAGGTGGAACTAATCCTACTGTGAAGGTTATTGGAAGATAGATCCAGATTCTTCAGAGCAGGACACAGCAAAATAAACAAGAGTCAACAAAGAGATTGAAACACGGCTCCATCTCTCAAGGTTTTCATGAACCAGCTGGACAAAGTCCTGAGAAACCTGGTCTGAATTCAATGGCCCTGCTTTGAGCAGGAGATTGGGCTAGAGACATCCTAAGGTCCCTTCCAACCTAAATTATTCAATCATATTATGATTCTATGATTACCCTTTAAATTCACTTTTTGTACAAAGGCATACCTGAAGACTCTGCCTTATGTTAACAAAATTTGCCTTTAAATCATATCACTGGAATATAGTTTTGAATCTGAGAGACTTTAGTCAGATCATTCCTGTGAAATGCAATGTCCTATGTAAAAATAGGGCATTCTTAGTCCCTTACTGACTTTTTGGTCAGCTGCTAACTTGAAAAACTGGACTGGATAGAAAGGATCCCTCGAGTCCCTGAAGTTGTTGTTGGATTTTGATGGTACCTTAGGCCATCAGACCTGTATGCTTTAAATCCTACTATAATTTCACAGAAGTGCAAAGGAAACAAACAGTGCACATTTCAATTCCCTAAGATCTCTAGATGGTCATACATTTACTTGAAGAGTAGAAATGTTTTATACTGATGGTCATCGGATGCAGTTAGACCTCACCTGGCTTTGGGTGATTTCTTTAAAATATCACATTACTGACAGAACTTGCCTTCAATAAAGTTTCTGTATTATGGGGAAAAGTTATTTACAACCTTGGTGGGTTCCCCTTTGAAGTCATTTGTCTTGTTGAGAGGGGAAGTGGAGCTGGCCTTTGAAGAGTCTCATTTCATCTTGGATCTCTCCCTTTGAAGTACACTTTACCCTGTGGGCATTCCCTGTGGAAAATCTCTCATTGTTCATGGGTCTCCTAAGAAAATATTCCCCAGAGGCACACTTCCCTGAAGAATAATTTACCTTGGAGGTACAAGCAGTGATGTATTTTTCATCCTTGCCAACAGCAGGCAGAGTCTAGTTACTCTAACTTCGCAAATTATTACATAAAGAAAATATAGAGGATCGCTAGTTTAGCATGTAGAGGGCAGTTGCATATAGAGTGTCCAAATCTTAATAAACTCAGCTACTAAAAAAATAAAAGAGATTTCAGTAACTATACTCTGTGTTCAGACAGACTTAATTTTTTTGAGTCTTTGATGCTGAAATCTTCTCATTCTTATGCTCTACCAGGAAAAATTTTCTAAAAGCCCGAAGAAAATCCTGTCAACCATTTGCAGGCCTGATGTATGTTGTTTGATGGTGTTCAAAGATAACCATTCTGAATGTCACAAAAACAAAGAGGAGAAGTTACTTTTTCTCTTTAAAGAATTTTCCCTTTTTTTTTAATAGAACTTCAACAAATGGAAAAGAAAACCTTTCTTTATGGCTCAGTGCTCATTGAGGTCTAGTACCTCAGTGAGGTTGCAAACTACAAATTAGGAACATAAACACAAACAAACAGCCACACCTATGGTCCATAAAAGTTTTTCAACCATTAAAGCTGTGTTACTTCTGCTATATCCTACCATTGCCTAATTTCAAAGCCATAATAAAGGGTAATTGCTATGCATACAGGATCAGCTCTAGGCATAACCAAAACAAGCAGCTAACTTGGACAGCAAATTTCCAGAAAGGAAAAACAGCCATGGCTCTGCTCCCTATTTTGTTTATACCACAGCCTCAGAGAACCATAAGGACTGCTGCAGCTGCTTCGAGATTCATGGTGTGCAGGTGATGGGGGCAGGTGGGAGCGCTCCCAGAGGCACAAATCATTGCCCCAAGCCATCTGATCCTCTGGCGGCAGAAAGAGCATTGAATCTGACCTTGTGTGACTCCTCTTGGTGCCTCATTTCTCTCTTTTTCTTCTTTGCAGTTCTGACCTTTTTTTGATCATGTCCCACAACTTCCTCTGAAGGGCTGTAGTGCTGGAAGCCTAGAACCAGCTCTGTATGCTACATGAGCACTGACTTACTTTAGTCTTTGCTAGCAGCAAGCCTACCATTTTACAAAACACCTAGGTCGCTCAGAAAATCTATGGTAGATTTAGTATTGTTGCAAAAGTATCAAATTAACTTCTCACATTTCAATCTGATTGCAAAAAGGAAGACAGTGGATTGCAGTGGATAGTACAGCATGCACAGTTTGTGGTTTGTTTATATATATAAATATGTTTATAAAACTTCAATTACCTCTGAAAATACAGGATTCTGAGAGGAAGTGAGAGCTCAGCCAACTTGAGTGCTTCCTTTTAAAATTATATAACTGATTTGGGTAAAGATAGTATGGTGTTTGCCAGCGCACTAAAATTAAGTATTAATGGATTTTTCCTATGAAATCTCTATCTCTCTTCAAAGGCTGTAAGGCAACCTTTATCCATCTTACTTGCTTGATATTATAGTCCTTTCCATGGCCACAAATTGTGATGTTGTGCACGGGCAGATTATGAGGTCAAAAAATGCCCAAGTTGGATTTGAAGGAAGAAGTAGGAAAGATTCTGAAACACTTTTCAAACTTAGTATTTAAAAGAAGTGTAAAATATGCTCAAAGTAAGTGTAATAATTTTTTAACTTACCTTGTCAAAGAGGTTTTCTGGTCAGATCAATTATTATTGTTGTTGTTGTTATTATTAATAATAATAATAATAGGAAACAAAGACCATAGCACAGTCAAACAAAAAAGAGCTCTGTATCTGTTTTATACATAATATAATTCCATTTTATCATAGCCTATGTAGAAAGTTTGTAAAAAATTTCCTTTTTCAACAGCGAAACTTGAACTAATGTGAGCAATAGATATACATATGAAAAACATAGGTGTGGATTTAATGTTTTTCCGCTCAAATGCTTACAGGCATTCAGACCTGAGATTTCAGTTCAATGGTGTTTAGAGAATGGCTTTGTCCACACACGGATCTAAACAGTCCCAGTAATATGTTTACATGCAGGGTTTTTACTCTAGTCTGCCAGCACATTAAATGCTTTTTGGATATTGTCTGTAAAAGTTTTCAAAAAATATATTTCTCCTGCAGGCTGAGATTTTTCCATACATGTTTCTCTCTTACCATTTGATAAAATTTGCTAAGTTAGAACAGATCATTGCCTTTAATGGTCCCCACAGTTGGTCTGATTCCTCCAAGAGTACCCTCCTCTGAAATCCTCTTGCTGATAAAGGCAACTTGACTCAAGGTACATATGATAATTTAAACCAAACAAGTTTGTTTTCACAAGTCTGCATAAGTCCCACCAGATACTATGCAGGGAGAAACAGTGCCATAGACTTGTCCAGTGACCATGTAGATTTCTTTAAAGCCAGGTCAGATGTCTCTATGCAACACTAAAATTTGAAGGTGGTAGATACCATTCCTTACATCAAATTATCCCTCTGTAAAATGGGGATAATCCCACATCTCAGTGCATATAATACCCACATGGGAAAGTAGACTTGGAGAAAATAACCACATGGGAAGGTAGAGACTGGGAGAAAATTCATTCTATATTCACCAGTTTTCTTATATTTTCCTCTGGACATGTACTGTTGACTCCTCTTGGAGAGAGAATATTGAACTAAATGGAGTTCTGGTCTGCCTGAGGATGTAGACTCTTGTATTTACCTTACTGTAGTAAATGCCGAAAAGCCTGAAATCAAAGGGGTGGTATCATGGCTTGATTGCACTTTTATAATAAAGTCCATCCTTGTTAAATAAAGAGATCACCAAGTTCCAATGAATTCAAATTTAAACTGTGTCTGTAAACATAACATTGTTTACATCTTTCATTTATGATGATATTTCAACTAAGTTGTTCTGAAATTGCTCTACTTTTGCACTATGTCATAAAATGGAAGCATATATTACATTAAGCAGTAAGGAGCTGTATCTCATTTAAAACATATAACCACATAATTTCATAGATATACATCTATATATAGATATATATCTATGAACAATGAAATTGCCCCAAAATTAAAACCCTCTTGGCAGTGTATTTGTAAACACAATCAGCCTATAATCCAATAAAGAGACTCTGCTTTGAATTAATGTGAATTGCTTCTCTATTCTGTCTCTACAAATATAAATTTTCATCTGAACTTCTTCACTCCCTCTATTTGTTTCACTAAAAATAATTGTAGTGATTTTCTTCTTCACTTGTAAACAGCAGAGGAAACATTTTAAAAGTAGAACAAAATGGAGTTGGGAAAAAAAACAAAATAAAATAAGTAGATATAATTCCTTTTATACCTGCAAATAGAAAAAGCAAATCTAATTTCTCAGAACTTCTGCATGAAACACTTTGCATGTTAAAAAGAAACCATCACTTCAATCATTTTTTATGATTCTGATAATGAAAATGAAAGCCAGAGCATTAAATGGAAAGTGCAATAATTTTATATACACATAAAAAAGAAACCATTTCTTTAATTCTGATAATTTAAAACAAAATTTGCCAAATGACAACCTTTTAGTTATAATTCATTAACCTTCCATGCAACAGTATTTGGTACAAAAGCAAATCTTAAGACATGCGGATACAAATGAAATATTTAGAGGTTAATCCTTGACAAGACTGGAATTCAAAGGGAGATGCATGGCTTGTAATATTTTCTGAACAGAGTTAAAAAGGGGAAGAAAGAAGATATTATTCTCAATAAAAAGAACAGAGAATTTGGAAGGTAAATTGAAGATTGATATATCTGAAATATTCAAAACCAAGGCTTTGTTTCTACTTATTATGTGTTTTCCTTCAATTTCCAGGTACGTAGAGATACTGAAAACAATTTCAGGAAACTACTAAGAAAATTTCACATATTTGTGAGGATTTTTATTTTTATATCAGGAAGACAAATAAACATTTTCTAATGAATTCTTAATCAGCAATTAAACTTTGTCTGCTAGACTTGATAACTATACAGAACCAGATGTCATCAATTCCAGCTTCCTGACTGGTCCTAGAACAGTTGTTACTTATTTTCTCAATGAAATGTTACTTATCTGCTCTTCTTAAATGAGAAGTTCATCCCACTGATTTTGTCAGGGCTGTGATACTATGATATCAATCCAAAGCCCATTTAGGACTTTGAGGAATGAGGATGGGAGAGTGTGAGGACTGGAGTTACATACTACATTGAATCCTCTCCATTTTTTCTCCGTCATTCTTCAGAGGGTGTCTTAAATAAGACAGGAAGGTGATAGTCATTGTGTCAGGAAACAAGTAAACGGCAAAGGCTGTGGGCAGTGGGGACTCAAAGACTGGAGGTACAAAAAGCCCAGAATTTAGGAAAGAATTGGAAAATTTAGGAGAACCTCATGTCTCTCTCCTCACAAGCAGCTCAGAATATGGGACTACTGTAGCTCCTCCCCAGATTTGCAATGCTTACATAGGAGGGGCAGGATCTGCTGGCAGGGCTACTAAGTGAATTGCATGTCTTTTTAGTGCTGAGTAAGAAAATAAAAGCACATTGTCAACCATAGCAGAAAGCTGCAGAGTATTTACTGTCATCAAGGAAGGCTCTAATTTTTTAATTCCTAGTTTTCCTAAGTCAAGTCACTTCTAATGAAAGTCTCCAGGTCCAAAGCAATAAGTGACAATAACACCAGTTACCTCAGGGCAGGCTGTGAGGCCAAGGGCCTGAGAGGGGAGCTTGGACGATTAGTTTGTGCATATGGAGGGACAGACACAAGCACAGGGTGGGCAGGCACAGACTGTAGTGAACCAGCACTGCCTTCTCTAACCTACCTCTTGATTGGCACACTCAATGCCTTCTGGACAGGACACAGGACAGTCCTTGTTCACCCTCCTGCACCTCACACATCAGGTGGGAGCAGTTCCCTTCCCTGCAGACTGCCTGTGTCCCACCAGACTATGAAGAACCCATTTTGCATCCCATCAGTCTTGGCCAGCCTCACACTCACAGCAGTCTGGCCAGAGGCTCTCTCCGGCTCTCCTTCCCCAGGACGCTGTGGAAGATCCCCCTTCCCTGCTTTTCCGCTTCCCTCTCCAGACCCACTGGGCCTGCTTTCTCCCCCAGAGGCTTCGGATCAGAAATTGACTGTTTCTTTCAATCCTCCAGTTTAGATTGATTGCAGGCCTCTGAAAGTCTGTGGCCAAAACTAAAGCCAGGGACAATTCCTGAACAAGTAAGCTCACAATGCCCTGTTTATTTATACAACACGAATGATTGAAATCATTATGCCCCAGACTAGTGGGACCTATTTATAAACAGCATCTTAAGATGAGCAATATAGGAGGACCCTCCACTGCTTCACAACAAGTGCCAGCCCCATCCCCCCATCCCCACTATAAAGCTCCAAGGCCCTTCTGACTTGCCACATGAAAGCCACATTCCTTGCCTGTTAAATTAAAATCTAATCATATTGTGCAGTAAACAAGGCACAAAGAACACTCTTGGAATTACGGGATGAAAACCAGCAACACTAAGGGCCAAACTCTCCCCTCAGATCTATCCTACAGCTCTTTGACAAGTGCAATCAGTTAAACATTTGAGGGCTTGACAACAGCCACTCCACCAGACGTTTGATCTGCCTGGTATTCCATACTCTTCCATAAATTATGGATCTTCAGATCTGCATGTCCTCCATATTTGTGATGGCGGGTCTCCAGCAGAGAGAAGGCTTGGGAAGAAGTGGATATTTCTCTCAAACACTTAAATTACTCCTATGTTTCTGTCTATACAAAGCAGATCTGGAACTATTTAAGTGGGCATCAGTTGAGTTTGAAGCATTGGAAAGAATAGCTTTGCTTTTCATCTTCCTCAGACAGTCATCCAACTTAAACAAAATGTGAGATCTAAACAGCAGCCTCAAACTTCAGTGCCATCTGGTTGGTTGACTCACAGCAGCACCCTTTTACTCTCAAAATGCTCACACTATAGTCTACCAACTTGTGCAAGGGGATGAGAGCAAAGCTGGAGCTGTGAGATGGTGGCAAATTCCATGGGGAGCCACGGACTGGCTTTTCAACCTGTTGTATGCCAGCCTTGGGCCAACATGGATGATAGGTCCCTTACAGTTCCTGTGATTATTTGGGATGTATTATGTGAGATGTATACTTCTTATAATTCTACCAGTTTACTTGACTGTGGTAATCATGATGAGTCTTTTATGTGATTATAATTTAAGAATTAATAAGGCTTAGTACCTCCACAGTGCTTTGCATTTTTCTCTTCGGAGTAAAGAACAAGCATTAACGAATTGCTCTTCAGAAAAACACTTTTATTATTACAATTTTATGAGGTGGAAACTAGGAGGTTAAGTAACTTGCCCAAAGTTATTCAATAAGTTGCACTGGGATTAAAATTTAGGAGTTGCTGGCTGCCAGCCCTACTTTTTGACCACTGGACCACTCTGCTTCTTATTATAAGAATTTAATTTACTTGGCAGAGAATGCAGCTTTCATGTGCTAAGTCATATATTGCCATTCTAATGAAGTTGAAGGAAGGTGAGAAGGTCAGCAGATCTCATTGTGAACTGATGACGAGTCACATCATAGCGATTCTGTTTAAAAATCTTGATCTAATACAATAGAGCTTCTACTCTATAAAAAAAGAGCCTTGTTTCAAAATATGGGTGCTCACAGGCAACCATCTACATTTTCACTGAGACAAGTAGAGAAAGAAACTGAAATCTAAGGAAATTTGTTTAGGTTTTTCTGGTACTTTAAGATCTATTTCCTACATGTTTCATCAAAATTCATGGAAATTTTTGGCACCTAAACACACAATATTCTTCACCCAGTCTTCTGCTCTTCATTTGAGTTCTTACCGATATGTTTTCTTTTGGTATTCTTATTTTGAAACTACTCTTTTCCTTTTGTGTAGACTTTTAAAAAGCTGATGATCCAATACAGACAGAGATGCATGCGTGTGTGTGTGTGTGTGCGTGTGTGTGTGTGTGTGTGCAAGATGGAAGCAACTACACAGATAGAAATAAATTTTCACGTATCCATTTTTCTCAAACTAACCTAGTATATTAATAAGGAGAGTTCTGCAAGTACTGATAATCAGTAAATCAGTAGTCTGCCTCCGGAGGTGACAACAGTTGTCTGTAAATGTGTCTGTGTGTACACATTTTGGACAACCCCAGATCCATGTATATCCATTACTTCTCTATTACAGCCTCCTGGAAAATTCTTGGACTGCCAGATGAGCTTTGTTGACATTTGCATTCCAGCTCCAAGGTGGAACTGTGCAGGTTTATCATAAATTCACCACTTTCAAATAAAGATTCTGTCTTTTATTTTCCTGTGAAATAACTGTTAAAATATAGAGCCAGGCAAAGGCAAAGAAAGAAGTGTCAAAAGGACATTAAGGACCATCATGAAAATGCAGAGAGATCTGAAAAAAGAACAAAATCTGTGTCTGAATATGGACTGGTTCCTGCAATGAAAAATGAACACAGTGGCTGTACATAGATTCCAGAAAAGAAAGATCATTGCCATTAGTGGAGAAAAACTCAATGATACAAGACACTTTAAAAATATTGAGTAAAAAGAATGAGAACTTGATAATATGAACAAAATCTAAGCTGAGGTTTAAGTTTCCAAGACTGAGGGAACCATTTGTTACTGAAAATGTATTCTAACTGCTAAAATCATCTAAAAAATAGAAAAAAAAATAAAAAGCATGTGCAGAAATACAATTATTTTTGTGTGCAGCAGATACATACACATTTGCCAAAAGCACAGTAAAAGTGATTCTTTTAAACTCCAGAAAGGTTTATTGACACTCATTTCATTTAGCTGGTTTGTTTTCTTTAAACCTGAGTTGTTTGATTTATTTAAATCTTTGTCATTGTGCTTCAGCACTGCAGCAAATACCTAGACAGCACAAAACTCTTTGTTCTCTCACCTACAGCTCTTCTACTATATGTTCTCAACTATGGATACAAATCCTATGCCTCAACCACTTTCTTAGCAATGGGCAGGTTGGTTTCTCTTGAGAATGCATGACGTTTTCATCGATATAGAGGAAGTAGTGGGCATATGTCCATGATGCTCATTTGTCCCTGGCCTTTTGCCTGAGGAGCCTTTTAGTCCTTATTCAAATAACTACTAGTAACATTTAAAGATCCAGCAATATTCAGCAGATTCCCCAGTGATCTAGGTGACCCTGTGGTAAAAATCTTTTCATTGGCTGTAACAGGGGTAGAATTTTGCTGAAATCTAGGATTGGTCCCCTCCATACTCAGAATGCTCATTTCAGAAATGTAAAGAGTTCTACTACATTTCTGGGGAAGGCCATAAAAGAAAAACTAGTTGTCATACTCTTGACAGAAATGCCAAGACTCCTGAAAATCAACAGTGTTTCTGCAAATCATCCAAAGCTCAGAGCAACCTGGATTCTGATAGTGACACCCCTACTGGAGAGCATTGTTACTGTCAGTAAAACATAGACTGGAAGGAGGGGGGCAATGATCTCTGGGCTCTCTGAACCACTCTATCCTTTCTTTTTTCTCCCTACCTTTTTTCTTTTTTGGTTTTTTTTTTTTGAAGATAATTATTTCTCTTCTGTTACCCAACAGCTAATCTTCAATTTTCCAGAGTGGGTTAGCCACTTCTTTCCTGCTTTTTCTACTCCGTCTCCTGCATTAGTTTTATCCCTTCCAGAGGATGAAGTGTGATGGAGAGATTATGCAAGTTCAAGGCTGGTGATTCCACCGTGCAGTTTCTCGAATTCCCTGAAGCAGAAATGCTTCTTACTGCTGTACACCTCCCGGGAACCACACTGCTTCTGCTTGGTCTTGTGAGAGGATGTTATTCTTCACCTGTAAAGGTGGAGAGTAGCCTAATGGGTTTGTAGCATCTAATTCCACGTCTGATCTTTTTCCAATGTTTCTGTGTCTCCAAAGAAATTCCTGTGGCAGAAAATCCTGATGGTAGTCCCAGTCATCTTCATGTATACCATATTCCCTTACATCTTGATACAACTGAGAAGATGAGCTGCTGTTTTTACCACGGAGATCTTGAATTCAGCTGACATAAGGTCAAATGAGGTCTGTAGACACCCTGTTCTAAAGACAAGTTCAGGCCTCCTACAGAACCATATGGAAGAATAGAGATAGAAGTGGGATAATATTGACACAGCATTTCCTTTTTCTTCATATTGGATGCTAAGAGAATTAGTGCCCCTCATTTGAACATTTTTGCCAGGAAATTTGCAGCCAAACTATGCTTTCGGCTATACGTGTAAATCATTGTGGGGTTATATGCATGAAAACAAGAGCAAAACTTAGACCACAGATTTTCCAGGGAAAAACAAGTGCTGCATTTTAGGCAATTAGGAGCAATAAAGTAAACATTTAGTCACCATTGACTCATGAGCAGAAAAACACAGTAGTCAATTACAGCTTTCGGCAGCAATAATTAATATGGTGTTGATGAAAACTGTGGTTTTCACTCAACATACAAAGCTATTTCAGGTAATTAAATGTAACCTCATCTATATGTAATTTGTCTTTAATCTGCACATGATATAAGATTTCAACCTTATATGTTGTATTCTGGAGGAAAAATAATATAGGAAAATTACCTAAAGCATATACTCAATAACCCTAGCATGATTTGTTTTCATTTAAGTCTACATTACAATTTATGATTAAATATTTGACTGTGAAAATGTTTGTAGTTTAATCATTTGCACAATCTTTCTTATATTATTCCCCATATCTGATTTACAGAAATAAAGTAAGAGATCAATTTTAACTGTGTATACCACGTAGACATTTATTTCTTTGTATGTTTTAACATCCTGAGGGTTTTCCAGAGACATTAAATAGAAAGAAAGTAAATACTTCCAAAAGAGATCACTCTTGCCACTTCTGACGGAAAACCTGTGGTGTTGTGATGATTTTGAATACAGAAAAAGGTGTTATGTGCAAAGTCGTATTCAGTATACTGTATTGAACTGATTTTCCAGAGTGAAGATTGTCTACATTTCTCACTGGAGCTAATGGAACTTGAAATGCACCTCTGAAAATTAATGTGTATCACTGTCCTCTAAGCCACTGTTCATAAGCCCAAGTAATTTGAAGTTCATATTTCCAGCCTGACTGCCCAACTACTACCAGCTATAGTCATACAGCAAGAGAAATGGAAAGAGAAATTATGTTTTATCTCAGAAAGCTTTAATTTACTTATTTCTTGATTTGCAAAATTTTATTTGCATGCTAGGCTTTGAGGTATTCTTCCACAAACTTGTTGTCAGTTGAAGTATCAGTTTCATGTGATTGCTGACCAAAGTGTCCTTTTGCTAACATCTGCAGTGTCATTACCACATGGCAAGCACAGCTGATATTTTTGTATCTGAGCTGAAGACTAGGTAACCCTATTAAGCTCTCAAAATAAGCCTCCAGAGAAGATAAACTTTTATGCAATCTGAAATTAAGAAAGGTAGCTCTTACCTTTAGCAAACCCCTCATACTTTTCTTCCCGAAACAATAACTTTGCTATCTTTGTTAGCACAAGGAGATCTTGTTCCTTAACACTATCAGAGCTTTACAGTTTCTAAATAAAATGGACTGTTATTGTACAACAAAACATCAAGTTAATGGGCCTTTAGTTCTTTCAACCTTTCTAATAATTAGTTTAGCTTAATTCAGAAAAGGAAGCTAATTCTCAACCATTATCCTTTCTCCCAAAATAAATAACATGAAAACATGGCTAAAATTCCTATCCAAAACATTTTTATGCTAGTGGCATACCAAAATATTCTGTATTGATGACTATCATTTTTTTGGCTTAAATGTTTACCAAGAGACCGGATTTTTAGAAGCAGTTACAATGTCTTTGAGCTAAATTCAGGAAAGATGTGTGGTCCATTCAGGTGGACTTTTGGTCCATGAAATGTATTCAATGTAAAATTGTAAGACTCTCTGATACCAAGGAAATTCCCCGGCTTTGACATCAAACAAACTCTTTCTCTGAGCATGAGCAAGAAAAGACTTTAATGCTTCCAGAATAGACACAAGCCAAAATAAATGGCAGAATCAACCAATAAATGAAAAGCATAACACAGTGCCCTACGTGGGCATAATCAGTAAGCCTTTTTGTGTTATTTATTTGAAGGAACAAAGGGGCTTTTCCAGAAACCATCTGTACATTGTTAAAGAGGAGTGAATTACCTACAGCCTTCAAAGGAAAATGGTGCTGTTAAAATAAACTTGGGGGTTGGAAGGCATTAGGTTACTAAACGTGGAGCTGAGTTAGAAGACAAGCATTTCTCTGGATTTTGTCTCACTGGTTACACAAAACCCAGGTACACAGGGATGCAGGGTTTCAGCAGAGAGACATTGCCACAACTGTCAGATCTGGAGCCAGACTTGCCAATACCCAAATGCTTTGAAGTTGCCTTCTAAAGCACCATAACAATAAAAGGAGGGGGGAAAAAAACCTTAATGTCCTCTGGATAGAATGTAGAGTTAGAGATAGTGGGCTAGATTTCATGCTCAAAAACCATTAGCTAAGATTCTAAAATTATGAGTTTAAACTAATACAGTGCACACTGGAGTCTGTGGTGTCACCTTTGCTTTTGACCTGTTGGTGTTTTTGGGCACGTGTTCAAGATTCTTGCCACAACCACAGAGACTGAAAGCTTCTGCTCTCTTTTAAATGAAAGATGAGATTTTCACATGGTCACTCCATTTTAAGAATGGAAGCCTTAATGAGAACACCAGTTAGGGCAAGTTTCATGATAAATACTGGCAACGCTATAGGTCTTTTCAAAATCCATGAGCCTCAAAAGAAGTCAGGAAAATTCGGCTTGGTTTCAGATTTCACAGAAGCTTGTAGCTCAGCTCCAGTTTGTCCTGAAGTTCACCAAAGTTCAGCCTTTCAAGTCATTCTGATTCAATTTATGGGTTTTTCTCTTAAACCATATAAAACTTGGGGTATTACATGGATTTGACATGAGCCAGGTGGAACTCAGTAGGTCCAACAGTGTTTTGATTTGAGATTTTGCGTCTGTTTAAATACAAAACAGAAAGCAAAATTCCATCTTCCTCTGGAGCCAGAGAAAAGTTTCATATGATCCTCTGTTGCCAAATTCACTTCCTGCAGAGTTCTTGAGACTCACAGAAGTCTGTGTTTTCATAACTGTGCAGTGAGGATAGTCTATGGGGTCCTAACACAGGGCCCACAGGGAAAGCCAGGAATCCTGGAAGCACAGCAAAGGGAAGGGTGTGGAAGAGCCTTACTTTGGAGAGAGTATTTACCTCTCCCAAGGACACAGAGCACCCTGGTTAGTCCTCACCACAAGATTTACTAGAGCCTCAGGCTCAGTTTTCTGAAAGACATGGTGGACTACTGTAGCTTTACTAAGAGTACATTTACAGTATATTCTCCTTGAGGCTGAGAGAGGCTCTCTCTTTCTTTCCATCACAGCTAATAGAAGCAGAGGAAATGGAATACAATATTCAAATAATTTTCTAGAATTCAAACATTTTTGCATTCCTCATTAAGGTAAACACCTGAAACTCCTCCTGAATTGACCATTAGAAAAAGTTCAGGTTAAGCCAGCTAAAACCCACCACTCCAATAATATCAAAGTAAAACAGCGTACTTTTTAATGATCAGCTACAAAAACATTGTCAATCTGATCTAGAAATGTTTTATAGACTTCTTCATTGATATGTTAAAAGATATATATTGGTATAAAAAAGACATATTTTAAAACTGTTTTGTGAAAAGATTCATGAAAATGTTTGCCTATAACAGTCCATGGAGCTCCCCAAAATACTCGAGTTGCTGCCATCCCTTTTCTCATGTGGAGTTTTAAAGCCTAAAAGTCATATTTGAAATGAGTTTTTTTGTCTTTTATTTTTTGTCTAATGTTTATGTTGAAATTCTTACTCTAGTTAGGAGGGCAGGCCAGTTGTCCCACATGATGGTAGAATTTTGAGTAATGAGACTAAACTAAAGTGAAAATTGCACTATTTTAACTCCTTTGTTTCTCCAGTGTACAAACTCAATATAAAATGAAGCTCTGAAGAATGTATTAAATGATTACCAATATTTACTGGTTTAACAAGAAAACATAAGTTCTGTATCTTTTGCATTTCATAGAATCATTTTTATACAGTTATTAAAGTTCACCAAAAATATTAATTTAATAATCTCAACACACAATAAATATCCTAATAACACTTTAGTTTAGGAAATTAAGTATTCATTTGAGATGTTTAGTTTGAAGGGTTACCACAGATCCTTATGTCTCTAAGTTAAATTGCAATACTTCTTGTTAGAAAATTTATAGGAAATTAATTTCAGGGGGAAAATAATGTTTGGGTATTTCAAAGGCACTTAAATTTTAAATTTAATCAAAGTAATATTAGGCTGCACCACTAAGTATGTAGTTGGTACAAACTGTTGCCCTATGATTAATTATATAAACAATTAGCGGAGAGATGTCATTTTCTATTTTTGATTATATGAGCAATTTGGGGTAACAGTGCTTCTAAATCCTATCCCTGGATATACACCGAAGATTTATGGGCAACAAACACAGACCTCCAATGTCAAACTACATCTTTCACAAGAGCTTTGTTTTCTCTGAAAATTCTAGCCGTTGTCTAGGTTTCAAAATGGGGAGGAACTAATAAGAATGTAAATCCATTCACTTTTCCTATGAAGCATATATGCTGCCTTTGTAATGCAAAATTATCTGCAATCTTATGGAGATACTTGTCAATCTGGCAACTGAAGACTTTAAGGTCCATTTTGGAGAAAGAGAGGACAAACCTCCAAATGGTCAGGCTTCTGCTACTGAAAGTTTATAGTAGAAAGTTGCCTCGTTTTCTTTCATAATTCTCTACTAAGCTATGTTCTATGGGGTGGTTGTTCAGACATTTGGTATTATTTATGTCTTCCTGTCCATGCATACATGCATGCATGTATCCATCTATTTCCTTTGAATTTATTTCTACATAGTCATGCAAAAGGAGACATTTTGAGCCCTCTGTGGCCAAAAGTTTCGTTAGCAAATGGGTGCTTATTGCACCTATTTGCATTTGCAAATCTGTTGTTCTGATTACAAGCAAAACCATGTAACTGAGTGAAATAATGTGGTTATATGTAAAGTCATAGTAAACTTACATGCATGAGTCCTGAATTTCTGGCCTCCTCCTCTTCTAGCTTAGCTCTCCCTTAAGCATTTATTCATTTGTTTGCCCTTGCCAAAAAAATTATTCATCTAAACACAGCCCCCTCATGATGTCAGTGGAAGTCTGAGCAACCTACGGCAGAGAATGTTCAAAGCTTATATTGCTACAAAACAATGTTATCTTCTGGTTTGTTTTAATTTTTTGGATATCCTGTTCTCTGAGAAGAATAATTCTGTAACTAAGACTGACTTGTGATTTTTCACAGTATAACAAACTATAACAAAAATGCCTCTGTTTCACCTTTTAATCATTAAATCTCTCCAATGCCCTGAGCCTTGTACATGCAGGCATAGAAGCAATTTTATGCACATGAGCAATCCCCTTGAACTCCCTGGATCTACACACGTGTAGCACTGCACATATTCACATCGGCAAGATCAAGAACTGGTTTTGTTGAGAACATCTGTGGCAAAGGAATCTTCCTGCAAATAAACAGTGTCTACATTAGCAAAACTCATAGCTTTGCTTCAGTGCTCAGTCACCCACAAAAGTCACTTACTGCCTTGCATAGCACTTGCTTTGAGCAATATTCCATAAGTAATTTGCTTTAAATTCTTTAAACACTATAGCATAGTTTACTGAAGATTTCAGAAAATTAAAAAAAAAAAAAAAGAAGAACAAAAAAGGGGTTATATCCACTTATCGTAGGTAGTTACAAGTCATTGCAAATGGTGTATTTGAAAATCAGAGTTAACAACTTGGCAATTGATATTTCATTCTGTATTGCTTAGTGGTCAGGATAATGGCTTCCTATCTTCATGCAATTTTTTTTACCTGATAGTGTGTTGAATTTTTGAGCAACAGTGTGAGCACAAGAACAGTTTGTGTAAGTAAATGAACCATGTCAGCAACTGTAATTCACTCTGCATTGAAAACATGATCAAAATGTATTAAATTATTTGTGATATTTTCTCTCTGCAAGAAGGCAAATCTATTTGAACAAAAAAAATTAACTAGAATATGAAACTGCAATAATCAAAATGTCATGTCCCTTTAAATAGTGTTTGAGTGCATAGCTATTCTACATTTTAAGTGGTATTTCATTCTAAAGGAACTAAGAAAGGTAATTTAATGCTAAATGTACAGTGCTTCAAAAGGATTGCTCTACAGGTAGATTAAACAAAGAAGCCCAGACTAAAAAACTTCATCTATGTAACCATTCTCAAACAGGCAATACATTTTATATGACATAAAACATAAGCTGCAGTGTTATATGACAGCCAAAAACTTTTGTATTGATTCCAAAAAATATTGACTTAATTTTATCAAAATGTATTTATTCATTGCTGCTGCATCAATGATCTTCTGTATTTTATATGTAAATAATCTATTCTATTCCCTTGATCATGTTAATCTTACTAATGACAAATTACCATTCTCCACGTACAGTTCCTAGATTTACAAATTATCACTCCTGCTTTCAGGGGACTGAGAATCAGCCACGCTTGCTAATGCCTCCATGGATCGCCTGACACATAGCAGATTTTTATATTCCCTTTTAAAGCATTCAACTTGCAAGAAATAATTTATAAATCTGGCTATCACTCGCACTTATCCTCTTACTGCTTGAGGGGGAAAAAGAACAAGATCAAATTGGGAGGATTATTAACAATGTAAGAACTTTATTTGCTTCAATTAACTCTTTGCAGGAAGAACTGCATGCTCAAGCCTATTAGTTTTAGGAAAGAAGGGGAAGTTTATTCAGTTATGGCCGAGAACTTGGACAAAGAAAAAATACCGTCTACAAATACTCTGTTTTCTGACTTTAAAAAACACAAACTTTTTGAATTTTAAATGTACCTTTAAACCTGAGAGCTCCTTTCACCAAACAAAAGGAGACAGACTCATTGGGATTCATCCTGCCTCCACTTGATACTTCCTTTGTAGTTGTAAAAATGATGATGACACGATGGAGAATGAGATCATCAAATTTCACCCTTCCTGTAGGTTCACCTGCCTTGATGTAACCCCTGACTGCAACCTTCTCCTTCTCATGCAGAGACAAATACTTGTGATAGTCACAGAAAAGTTTGCTACCTTTCATTGCAGGAAACTTCTTGGTTCTTTCAGTGCAAAGGAATGAAGAACACTGATTGTAATTACTGAGCAACTACGGAAAAAGAAAGGTAATCAGGTCTTCCTTCACAGTAACAGTATTTTGGAAGTCACTTTGACAATTCCTGCCACCCCCTTAGGTCTATGGACAGCAGTAAGTGTAAGATGGGATTCATTTGCGAAAAATTGGTGCCATAATAACAGGTAAGATGGCTCAGAGTTTCCTTGCTGGCTTCCTGGGGCCAGTCCAGAAGGAAAAGGTCTCATGAAGACCCTGTTAGTCCACAGAAGATGTCTTAGCTACCCAAGGCATCTGAAATGCTAACATGTATCCCGGATGTTTATACAGACTGGGGAATGAGATACTGGAAAGCAGTGCCACGGAAAGGGACCTGAGGGTCCTGATCAGTGGAAAGATGAATATGAATCAGCAGTGCCCTGGCAGCCAGGAGGGCCAACTGTGTCCTGGGGGGATTCAGGTAAAGCATCGCCAGCCAGTTGAGGGAGGGGATTGTCCCACTCTGCTCCGCACTGGGGCAGCCTCACCTTGGATATTGTGGCAGTTTTGGGTACCATAATATAGGAATGATATTAAGCTGTTAGAAAGCGTCCAAAGAAGGGCAAAGAAGATGGTGAAGGGCCTTGAGGGGAAGTCATATGAGGAGCAGCTGAGGTCACTTGGTGTGTTCAGCCTGGGGAAGAGGAGACTGAGGGGAGATCTCACTGCAGTTACAACTTCCTCATGAGGAGAAAAGGAGGGGCAGGCGCTGATCTCTTCTCTGTGGTGACCAGTGACAGGACCCAGGGGAATGACCTGAAGTTGTGTCAAGGGAGCTTTAGGTTGGATACTAGAAAAATGTTCTTCCCCCAGAGGGTGATGGGGCACTGGAACAGGCTCCCCAGGAAAGTAGTCACAGCACCAAGAGTACCAACTCTTCCAGAGTTCAAGAATCATTTAGATGATTCACTCAGGCACATGATGGGACTCTTGGGGATGGTCCTGTGCAGGGCTAAGGGTTAAACTCGATGACCCTTGTGGGTCCTTTCCAACTCAAGATATTCTGTGATTCTGTGATTTACACCAGAAATTTCACATGGTGCTTTTGTGTTACTGATACCTTCCATTGTAAACATCTTTCCACAAGTGGAACAAAGACCCAATACAGACCACAGCTGATAAATCCTCGTGCTTTAAGGAAGAAATTACTGTAAAGGCTTCCTTTCATTTCACTTCTGCCTGACCATTCTGTGTATATAACCACAATACTTACCATATGTGTGACAGGACTTTACTCATTAAGAGGCCTTTTCTTCCTACAAAATAACTTTGAAAGTTACGTAATGGGATTTCTAATTAACAGACTACAATATTTTTAACAGCATCCAAAATTCTACTTTATTAAATCAAGGTTCATTTTGAGCAGTCTATGTGTCAGTAAGTATTTACGATCTCCTTGAATCACAACTTATTGGCCTGTACAGTAGAGCCATTTCCATTTGTCACATTGATATGTATTTAGGGACTATCTGTAATACAGAATGGATCGATTATAATGGTTGGTCATGTAAATTCTCTTTAGTTCAATGGTCATTGCCACAATAGACTCTCAGAAGCACTGCAGTCTATCATGCATCTAATCTATAAAAACCTATTTCTGATTTTCATTTGTCATGAGGTTATTATACACATATTGGGGATGAGCAGAAAAGCTGGAAGTGGATGGCATTTGGATATGATCTTTTTTTAACTCAGATGATAGATACTTCTATGCAAACTTCACCCCCCTCCATGTGTCATGCAAGAGTAAGCCCTCTTCTTTCTCTGCACAGGAACAGTTATGGTTTTAAGGAGAAAGAAAAAAGTAGCCCTGTTTTTAGAGATCAGTGTTTTTTTTCTCCCCTCCTGAGCTCTTTTAAGACTTCAGCTATCTGTGCATGACATCTTATTACAAATATGTTAATCTACTTACATTCCCTTAGGAATGTCAGGATAGAAAAGGGCCCTGCTACCTACCACTTCCTACACAAAGGTTAAAAATGCTGCATCTTGCCTTGTACGAAGAACTCCCAGCTCTTGCTATTGCTAGTAGCTATTTTAAAAATAGTTAGCTTCTGGAACTATGAAGTTCTGGGCCAAATTTCAGTTATAAACAAGTGTATCCAAAAAAATTCTTGCTGTACTCTATGGCAGAGTTTGAACTGGTTGGAGTTCCGCTTCACTTGCATTGTGGTAGTTATTTTCCATATCGTTGGAGAACTAACCATTTAGCAGAACCAATTCTTTACATGCCTACCATAAATAAAATTTAAAAAAAAAAAAATCAAAGCATAACTTCAGGGTAATTGCAGCAGGTAAATCCAAAGTAGTTAGTGTAGTTAACTTCATGTTAATTTTAGTTAGAATCTAAGGGTTGTTGCCTACAAACACCCATTCATAGCGTTAGTCACATGAGTCATTCAGTGTCAGCCAACGAAAATATTTGGTGAGTAAACTTCCATATATGTTTATAGGCTCCAGCCCGAACAGAGTAGTAATAAGCAATTCAGATATGCAGTTTACTTCCTCATATGCATTAATGTTAATTACAAGTAACCAGAATTATAAAGACAATGTAATTATGTTCTAATTATAGCATAACCACAGCCACTGTGTTATAAGTGTAGCACAATTTTTTAAAAAAAAAATTTTAACTTCCTGTAGACATACCATTTTAAAACATGCTTTTATTCCCCTTTTTTTTTGTATCCCACCTTTCAACAGCACGTGTCTGAGCACTCAGACAAGATTTTAACCCATATTTCACTGGACAGCTGAGCAAGCTAAATATTACATAATCATATTTTAAATTAAAAGATAGTTCACACTACCTTTAATCTTCATAAAACAGTGGAAACATAGAGGAATTATATGGGCAGATTAGTTTCCATTTCACTATATACACAGCACTCAAATCTATACCCATCAACTCAAGAGCATCACTCCAGTAGCTGTCTATGATGTGAACATGAAGAACTGATGTAAGGCTTGGCAGTTCTCTAACAATAGATACTAGATACATTGAATATATAATAGATACACAATAGATACTTTCTAGATGTATCTTTTATACTCTTTCTGGAGTCACATATTGGTATTACAGTCCTGGTCAGCCTATAGGGTCATGGTTGGCTTGCTCTGTCAGTAGGAAAAAAAGTACCAGCAAGGAAATAACAGCACAGAGACAAGACGTCCCACCTCTGAGCGGAGTAAGAAGTGGGAAATGGAAAAATCAGTGCTCTCTATCTGAATCCTGTCTCACAACCAGCCAGCTGAAAGTGAGGGAAATTTTAGGATAGACAACCCATTATAATAAGGCAACTACTTCCACCTGCTGAAAGGTGTGTCTAGTTATGGGAAAAAGAACATGAGGGAGAGTCAAGAGAGTGTCCAGAGTTTCACTGTATTAGGCTGGAAAATAATTCCTGCTAGGAAACACCTGAAATTCTGAGGGATTTGCTGACACATGTGGAGTCCTTTGTTTCGCTTGGGGATGAAAGGAAAGTAAAAGAAACAGAACAGGATAACAGAGCACACCAGTTTGGAGAAGCACTGTGTGCTCAGCTGTATGTTTCCTGGCTGGAAGGAGGAAATGTAGAATGATGATCCTTTCCCCTTGGCAAAGGGCCCAATTACTGAACAGAAGAAATTAAATAAATCATAAGACTAAGCCAAAGAAACCCAAAAGACTTGCTTCTAGTCTTAGAAGAACATGAATCCTGTCTCCAGGGTATGTATGTTATTCTACACACCGGTATTACAAAGCCTGGCTAGTAGCCCTGCAAAGATGACACTGCGAGGTGGAAGTGGTTCATTCCCTGTTTGCCACATGAGGAGCCTTCTCAGCCATCTCTACAGAAGCTGCCCATGCCAGCCTAGACCTACTTGGAGCTAAAAAAGCTCAGTTCTAGTCTTGGAATGAAAGTTTCTTTGAGACTTGGAGTCTTACCCATGTTGTAGTTCCCCTTCAGAGGGAAGTGAGAACAGAAACATCTCTGAAATGTTAAAGCTAGCATACAGTGTCTGGAAGAGAGAGAAAACTCACAACTTCCCATTTACTGGCTTGTGAAGGTATTATTCTGAAGAAGTCATGTAAATTTAAAAAAAAAAAAAAAGGAAAGAGAGAGCAGTGAGAATTGAAAAGGCACATGGGAACCTGTCAGGCCCAGAAAACCTGCTGATTGCGAACTGAGGACAACAGCAGGAAGGTGGGAGAGGAGTTCTCCACCACGGATGGTAGATCTAAAGTACTAACCTGAAAGTCTGAGACAAGGCAAGCAGATTGAAGGTAATTATATTTTAGGACTTTAAGAAGCTGAGGATAGTCTCAAAGCCATTGCACTACTTTGGTATATCTGTTTGTCATATTTACAGATCACTTGATATCTTTTTATCAGATGAGGTTGTAATTCACCATAAAGACCTTCATAAGGTAGGAGAACCAACAACATTTAACAATTCAACCTTTTGTATAGCCTCCAGAGTCACCTTATTTAGTAAGTTTAAAGGTGAGGAAATAGGGCAGTACATTTCTGAAGGTGCTGATTCCCTTTTAACTTTTTAGGCATAGCATAAGTCTTTGTCAATCACCAATAGGCAAGAAGAGGACTTTGAAAACTTGGTATTATCCATGAGCCCTAGCCTGGATCAGCAAAATAAGGCATAAATGGAGAGAGTAACCCATATGCTTAATACCAGCTGCCAGAGCTGCTGTTCTTTACAACCAGATTTAGTGTGATGACAGGTCCTTGAAGGAGAATAGAGCCCATTTTACAATGATACATTCACAGGATACCATGTCATCATCTGCATGTATGTTTAAATTTCACTGCTGGGGAAGCCTTTCATGCTTAAATTCAAGTGGGGAAAAAGACTTTGGGGAAGAAACCACTCATCAGTCAGTAATTTTTACCCTGAACAATAGAGCAAATTAAATAAATGTGTGAAATAATAATAAGCAAATCATTACATTTGCCCCAGACAAAAGGAAAAGGGCAAAATGAAATGCATATAATATAATGAAACATCACAAAACACTATATGCTATGAGAACGGGTTGTTCAGAATAAATTCAGGAAACAGTATTTAAAAATTAAAAGAATCAAGAAGAAATTTATCAAATATCAGTGCTCAGCAGTGGTTACTGTGCACACTCATCATTTTGATCTGAGTACAAATACCCAGCACGTTCATATTTTGAGAATGGGAAAAGACAGAAATTAAGTAGTTTCTAATGCTGGTAGACTCAGCTCTGTGGCTGTAAAGCATGTGTAAATGGAGACACGTCTCTGGTTTGTCTAACTTCAAATATAACAAGCAGTAACATTGCTAAAAGTTTAAAGTCAATAAAGTAGTTTTATTTAATGTCCTCCTGTTATCCAGTACAATTATTATAATCTTACCAAGTATTGTTTTATAATAGAAAAAAAACTTACGTTCATTTTCTAACAATCATATTAAAAAGGTATCTGATAGTCACAAGGACATAGACCCACAGATATAGACAAACTAAATTGCTTATTTTGTGCACTCAGCAATAAGCAACATTTCCAAACAAGTGTAGTTTGGAAAGCAAATGTACCTTTACTTGGGGAGAAGAGTCAGCTTTTTACACCTGAATAATGAGCCAAGTGAAACAGTCACAGCAACAATAATCTGGAATTGGCGTCCCCCTAAAGCCATGAGCATAAAGCTAAAAAGTATCCTACTTACACTCACCTCCTGATTATATCCCATGCATGTGGAGAAATCTCACTGCTAGTCTGCATAATCTCTTGTTCGTTTCTGGATAGCAGTAGTCCTCCAGCTCTGGGGGTGCTGTGCTGGGCAGCTGCTGACCCCAGCCATCCCTAGCCCTAATCCTCTTATATTCAGGAATCCGCCTTTCTCACAGCTCATCTTTAAGGAGAATCACTTACATGCACATCCCTGCTTCTATTTGTCTTTAAGAAAAAAAGTAAAAAGAGGGGAGAAGAGATTTCTGCATGACATTTCTACCCATCTATTATCACTTAGCAGCCTCTTCTGTAATGTAAGATCTGAGAACATGCTCAGAGTAAGTTTTCATGCTGGAGATACAAGCTATTATATATACCTGCAACCACACACTTCCAACCCTTATACACATGTTTAGAAGCATGATCACAAATTTATATCCACTTCATTTTTAAAGGCCTTCATAGGAGAGGTGTGGGATGGTTGATAAATATAAATGCCTCAAACTGTTTTCTCTTAACAAGGCCTTGACTCTCAACCCTTTCTCTAGCAAAGAACCCATCAATTTAAATAAGTTTGTGGCGTGACTCACCTGAACCCTTTTCTAACTCCTAAAGGGAAAGTGCAAGCAGTAGAGTGGCCAGTCAAAAAAATAAGAGTTGAATATACAACTTA